>BMAU01001372.1:0-371293 GCA_019973935.1 Trichonephila clavipes | reverse complement strand
TGGTAAAATGAAGAGGGCATCATCTTCACAATATTCCTTTATTACGCTTTCATCATATATAATCTAACATGGCGGACCTTTTGCCGCGCAACCGGGTGTTAAAAATACAACATCGCAGCGAGGAGACACCAGCCAAGTCCTTCCTAGTATGCGTTCGCCTTCGTCAGCGCTCGTTGCTCCTTTTAACAGGCTTGTTTACTCATAAATCCTTACGCGATGGTAAAGAGTTCGCTCTATTTTCATTTATTACTTCCTTAATTTTGAACCTAAACTTTTCAAACCTGACAAATTTCCCCCTCCGCTGAAGTCTGGCACAGCCAGATTGGCCAATTCTGACTGGCAAGTCCCCAGGGAAAAAATTATATTTCAATTATATCAAATTCCCCAAATGAAATAAAAATCTAGAAGATATAATAATTGTGTAAAAGAGTGGGCTGGTGAATCCTAACATGTACAAAAAAAAATAGCAATAATGAATAACAAAGTATCAAAAATTTGGTATAAAACTTTGTGTTACATAGAATTGTTTTCTGAAAAATATCACACATCTAATACTTCCACTATGACTATAATAATAATGAGGTTAATAAAAAACAACATAAGAAAGATAATTCACATTCAAAAATATAGTAGTACTAAACAACATAACATAAGATCAAGTGAAATTCTCACTAAATGTGCACCAATAGTAAACAATGTTAATAAAGTGATAAATGTTGAAAAGTTACAAGTACTTCAAAATGGTATTGAATGTTGGAATATAATGAGTACATAAATACATAGAAAGAATAGGTATAGAGTAAATAACATGATTTTAGGAATAATGGTAAAGTAAGTACATACAAAGAATAGATATAAAATAAGTAATAGCAAAATGAGTTTAGGAATAATGGTAAAGTAAATACATAAAAAAGGACATATATGGAGAGTAACTAACAGCAACATGATTTTAGGAATAATGGTAAAGTAAATACATAAAAAAGACATACATGGAGTAACTAACAGCAACATGATTTTAGGAGCTCCCAAAAAAGAAAAGATTACATAACTATAACACAGAAATTTACCAAAATAAACACAGCATCAACATTATATCAAAATATCACTAGAAATATAAAATGCAAAGAAAAATAAGGGTATTTCAGATATATCAAGTACAGGTAAAAGTTCAATCAATGTAATGTTTCACAGTCCTGTCTTGGAAAAATCATAGTTCAATGTTCCTCATCCAATTATTGTTTATCGCACAGTTCTTTTGTTTATTATTAGAATCTCTACTCAATCAACTCATTTCAAAAACATACAACCATAATAAAATCTTCATAACATCACATACACTATATTTTAACTTTCAGAATATACTCTGATCACAAATAATCACAATGAAATTACTCTAACACAATGTATCGTAAAATGACCTCATCACAATGTTTTCATACAGTCCATAATTTAGTTATTTGTTTGTTTTTTTTTTTAAATAGTCTTCCATAATGTGTTCATTATGAATAAAGATACAATACAAATTCAATTACATATAATTTTGATTTTCATAATGTAAACAAGTCTTAAATTCAAATTTTAAACACAACTTTTATTATTATTATTTTAATAACAATGCACTTCTTTTAAAATTACAATGCACTTCTTCTTCCCCCCAAAGTTTGAGAAAACAAACTCTATAACAGATATAAATAAGAATTTAGCATAATTGGAAATTGGATTTTGAATGAAATGGTTTTAATCTTGTAGAATGAACAATATCTGTTAATTTTCCTGTATATTGATTTGGTTTATCTATTTCATAAGTAACATTTGAGAGTTTCCTGACAACTTTAAAAGGACCATTATAAGGAGATTGAAGTTTACTTGAATTAGGGTATGAGAAATTTTGATATAAGACTAAATCTCCAACTTTAAATTTTGCATCAACATAATGTCTATCATACCTTTGTTTATTTATCTTATGATGCTTAATTGTTCTGTTTACTGCAATTTGTCTAGCTTGTTGTATAGGTGGATAGTTTAATTTTTACTTGATTAGGTAATGGCGAATCATATGGCAAAGTTCCAAACATTAAATATGCAGGTGGAAAGCCAGTAACATCATGTGGCGAGTTATTGTATTCATATGTAACTTGTTCTAATAATTTTGTCCAAGGAGTTTTTTGTAGTTGAATTAACTTTACATCTTAATTTTGCTACTAATGTCTGATTAACTCTTTCATTCTTTCCATTGCATTGTGGTCTATTTGCTGAAGTTAGTAATTGTCTAATATTATGATGTTTTAAGAATTTCTTAAATTTAGATGAAGTGAATGCAGCATTTCTATCACTTAAAAGTTGTTTTGGGCATTGAATTGAAAAAATTTGTTTTAAGCAATTTGTATAAGTTTCAGAAGTGACACTTTTGGATGGAAATGTCCAAGCATATCTGGTAGCATGATCCAGAACAATATGCAGGTATTTCTTTTGTGAATTATGATAATTAAATCCTCCTACAGTGTCTAGTGAAATCATTTCAAATGGTTCTTCTGCTACAGGAACTTCTTGCAATAATCCATACTTTTTTGTGTAGACTTTTTTATTCAATTGACATGTTTCACAACATTTAACAAAATTTGAAATGTCTAATATAATGTCTTTCCAGTAGTAAATTGGAGAAATTAATTTTAACATCTTTTTACACCTGGGTGACCAAATTGTTCATGTGCAGTTGTAATTAATTTTTCTCTCAAAGATAACGGTACTACAATTTTAATTAAATTCTTTTTCTTAACTGTTAATACATCATTAATTTTTATATATTTTGGATCATTAATGTTCTCTGAATTTTGGTATTTAATAATTTCATCAGTATTTAAAAAATGACAAATGGGTGATATATAATGGCATACAGGGTTCCTCGACAACATGTCTGCTTCAACATTTAATTTACCTTTTATATAAACTATCGAATATTCATACTGAGAAAGTTTTAAACTCCACCGAAATAAACGTCCAGTTAAATGTTTTACACTTTTAAGCCATTGTAAAGCAGCATGATCAGTATGTATTGTGAATTTGGATCCATGTAGGTAACAGTGGAATTTATCTAAGGCATCTATAATTGCTAAACACTCTTTTTCTGAAATTGTATAATTTTTTTCATGTTTAAGTAATTGTCTCGAGTGATAAGCTATGGGGTAAAGTGTTCCATCTGGGTGTTGTTGTTTCAAGACTACACCTATTGATTCCTGACTTGCATCACAAAACACATGACATGGATATTGTGAGTTGTATAATTTAAGTATAGGTTTTGAGATTAAACAATTCTTTAACTTTTGATAAGCTTCTTGACATTCATGTGACCAATTCCAAATTGCATCTTTTTTAAGTAGTTTATTTAATGGTACTCTAAGTTTTGCATAATCTTTAATAAATTTTTGATAAACATTGATGGAACCAAGAAATCTTTGGAGTTCTTTCACATCTTTAGGTGGTGCTAATTTTCTAATTGTTTCAATATTTGGATTACTTGGGGAATAATGACCTTGTGTTATTTCATATCCTAAAAATTTTATTTTTTCCTGTGCAAACTGACATTTTGATTTTTTAAGTTTAATGTTTTCTTTTTACAAATTTGAAATATTGTATCTAAATGAGTTAAATGCTCTTCCCAAGATTGTGAGAAAATTATTATATCATCAAAATAGTTTAAAGCAAAAAAAAGTTAACTGATATTTTTGTAAAATTTGTCTTATAGTTCTTTGGAAAACAGCTGGTGAATTTTTCCAGCCAAATGGAAGTCTTAACCATTCATAGAGTCCAAAATTAGTTGTGAAAGCCAGTTTCTCTGCGTCTTTTTCATGAATTTTAATGTGCCAATAACCACTTGTTAAGTCGAGCGTAGAGAAAATTTAGCATGAGTTAAATTATCAATTACAAAGTCTATCAGAGGTACAGGGGTGGAATCTTTTTCGTGTGATTTCATTTAGTTTTCTATAATCGATACATAATCTTGATCTTTTCCCTTCATCCTTTTTGTATGCTAAAGTTACAGGGGCAGCATATGGGCTATGAGAGGGTCTAATAAAACCTGCTTTTAACAATTCTTCTATCTGTGTTTGTATTTCTTTTAGATTCTTGTTGACTGTTTCTATAAGGGCGTAAACTTATAGGAAGGTCTGAAATTAAATGAATTCTTTGTGGCTCTAAATTGATACAACCTACATCATACTTATTTTGTGAAAATATGGTTTGAAATTTGTCAAGAAGTTGGGTTAAATCTCCCCATTGCTCACTAGTTTGTCTTGGTATTGTGTCCTCAACAACCATGGCTGGGTTAAACAATCTTTTCAGATCAGCTTCAGGGCTGTCTGATATTTGATCTAAACCTTTATTATTCTTAACGTTAATATTATCTTTATTATTTGCATTATAGTAGTTCATATTTTGATCATTATTAAGAGTTTTACAATATGTCCCATGATATGTTCTCAACTCACCAACACACTTATTTACATATTTAATATTACTTAAATTTTTACCACATTGAAAAATACACATGTTACGAATACTAATGTCAAGCTTAAATAAATGTAAATATTCTAGTCCTAAAATAATATAAGGCAATTCAGTATCAATTACAAACAAATCTATTTGCTTAGATATACATCCAATATTCATATAAACTTTAATTATACCTTTGGGTTGAATAGTCCCACAAGTTTGATTTATTTTTACATTACTATTTCTTATAATTTTAATGTTTTTTAATTGTTTAGCTAAATTTATTGGAATTAATGACACATTGCTTCCTGTGTCAATTAGAGTACAAAAGTGCTTGGAACATACCATTGACTCAATAATTAGTTGTCATCCTTGCCTCTGGTTACTTTCGTTTCTGGGCGAGTTAAAATGTCGATTCTGTTGTACAAACTGCCTAGGTTGATTGTTGAACTGTTGCCTTCCACTGAATCTCATCATGTGCGATTGATGTGGCTGTCCATGATTTCCTCTTGCTTGGAATCTGTACTGTTGACCAGTTCCTCTGTGTACACTACCGTATGCGTGATTCCATCGGGTATAACTTCCAGTATCTACCGGTTTTCGGTCTGCGCTATCCGGTGTTACTGCGATTAATTGTCGCATCGTTGAGATCCATTCGCAGGGTGTCGAAATCTTCTTGATAACTAGGAACTTTTGATAGTGCGTGGGACTCGATAATGTCATATGTTCCACAATTGAACTGTCATCATAATTTAGTTTCTTCCCCAACGAAAGTTTTTCCGTAAAAAACGAAATTAGTTCTTTAGTGTCGTTTAATTTTAATTTGTGAAATCTTCGAATATCTTCTTGTTTCGTCGCATCGAACACCGTCATTAATAGTTGTTTAATTTCTTGATAAGACTTTTCAAATAAATGGTTTTCGTACCAAAATTTAAGATAAACTCCCGTGAGATATCTAGGAATATTTCGCTTCTTCCATTGCTCGTCTTTTAGATATTCCAAACATTGTTTATCAAAACATTCAAGAAAACTCTTCAAACTACTAAACTTATTAAGATCAAATTCAGGAAAAAAGAAAGTTTCCCTGGATGTGTTGACTGGTGACTCCTGCCGGAAAGAGTCGTCTTCCATGGTAGTATCGTTTTCAATGCAGTCGCTCGTTCGAAAAAAAAAATTGTTGAAGTTCATTCCATTGGTTTCCTCGCGTATTTTGCAGTACTTTAAATCATCCTACCGGCTCTTGACAGGCCCCAGGCCTGCTGGTAAAATGAAGAGGGCATCATCTTCACAATATTCCTTTATTACGCTTTCATCATATATAATCTAACATGGCGGACCTTTTGCCGCGCAACCGGGTGTTAAAAATACAACATCGCAGCGAGGAGACACCAGCCAAGTCCTTCCTAGTATGCGTTCGCCTTCGTCAGCGCTCGTTGCTCCTTTTAACAGGCTTGTTTACTCATAAATCCTTACGCGATGGTAAAGAGTTCGCTCTATTTTCATTTATTACTTCCTTAATTTTGAACCTAAACTTTTCAAACCTGACATATATATAGCTAATACTAGTAGAGACTGGAAGTTCTGTAACACTATAGTTGAAGCATACTCAAGCAGAATATAAATGGGAATATAATATGTTAAAATTACATAAATTGCGTATAGTTTGCATAATTGTGTAATTGCGCGTTTAGTTTCCTAGTTCACACGTATGCCGTAATGAGTCTCTGCATCATTGACCAGTATCCTTTGCGAACACAATCGCGTCATTTCCAGCTCTGTAGCAGTCGTGTAAGCTTCACTGTGCCTCTTTAAAATGTTTAAGGTGATTGAATCACCCGCGAAGTATGAGATACGATCTGTTATCCGTTTTTCGACTGCGAAAACAAAGTTCGAAAATCGGCCAGGAAGTTTCAAGATGGGTGAACAAATGTCCATATGAAAAACGCTCAGGCTGGCCCTGCGTAATCACTAATGATTTGATGCAAGCAGTTGAATCTGTGTGACAAGCAAGACTGTGCTTGAGCTACCTTTCCTGGTACCTCAAGTACCGTCTTGGCGGGAAATGCTTCAGTGACAACGAAGAAGTGAAAGCGACCGTGAACTTTTGGCTGTCCGACCAGGGGCCAGACTTTTTTGAAGAGGTTTTTCAAAACTTAGTTCTAAGTAAGGTAAGACAAATGCTTTAAAAAATCACCAACTATGTTGAAAAATAGGAGGCAAATATATGTACAATCCTAAGATAAAAGATTTTGGAACAAACTATTGGTGTTATTTTTTTTCAAAACAAACGGACCTTACTTGAAAAACATCCCTCGTATTTGAGCAACCCGCCATAGTAATTTTCGAGTGCAGGCTATAAGTTACATTTCTCTTTTAATGGATTTGGAAATTCTATGCATTATTTTCAATAGGATTACACTCAGTATAGTTACCAGAAAGAAGGGGGGAGGTTGACTGATCAGAAAACTTATTAAACCCAACTTTTATGTAAATTGTATAATATATAAATGAATATATAAATAGTCTTGAGAGAAAAATGTTTATCATACTGCAACATCCCCATATTGGGTTTTTAAATTATAATATTTCGAAAAATTCTAATATCTGTTTTATATTCCAATTTCTGAAATAGTTGAAAAATGTATATTACTTTCCTAATGAGTTACTTTTATAATATTGAATTTAAATTCTTCTTTTTTTGTCATAAATATTAGTGTAATCATAACATTATCTTTTAATTTAACTTCATCAAGAAAGTTTGCTTCATAGTTGTTAATATCTGTATTAAATGAAACTAATACAAACACACACACATATATATATGCATATATATATATGCAATGTAATTTCATTAGTTTGATTAGACCATGCAAAATTTAAGGAGCATTACCGATTTCATTGAAATATTTAATTAACTGAATGATAGTCATGTGACATTCCACAGTAATTACTTTGCTTTCGCTGGCGTCAACTGAAGTTCAGCTTTCTTTCAGAATGAAATAATGGAAGATTAGTGAAGAAAATGTATATTTTTTTCCATTTCCTTTTTAACAGAAAAAAATTTTGAAAGTATTTTTTTACGTGAATAATGTTCGTATAACTCTTAACTTAATGTTCGTAATTTAATTGTAAAGGTTTTTCGCCTTTTTAGTAATTAAGTTAAAAGATTTATTAATAAAAATGTATTGAAGACAAAAAAAAATAGAAGCATGAATCGAATTAATTAGAATGAGAGCATATCTACTATATTCTTGCCAAGAACAAATGCAGATTTTAGTACAAATAAGCCAAGTTTATGTGAATTTCGTTACTGCCATTCCTAATATCCTACACTTAAAATAGATGTTCAGGTAAGACTCTTGTGATTAAACCAGTAAGATCACGCTAGAGGCAAGCTCGTTGTTGTTGTTGTCATGTATGACAAAGTGCAGAGATTTTAATAAAAAAAACATAAGAATATAGTCAGATATTGCTAAAGGCATGAATCACTGCCGTGGCAAAATCCATGACACGATCCGAGTAAGGAATGTCCATGCTACAGTCATTGTCTATTTTAAAAAGGGCACCAAAAATGGAAGGACAGCTAAAAAGATGTTTGGGATCCTAATGCGTGCCTGGGCAGCGCCTGTATTTAACATATGATCTTAAACCATTGGGCCGAATCTTCATGCCCTTAAAATGTTTTGTCCTTAGTCTAGTTATTGCTGACGTAATTTCTCGGCAATTCCCAAGACAATTTCTCGGCAATTACCCTAAAATACACTCAAACTGTGGAGTGCGCCCCCTGAGGGGGGCACGGTAACAATACAAGGGGGGGGGGGTGCGGGCATATATATTGAAAATAAAAGGTTTAAGAAAGCAGTTTTTTTGGAATGAAGTAAAATAAAATGCTTTCTGACTTAATAAATAAAAAATACTTATTTACACGGATATAATTTATTTTTATCATCTGGTGATCATCAAAAATAAAAGTATCCGCTTCAAACGCTCATTAGCTATCTTTGATCCTATAACCAAATAATAAAAGTACTGCTTTACTGTAATCCCACGATGAGAGATTTTTTTATTACGTTTCTTTTAACCCCTAAAATACTACGGTTGATTATTGTTGTTGTTGTTTCTAATCCCAACCTGTCTGACGTAGTCAGATAAAGGCCCACGAAATTCATTGTGGCATGGGGCTAGAGGTACACCTGTCGTTGGCCTTGAGCTCCATACAGGTGATAGTACGATTTAGGTTGGCAAAATTCCCCAAAAGGACGATAGATGGTCACACCACCTATCTCCACCTCCACAATTTCTGCATAGAAACGGAAGGGGAGGGAAATATTCTCCAGTCCCTGCGCTCGAGGATCAGCCCACAAGACTACGGACCCACTGATTTAACAAGCACATACTCCATGTGTACTCAGAGGGTATTTGGTGGCATTGGGCATCGAACCCAGGCCTTCCGGTCTAGAGTCCTTTAAACTTTCTGGTATGTTTCACTCCGTCTCTTTTTCTTTTAGGAAAGTTACAAATAATATTTTTCTGTTGCTTTTTTTGCCATGTGAATGAGTTTTATGATACATCGATAAGTATATTGAGCATTTTGAAGGTTTATTTGACCAAGGTGTATTTTTATAAGTATTCTGAAACACATATAATACACAATGAAAAACGTTTTACACAATTATTTTTAGAACTGAGATCGAATTTTTATATACGTTTAACATGGGGGATGTCACGTGTGAGGCGCAGAGTCAACCCAGACTCACAAAATCGTTAATTCTGGGAAAATTGTTTATTTGTTAACAGTGACCTGCCAGTATCTACCTATTAGACCATCTTAATTGGAAGAAAAATGAATTTGTCACAAATATGCCTTTTATTTGAGAGTGGCAAACGGTTTTTTTATATTCAAGTTACAAGTTTTGATCGAGTTCACTGCGCGACCACTTTTGTTCAAAAATATTTACTATGAACATGCTACACTTTACCCATTGAACAATTTTGTGGTTTTGATTGTTGGGTTGTACGACTTATTATGGTTTACAAATGTAAATGAGCAGAATATAAAAAAATGGTATCTGTGATCTCTATTGAAGAAAGTTGAAACTGATCAAGCAATTGCAGAACCTGCTGAAATAATGTATATTAATCAAGATAGCGAAAGTATATAAGAGAAAAAGCGATAGACATGAAACGTTTGAGTTGAATTTAAATTTTCAAATGCTGCCTAAAAATTCTATGGAGAAAACTATGAAGCCATAAATATTGCACTTAGCCTTGTCAAAAAGACACAAGAAAGAAAAAGTTCAAAATGCTATTTGTAGATCATCAAACGACAGCAAAACTACAATAACGTGAACAAAATATGACAGTTTTGCTGGAAAATAACGATCCTGTATTGTTAGCGAAAAGAGTCTGTGATTTATGTCTTTTATTAAGGCCATGCACATTTGGAACATTTTCTTTAGTTTTATTGGATTTTTTTCTCAAATTATCAAAGAAAAATTGCAAAGTCCTTGAAAGTAGGTAAGTATATTTTCTGTTAATTAAATTATTCACTGGAATTGTGATTTTTATCGTGTATAGTAAAAATAATAAAAATAAATTATAGTTTAAAAACAAACAAAAGGAAAACACGCTTTTATAGTGAATCGAACTAAAAAGTAAAAAAAAAATATATATTTATTAGATAAAAACAAAATATACAAAATTTAGTACTTAACTTGTTAATTTGTACGGTTTTAATTATGATTGTAGTGTAGCTTTAGCGGCAAAGTGCATTTTTATTGTATTCAATACATTATTATTTTGGGGGGTGCAATAAAAATTATGATTGAAAATTGGGTCGCCAGTAGTGAAAGTTTCAGAACCACTGAGTTAGAGGTTCAAATGTTCTGGCTTCATTGACAAGGAAATCGGCGCCATCTCGTTCCCTTCGATGTCAACATAGGCAGGATCCCCTGAAGGGTACATGATTTGCGCAATGCACCAATGGAGAATAGAAGTGAATTGATTTTTAGGTGAGCCTCATTTTTCCTTCCTTGATGGCCTCATTAGCAAATCTACAATCAGAGAGCACAATGCTGCAGTCGGAATTAGCAATATTTGTCCGTGTAAGGTAAATATCTAGGGCGGTCCTAATTGCTATAAGTTCACACGTGAAGCAAGTTAACTATAATGACTGACACACAATGATACACTTAAGAATTAAAAACCATTACTAAAAACCTTATTCCTATAACACATTTTTCATCTTATATTTAAAAAGGATTTTATCATAGGGCGTTAATCTTATTGGAATGCATGTTGCATTAATTTATTTTACCTAGATGTTCACAATTATTTCCATGCGATAACGAATTGTCCGAATATTATAACATCCTTAATATTCTTGCGAATGAGGTAAAAGTAATTCAGTGTTTCTCAAACTGTGGATAGCGCCCCCCTACGGGGACGTGTTAACCCTATGAGGGGGCGCGAACACATTGAAAAGCCTAAAACAAATGATTATTTTAAAGAATCATTAATTTACTTAAAGTAATCAAACAAAATACATTATCTGGTACAATAAAAAATGAAATGCATATTTACACCGATATAATACACTTATAACTGTATCAGTACTGTACAGCGTAGTTTATAATTAGTTTAAGAATACTAAGTTGACAACAAGTTTGAAAATTATCAGTGGCCCCATGGGCTTGTATTAACATTTTTCTTGATAATTTGTACGGTTTACAATTAATCCTTTAACTGCCGAATAAAAGTTACGTGATTCACTCCAAAATGCCAGCATTTTCCGCGTAGACTCGCAAATGTGAAGTTTTTTTTGGGGGGGGCAGCAAATCCTCTAAAATAAGTAAATCCTTCGTCCTCTTATTGCGTTTCACAGCCTTCAGAATAATTTTATGGATACGTTGCACAGAAAAGATAGTACTTCGGGAATACGTATATATACGTCCGGAAAATGAATAATTTTGCTGAACGAGACGTTTATACTCGCCCGTGTCACCTAAAAGATTAAAGTCGTATTGTAGCTTTAACGTCAAAGTATAGTATTATTGAATTCACTTCATCGTCATTGTATGGAGGGGGATCGATTGATTGATTGAATAAATAACGTCGCACTGTTCAGCTACACGAGGGCTTTTGGCGACGGACCACGTAATTTTGAACCATGGTCAAGTGACGTGGACGACACCTGAGCTGGCACCCCCTCTCCTAACTACCACACCACACCAACGGGAGGCCATTTCAGCTCTCGACAGATTTATCGTGCATCGCTGCCCTACACGGCGGGTTTTTAGTGGTATTGGGCTCGAACTCGTGACAAGGCAAGCCACGGTCCGATACCTATACCACTCGGCTACCGCGGCCTGTATAGAGGGGGAGGGGCGATGAAAATTATGATTGAATATTGAGTCGCGAATATTGAAAGTTTGAGAAGCACTGAAGTAATGTAAATAAGATCAATTTTTTTGTGTTGAAAAAAATGTGAACCCTTTTGCATTAAAAAAACATCAATTAAATGTTATATTTTCAAAAAGACTTCAAGTTATCCGACTACGTTCGAAACAGTAATTTTGCAAAATCGTGCAAACGAATATTTTTTTTTAAATATTGAATGTCACTTCGATTAGAATGCACGTATAAAATTGTTTTAAGAATATTATTACAATAAAAATTTTTAAATGCAATATTTTGGCAAAAATGAACTCAGAATTACCTTTTTTCAAAACATTCTCCTTTTATGAATATAGCTAATATAATAATAATAATTTGCTTATATATAGATAGTCAAGACTTCATTAGAGGGCCTGAGGGCTTTCTATTAAAATTTCTCTACTTTGATGTATTAAAATATGGATAAAATCCACTTCTTAATTATATTTTTCAAAAATCCTAGTCCACGCTTTTACAGAGGTCTGAGCTATATGTAGACAAAACAAGAAGAACACATGGAACATAAATCATCCTGTTAATTTTTGCCAAAATATTACATTTAAAACATTTTTAACTGTAATAGTATTCTTAAAATAATTTCATTCTTGTATTTTAATCTAAGTAACCCTAAATATATAAAAAAATTCATTTGTACGCATTTCAAAAATCACGCTTCCGAACGTAGTCTTGGATACCTTAAATTGCAGTACTACCATTAATCTGTTTCACAGCCGCATTGAAAGTTACGCGAATCACTCCCCAGTGTTTTTGATTTACAAATAAGTATTCGCGTGCGGTCGAATGGAGTAAAGATAAAAATTCCCGAGATAAGCAAGTTTTTCTCTTAAATACTTAAATTCTTTGCAAACACTGAGAAGGTAATTTTATTGCATTTCAAATCCGTCCTAATGGTCTAGGTAACGCACTCGCAATCGGCGTTTCATGAGTTCGAGCCTAGTACCGCTGAAGACTTTTCATGTAAGTAAGCGAGTCTGTCGAAAGCTCAAACGACATCCCGTTGGTGTCGTGTGATAGTTAGGAGATGGGTGCCAACTCAGGTGACATCTTCATCACTTGACCATATTTCAAAATTACGAGTTCCGTTCCCAAGCGCCCTCGAGTAGCTAGCTGAACAATGCGACGTTAATATTCACTCACTCACACAAAGCCTTCGGAATAGTAAAACTGCTAGCAGCTTAAAGAAAATATTTGTAATTTGGAAGGACGGACATATACGTATGAGGCACATGACGCATTGGTTGAAAGAGAGGAATATATAAATCTGAGATACATAACGCACTTGTTAATTGAGATGGAATAAAACGCCGGTGGCTATTAAGGGGTTAGTCACCGCAATTGCCGAATTGTCAAGGTCGTGATCTTGAAACCGACGTCGTATCTGTCTAGTTCAGGTGCCATCAAAACCCCAAAGCATTGAGGAGGTGATGCAGGTTAAAGTTGTTGTGGGTAAAACCAAGCACCTTGGAGTGGGAAGGAAATTTGGAGAATGAAATGCAGGTTTACTTGTCATTCTTGTACTGTAATTTAAGTTCAAAAATTTTGTAGCCCGTCTCCAATAGTTTATTTGCTGTAAAATGTGACATTAATATATAGTAAATGTCGGCTGCTTAGAGGGAGCGTGAACACTTCATAAGCCTAAGCTTACGCGATCGACTTCTTCTAGAGTCGATAAATTTTCTGGATGCAAAAATCGTAGGCACGCATCTCATACGATTATGTGGCATGTAAAAGCTCTCTTGAGTATGAGTTTGGTGCTGGTACTTTCGGTAAAACTAAATCAAGGCAATATTTAGCATCCGAAGAGATGTTGCATCAAAATTTATTTTAAACGTCACAATTTCTTAAAGTGCCTGCCACTAGATGATGTGGCTGCGGTAACCGAGTGGTCTAGGCATCAGATCATGGCTGGCCGTGTCACGAGTTCGAGTCCAGTATCACTAAAGACAGAATGTGGTGTGCTAATTAGGAGAGGGGGTTCCAGCTCAGGTATCGTCCACGTTACTTGACCATGGTTTAAAATTACGCGGTCCATCGACAAAAACCCTCGTGTAGCTGAATAGTGCGACGTTAATATTCACTCACTCACTCGCCACTACATAGTTCCACCAGGAAATTTCTCTCACAATTTTGGGCTTGCCGTGTCTGAAAAGTCTCAATTGCCAAAATACAGCCAAATCGGCAAAAAATATACAATAAATCAACCAACTGAAGTATCATTACTCACCCGATAGCACTTTCTTTGTATATCGATTTAGCATCCCTTATATCGGTTTAAATGAACCGATTAGCTTTTCATCGATTTTTTTGCTTTTTGATTATCGTTTCCGGATAATGAGTTACGAAGCGTCTCTCACATATCTCCTACCTTTGTCAATAGAGCGGTGCTTTAAAATATGTAATGAATCGAAATCCCCATCGCATAGAAAAATTAGTTTATTTTAATACTTCATTTTAGAATGGATCATAGGAATGCATTAAGCGATTGTTTGGAATAGAGTTTCTTACAGATTTGAAGACACAAAATAAATATATATTGAAACAAAAAGTCTTCCAATAGTAGAATATTTACGATAGTAAACATTGACATTAATAGATTATCTCAACTGAAGGAAATGTGTATACGGTGATTATAATTAAAGTTAAAGTTTCAAAACGCTTTAAGAAAAATAACCACTGTTCAGAACGACGTCAAATTTGAACGGTATATTATTGAAGTAGAGGGGAAGCGTAAGGCATAAGAAAAAAAGTAACTCTAAATTTTAGCAACAGATGGCGCTGTATGCATCCTAACTTAAAAAGGTTCGATTCGAAAGGACAATCAATCGCAAAACAATAGCTTAAGTGCAAGTTACACAGTTAAACAAGCGTGCTGTTCAGAGTGCATGCCTGTTCAAGTGTGATACTTTTAATTATGTAAGCCCTCACCACCAACATCACCGCAAGGTCATGTCACATCGGTTGGAAAAAATCGGTTTTTAATTGGATTGAGGCCAAAAACCAGTAAAAGTGTCCATCAAATTGGTTTTTAATTGTTCTGAAGCCAAAAACCGCTTAAAAAAGCGTACATCAAAAGCAACTTTTAAATTTCGCGAGATCGGCGCAAAACATGTTTAACATCTGCAGCAAGTTTAAATCGAGAAACACCACAGCATGCCACAAGTCACACGGATTAAGATCAGGTAATTGGGGCGGACAGGCTGTAGGGAAATGGCGGCTGTTAACTCTAGCACTGCCAATATGCTCCTTCAACAGCGGCTTTACTGGATTTGCAAGATGCAGAGGAGCATCATATGCATAAAAATGATCTAATCCACACAACCATGATGTTGAAGATCTAGAATGACGTGGTCAGGCACAAAAGATACCCATGGCTCTGACCAGTGACTGTAACCGTAACAGGGCCAAAAGCACCCATCTCCTCCAAAAAGTATGGCTGTATGATAAATGATGCCGTAAACTCGCTTCGCACAGTGACTTTTGCAGGGTGAAGTGGTACTGGTTGAGTTGAGAGTGGATTTTCTGTTGCCCATATTCGGCAATTATGTGTATTGATATATCCTGTCAGATGGAAATGGGCTTCGTCTGACCACAAAATTTTCTACGGTCATTCATAGTCCACTTCCATGCGAGTATGAAAATGGCAATGGCTAATTTTGTATGGATAGCAATGCAGGATGTTTCGTAGAATTTTACGCGCTGCACTCACAGGCCTGTGTGGTGTTTGGACAATTTCCCGAGCATAGCACGGTTTCTTTGCTTCTCTTCCAATTGATTCAACTTTTAAAAAATGAGCTTTAGTTTTAACCTAGGAGCAAGCGCGCACTCAATACTGATGATAAAGTCACACGGGATGACTGAATCACCCCAGTCCTTTTTGTATAATTTTTTATTGTACACGACAAAAAACAATATTCCAGTGAGTAATTTAATTGAGAAAGAATGTTTACCTACTTTTAAGGTCTTTTTAATTTTTCTTTGGTAATTTGAGAAAAAAAAATAACAATCAAACTGAATCTAGAAGTTTCAAATGTGCGTGACTATAAGAAAAGACAGAAATCACAGACACTTTTCTCTAACATTACAGGAATGTCATTTTCAGGCAAAACTGTCATATTTTTGTCAGGGTTTTGTAGTGTTATTGTCAATTGACGATCGACAAATAGCATGTTGAGTTTTTTCTCGCTTGAGTCTTTTTGCTCGGGCAAAGTGTGTCTTGTGCTATACTTATAGTTTCATATTTTTCTTGATGGAGCTTTTGAAAATTTTTATTTCAACTCAAACGTTTCATGTTCATCACTTTTCAGCAATTTGCTTTCGCTATCAGGATTAACATGCATTATTTCAGCATGATCTTCCTTTGCTTGGTCAGTTTTAACCCTCTTCAATAGATATCCCAGTGAGCCATTTTTTTTTTTTATATTCGACTCATTTACATTTATAAGCCATAATAAGTCGTACAACACAGCAATCAAAACCACTAAGTTCTATAGTGTGGAAAAATGTAGCATGGGCATAGAAAATATTTTGGAACAAAAGAGGTAACCTGGGAAACTTAGTTAAAACAAGTACCTTAAGATTGTAAAAAAAAACTGCTACTCCTAAAACAAAGGGAGATATGTGAAAAAAAAAACATTTTATTTCCCATGAAGACTGTCATATAGGAGGATATTTTGTCAAGGTTATTGGCAACAAATAAAAAAAATTGTCAGAATTTACGATTTCGTGAGCCTAAGGTGATTCTGTGTCCCGCGTGTCCACACCCGGGTTAAATCATAATGTATTACTATGTATAAAATTAATAACTATATATTGTTTAGCTATTATTATTATACTCTAAACTCATTAGTTAACTTTATTTTTGTTGTATGTTATAGCATACAAGATATTACATAATACCCTACACGTCATCTTGGAAAATTAAACACATGTTCAGCTAAAAAGCAACCACATCATTACAAACCAGGATTCTCCAAGAGTGTAAAAAATGCTTAACTTCAATGTTTGATTCACATGTATACTAGCAACTAAAAATGTCTGAAACCTGCTCAAACTTTATTTGCCTGCACAAATTTTTGAAAATCGCAAATAACACTTTGTTCGGTAGCGAGTCGTACAGCAGTAAAACAAGCCATCGACTCTCACGAAAATACTTCATGATGGTCTTTCTTCAGAACTTCAAGGTTTTTTCACTCATTAGCAGTTACAGACAGAGCCAAAACCTCAGTATTCTATATATTACTGGACTATTCCATAATACCCGACTTTCATCTATATGTCTAGTTTATTTTAAAACTAAGCCGTGTTCTATGTATTATTCGTAATTTAAACATTAATACACTAGAAAGGTGACTTTAAAACTCCAGGCCTAATGGCTTCCTCAGTTTTAAGAAAGAACAAGCATTTATGAGTCGGCGTACATTTTGATTTTTACAGTCGTTTCTTAATAAATTCAGTCTTTATTTGTTCAATTTTATGTACTTTATAGTTTTGTAGAATGTTTTATATCAACTTCTATTTATTATATATATATATATATATATATATATATATAATTAGGTATTCTTTTTTAAAACCAGGTGAAAAAAAAAACACAAAAGCAAAACACATCTTTTATTCAAAGATAAATTTGAAAACCTTTTGAAATATTAATTAGTAGAAATGTAAACAAAACTCATAAAATCATTCCAGGAACGTTTCTCTTAGAAATGTTAATATTTACCCTACATTTTACTAATTCTTTTTAAAATAACCCTTAATCTGAAAGAAACATACTTATTTATATATCAGTAATAGTTTTTTTCAATAAACTGAATTTATATTTTTATTAATCTAATTGATCTGTTTAGAATATAAATTAGAATAAAGTTATTTATCTTTTAAACTGTTAAAATTCCTGTAATTCCACAAAAAGAGAGAGAGAAATGTACTATTAAATAAATCCATTCAAATAAATTATTATTTGTTGAATATTCATTAAATGTGCATCCATTAATTCAAAAACCACTTTTTATCAGTTATGTGTGTGGGGCTAATGCCACCTGTCTGACGTAGTCAGAACGAGGCCCACGAAATTCATGTGGCAAGGAGCTAGAAGTACGCCTGTCGGGCTAGGCCTTGATGAGGGGAGAGTACGAATCAGCTCAGCGAAATTCCCCGAAGGGACGATAGATGGCGACACCATCTATCTCTACCTCCACAATTTTGGCATGGAACTGAAGGGGAGGGAAATATTCTCCAGTCTCCTGTGCTCGTGATTCAGCCCACAAGACTTTTGGACCCACTGATTTAACGAGCACGTACTCCATGTGTTCTCCGAGGGTATTTGGTGGCATCGGGCATCGAACCCAGGCATTCCGGGTGGGGAGCCTAATGCGCTAACCACTAGGCTACCCACGGCCCAAAGTTAATAATTGATTCAGATTATACATTATAAGAATAAATATTTTTTACCTTACCCTTTCTATTCCCCTAAAATATTTTAGGGAAGTTGAGGAACTAGTTAATTTTATTAATAAGGGTTAGAAAATATTTTTTTAAATTCTGTTTAATAGGTCCTGCAATTTAATTTTCTGAATATTTCAAACGGAAATTAACGACTTCATAGGATAATCTGAAAACGCTCAGAATCTTAAATTTACAAAAGCGTAGAAATAGATATTTTCTTTTATATTTAGTGTCACTTGAATAAGAATACACATGTATAGCTGTTCTAAGAATATTACTGCAAGAAAAGGTTGTTTAAATACAACTTTTTAGCAAAAAGTGAAAAAAGAGTAATATGTTTTCAAAATATTCTACTTTTATGGAAAATGTTCTTATAATAATACAGTTGGTGATCGGTTAACGAACACTTTCACGAAAGATTTTTGTGTTCGGATATATAACGAACACTTTCAAGATATTTTTTTTTTGTGTGTGTTTGGACAACGAAAAAATCTTCGGAGGTGATCAGGGAGACACCCCTTAAATTATGGCTGAAATTTTGACAACTGCTAGAGATCTGGAATTGGAGGTGAACGAGAATGACATAGAATAGCTCATAATGGGACATGAAGATGAACTGATGATAGAAGAACTCAAAGAAATTTTGAATTAAGAACACCAATAAACTTAGCGAAATGTGTCTCCTTCTGAACAAGAGGAAGACGAAAGAGGACCAATGTCGACTTCTGCCATTAAAGATCTTTTGAAAAAGTGGGAGGCTGTCAAAGCAATGGTCTTAGAATGGCACCCAAACCAAGATGATGTCGTCAGGGTTGGTGATCTTTACAACGACAATGCTATTAATTACTTCCGGAAAATTCTGGAAAAGAGAGAAAAGCAATCGACATTGGACATGTTCTTCAACGTCCCATAAGCAAAAAATGAAAAAGACTGTTTAATATGCAAGATTATATGTATGTATTATTTTTTAAAAAACTTACTAAGAAATTATACATTTTTTAAAATTTATTTTTAGGGTCTCCAGAACGAATTAATCGATTTCACACAGAAGTCTATGGTGAATCGATGATCGATTAACGAACAATTCGTATAGCGAACATAGTCATGGAACGGATTATGTTCGTTAACCGATCACCCACTGTAATACTTTGCCTATATATAGCTAAGAATTTTGTGCAGTGTCAGAACTTGTTCAAGTATATATTTTAGAAGTCGATTTGTTCTCTCCTATTTTATTACGCCAAAGTAGAGGAATTTTAACAAAAAACACCCGGCATTATTTTAATGGATCGTTACTCTGAAAATAATGCGAATGCTTTCAAAAATATTAGTTTAGGCTTTGTAGACAAGCCTTAATTACGTATAACTTCACTGGTGTTCAAAGTTAAGAGAAGTCTTAGATTTTGTCGATTATCTCTAGAACTACACGACAGCCTTTTATAAAATTTGGTGGGTATATGCGGATAATATAATTCCATCAAAATCATTCAGAAGTTCATGATTGTGCGTAACACTGATAGATGTCGGAAGGTATGAAATAGGAATTGCTGAATATAAGAAAAAATTGTTTATAACTGGGTATGGAGCGCTCTTTCAGATTAACAGGTCTCACACTGGGATTAAGGCAGTGCTTCTCAAACTGTGGGGCGCACCCCCACGGGGGGGCGCGATGACCTTATGAGGGGGGTTCGAGCATATCGAAAATAAAAGATTTAAAAAATAATTTGTTTACTGGAATGAATTAAAACAAAATACTTTCAGACATAATCAAAAATGCACTTTTACTCTGATGTAATTTATAGGCGATATTAAGCCATCAAAAATAAAAACTTCTTCAATACCTAATTAGCTATCTTTGATCCTAAAACCAAATAAAAAACTTTTATTTGATTTGCTGTCATCCTGTGATGAGAGATTTTTTTTATTACACTTATTTTTAACCTAACATACTACTTTTTCAGAGAAAAACCAGATCCCGGACCCGGAATCGAAAAACTTTAGGAACATAAAAAATTCATCACTGTCATTATTTTTGAAATACTGCACATTATAGCTGTAATCTGTTTGATCTTCTAAGTTATTGGTACAGTTAGTTATGACCCCTCTCTTACGTGTTCTCTGTTGCGCTTTTTTTCATGCAAAAGAGTTTTATGATATTTGGAAAACCACGGAGAGCACACACACACAAAAGCACATGAAGGATTACTTGGCCAAGACATATTTTTATAAATATTCTCAATGTATAAAGCATAACGAAAAACGTTTCACACATTTTTTTAGCAGTAACATACATATTATCATAATGAATATACTTTTTACCCGGAAGTGGTCGCGCGGGACACACAGATTACGAAATCGTTAATTCTGGCAAAACTGTTTATTTATTACCAAAGAAAAATTGAAAAGTCTTTGTAAGTAGGTAAGTAAACTTTCTATTAGTTAAATTATTCGCTGGAATCATGATTTATATCGTGTAAAATAAAATAATTATAAAAAAAAAGGATTGGGGTGACTCAATAACCCCGACCGTACCGAGTGCGTGCCTGCTCCCGGGTTAAAACATGTTGAAGTCTTTTCACTTTAAATATTAAAAATAATACAATTATTCTTTATCGATATTTTATATTATTGATCATTATTTAACATCAGTGGCACACACAAGGGGGTCCGGACCCCCAAAGCTCTTGATTTCTTTCCGATTGATTATAATTCTAAGTTTATAGTACGCAAAATTCAGTTAAGTATTTGTTATTAATGATTAATTTTATTAGTTAATGCTAATTATTTATTTAAGAATTAGTTTTTTACTGTGTTTTGTTCTCGAAAATCGACACAATCAAAAGGAACCTGATACAAGATTGGTGAACTTTCGACCCGGAACCCACTTGAAAAATTCCTGTGTGCGCTACTGTTTAACATCAATTATAAATGCTAATTCTGTGAGGCTTAAAATTACAATTCGCTTAAAACTAATTATAATTTGAGCAACGATTTAAAAAAAAATCATTTTACGTTTTTGTAAACATTGTCGAGCACTTGGCTTTGCTTCCCTTACAATTTAGCTATTATATCAATAATGTTTTATTTTCTTATAAATGAACTCGAGCAAAGAACGTGCACTTCAGCCGGTATACTTTTAATGTATCAGTGCTGCACATAATATTTTATAACTAATTAATTAATACTAAATTAAGAACAAGTTTAATAAGTATTAATGACGTCCATGAGCTTGTCTTGGAAAGCAAAGTTTTTATAAGGAATGCTTATTATTAGAAATTGACCCTCCGAGTTCTTTTTCTATATTTAGCAGATATCTATATTTTGTCTTCTAAGCAGCTACCGCATTTTGTAATATGTTCAATTTAAAAATTAGAGAAAGGAAAAATAACATAATATATATCCTATTATTTTATTTATTTATTTATTTTGCTTAAAAGTAGTATACAAAATTTTTAATACTTATGTTACTAATTTGTATGGTTTATAATTAAGATCGCCTATTGTAACTTTAGCGTCAAAGTGCATTATTATAGCATTCAGTACATTATTAATGTATAAGGGGGGCGCGAAAAAAATTGTGATCGAAAAGGGGGGCGCCAGTATTGAAAGTTTGAGAAACACTGGATTAAGGGAATAAGGGAATCGGAATAAGGGAATCGGAATAAGGGACATCGGGAATAAGGGAATGTATGTGAGTTCCTGTAGCAATTAAACCAACTCGCTCAGGAATTATGTTTTCAAGTCTTGGATGGTTCTCGGAGGGGAGTTGCGAGTTGCAATTGCCGTCCCTAGAGCAGTGTTTCTCAAACTGTGGGGCGCGCCCCTTTGGGGGGACAACTTTACGAGGGGAGCACGAGCATAATGAAAAGTCGAAAATAAAAGAATTAATAAATTTGTTAATTCACTGAAAGAGAACAAACAAAATAAATTCTGACATTAAAAAATAAAATGCACAATTACGCTGATATATTTCACGTATAAATGTACCAGTGCTAGTATTTGATAACTAATTTAACAATATTAAAATAAGAGCAAGTTTAATCATTACCAGTGACCCCATGGGATTATCATTATAAAATTATATAGAAAAATTAACACTTTTCTCGATAATTTGTATTGTGTTTATAACTAATCCCGAAACTGCCGATTATAAATTTTGCTTTTCGCTTCTCAATGCCCACCTTTTTCCACATAGATGTGCGTATGTGATGTATTGGAGGGGGGAGAAAAAAGGAATATAAATAAGCTATAATCCTCTGAAATAAATAAATCCTTTGCAAACACTGTCAATGCCCTTTTATTGCATTCCAAAGTCTTCGGAATAATTTTACGAATGGCAATTTACATAAACGATAGTATTTTGGAAAGACGTAAATAAACGTCCTGAGAAATTAACGCTTTGGCTGAGATAGACGTTTATATGCGCTGGTGACACTTAAGAGGCTTAAATCGTACCGTAGTATTATTAAAGTCAAGGTATAATTAAATTCAAAGTATAGTATTATTAAATTCAATTCATTGTTATTGTATGAGGGGGTGTGCAATGAAAATTATGATTAAATATTGGGTCGCGCATATCGAAACTTTAAGAAGCATTGCCCTAGAGTGTTCCAGGAACACTCTATACAGCGAATATCCTCACTTTCAAGTATTTGTCGATCAGATGAGCTCTATGTGTCTCGCGTTGTCATCCGTTAAAATAAAATCCAGGCCAATATTGCACTTATGAAAATGCAAACATAGGGATCCAAGACCTCATCTCTATGCCTTACAGCAGTCACAGTATCTCTTTCGAAGACAGGCAGATGTGTGCGGCCATATAAAATTACGGCGAGAATATATGGATTAAACCTTGGACCCACCACCTGTTCTCCAATGCCCTAGAAATTGACCACTATAATGGTCTGGGCAGGTATCATAATGGATGGTCGCACACAGTCCCATGTCTTTGAAAGAGGCACTGTTGCTGCTGTGAGGCCTAGGGATGAGGTCTTACAGCCCTGTGTTCGCTTTCCAGGGATGAAGTTGGCTCTATTTTAACAAATGCCAACGCGAGGCACTTAAAACTCATCTGGTCGACTAAGTTTTGGAAAGTGAGGATGTTCACTGAATGTTTTAGCCTGTTAGATTTCCAGACCTCATCCGTATAGAGTATGCATGAGATGCTCTCGGAAGCGCAATGGAAACTCGCAACTACCCTTTGAGAACTATCCAAAACTTAAAAACCAAGTTGCCGAATGAGTGGGATTAATTGCCGCAGGAACTCACAAGTTCCCTTATTATCGAGGCCTGTTTATCAGAAAGAGGAGACCATACCCCCTTTTAACCAAATTTTTGTTCTGTTCTGTGCTGTTTCATACCTTCGATAAGTGTTACCCAAGAACATGTGTGTGTATTTTGGCTGCTGAATGATTTTTCTTTTGCATTATATATATATGAGCTATATTTACATACCAAATAATATTAAAATCTATCCAGTAGAGCTAATCGATAAAATCTAAAATTCTCTTAATTTTTATGTAGGCAGAATTTTCATAATAGGATAATGTTTCGAAAACAAGTCCTTTTGTTACTCAGTTTTTTCTTTTTTCCCCCCAAAAATTGCAATTTAATCATTTTTTTTATTAAAATAATATTCTTAAAACAAATTTATATGTATATTCTAATTTAAATGGCTTTAAATATCCAAAAAAAAACTATTCATTTATAGGGGAGACTGAAGCAAGATAATGAATGTCTTAATTTTTCCCTTTTGCATTTGGTAGCAGGATCAACCGAACACTACTGGCTCCACTATTGGCCGTTCGTTAAACAATAGTATAGAGGAGCTGAAATCGCCATTTTTGTGTTAGTTGTGAAGATTTGACTGTTTACCGTTGCCACGATATAACTGTTATGCATGTGTAAATAAGCTCTGCTACAGATACAGGCAAGATATATCATTATCTTTAATATTTATGAGTAACTAAAGCTTAAATACTACATATTACGATGAATAAATGTCAATCCATTGACTTCCTTCATGGAAAAGGAAACCAATATTTTTAAACAGGCAGTCCGGTGCAAGATAATGGGGGCAAGATGACGAGCTCGTTATCTTGCTCCGTGTTTCGGAATTTATTAAACTATGTTGCCTATTCTATTAATTCCTGTAGCACTTTTTTGTCTGTGCTTTTGTCCGCTCGACCTTGCGCTTCTATCTCTTCTGGGGCTAAGGGTTGCATCGGATCGAGGAATGTGTCGTTCAAAAGGAGGCGACCCGAGGAAGAAATTTTGTCATCCGCTAACTACTTTATGGTCACTCATCCAGTACAAATTATCATAGAGACAAAAATATTGGTGAGAGTTTGAGAACTGCTTACGTCGGAGCAGCTACAGTTGGAAATACCGTTTAAGGGTTTTTAAAATGTGGGATTGAGGCTCACATAATTCTATTGTGTTTAGCGAGCATGACTGCTTCTCTGCTCAAAAGCTACTGTCATGATGTTAGCAGGAAACTGAGAATAATAGTACTAATCCTCAAACTCTGGTAGTAGAAAACCATCATATAAATCCTCCAGAAGAACCAGAACTTATGGCAAATGTGGATCCCGATGCAATAAAGAAACCTGATTAAGTGTTTTTACTTCAAACCATTACATAAAGCAACACAATTTAAGAAAAAAAAAAGAAAACGCAAGAAAGTGAGCTCAAGCATTCTTAGAAGCACACCCATCAAAGAAATATTAGAACAAAAGAAAAATCAGAAGGAAGAAGAGGAAACTTTAAGAAAACATAGAAGAGAAGTCCGTGAAGCTAAAGGGGGAGTAAAAAAACTCAAACTAAGTTCCTGTAAGCCTAAGTCTATAACATCCAGGCCAAATAGTCCAGTTGCATCAACTTTAAAGGATGGTGTTATAAACATTTCTGCTTGTGAAGAGGAATATCGTGATCATCCAACAGAAGAATGGATCCAGTGCTGTAAATGCCAAGAGTGGTGGCATGAGGAATGTTCCAATTATAAAAGAGGCATTTTTATTTGTGACTATTTTAACTGCACAACTAAACACTTCAACGTTACGTTACAATGCATTATGCTTAATTTGATACTTTATAAGATGTAAAAAAACAGTTATCATTTGTTACACCATGTAACATATTCGAAAGATAAAATCTGTTCAACCTTTCTCAGTGTTGTCTTCTTGCTCGAGGCCAATAGTCTTCTATCCCCAGTACTGGGACAAGATGACAATTTGTTAAAGTTCTGAAAAAATTAAATTATCCTTTGTTTCTTTTATTTGAAAAATTAAAAGATAATGTATTTAATACTACAAAGTGCTGATCTAACACTTCATGTAAAAATACTTTTTATTATAATTAAAAATAAATTAATAAGCAACAAAAACTGTTAACATAGTCATCTTGCCCCGGTCTTCCCTACGTTTTTTTCAAAATCACGGTTCTGAACGTTATTGTTTTAATTTAACTTAATTATGTTTTGAGTGTAAACTTATGAAAGTACTTCCCAAGGAATATGCAAACAAATTAAATAAAAGAGTCTACCTTTTTATCAATTGTTTTGTAACAATCGAAGCGCAGGGAGTCAGTGGTAGCGTATTCCACTTCCATATCACAGATCAGAGCTTCAAATCTCATGCTGATAAGTTCGACTCAGCCTTTCATCCCTTCAGGGGATCTATAAATGAGAAACAAGTTGCCTTGGGAACTGCATACTGTGGAGTTTCGCGGCAGATTGATCGCATGAACAGAACATCTGCTCATACATCTCAGTAGCCAAGGTTACGTAATCTGATATGCGCTCAGTAGACCTAGTCCCGCATGGGCTGTTGCACATACAGTTTAGGTTTTGTTTGAAACAGTCAAATGGAAGGAGAAACTACAAACTTCGTTATTTAACAACTTAATTTTCAGTAACTCTTTAATCAATCTAAACTCATATAGCAATAATATTGAGTGGATTTCTTCAATAACAGAAATGGAAGTCATTAACAGAAAACTTCACCTATTAATCAAAGACGTTATTCCTCTGAAAATGAAACATGATCGATGGATTGCCATGAAACGTGGGTATTTGGTGGAATGATTCAATTTTCAAGATTCTTCACTTTCAAAGAAGTTCAATCGAGCTCGTTGTCGGTGGAAGTGATGGATTATACCCCTTATATTAATCAGTTTCTTTGACACGTACTTTCTAAATACACTCTGTCGCAAAAAAATATATGCACCCAGAAGAAATCAAGCTACAATCACGAAACTCGGCAAGAATGTAGTCTGGTAAGAGATATGCAAATGATTAAAATTTCGAAGCCAATGAGACAAGGCTAAGTGTGCTATGCGCATATTAGTTGCGCAACTGGGAGAGTTTAAAAGCATGAGTACGAGCGCCGTACGGCTATCCAAACGAATCTGATGACTTTGATAGACGATATTGAGACTTAGGATGCCTCTAAGACGTAACCGGCGGCAGTACGAGCAGCTGACGGACTTTGATAGGGGCCGTATAATAGGCCTCAGAGAAGCAGGTTGGTCGAATAGACGTATCGGCCGCCCCCCTCGGTCGGAGCGATATGGTAGTTGCTCGGTGTTGGCAACAGTGGATCACAGAAGGTAGAGTGTACCGTCGCGGAGGGTCAGGACATCCCAGGAACACAAATGATCGCGAGGATCGTGCAATCAGAAGAGTGGCCACTTCGGCACCAACAACGTCGCTAGCATCGATTCAACGCCACTTACCTCCTTCCAGACATCCAGTGCCATCAAGAGAAACCATAAGGAGACGACTGACCGAAGTTGGCTTGAGGAGCCGACGTCCGCTAAGACGCTTACCACTGACTCCACATCATAGGCAGTGTCGACTGGATTTTGCCGACCTCGGGCAACTTGGAGTGTGACAGACTGGAGACGTGTCATCTTCAGTGATGAATCCCGATTCAGTCTCAGTGCTGATGACCACCGCACACGTGTCTGGAGGCGCACCGGCCAGCGGTCCGATCCGGCATTTATTGTCGAGCGGCATACAGCAATTTCACAAGGTGTGACAGTGTGGGGAGCAATTTCTTGGGACACACGATCATTTTTAGTGGTCCTTCAAGGCACTTTGACAGCTCGCAGATACGTGGACGATATTTTAACGCCGATTGTGCTACCCATGCTATCAAGTCGCCCAGGTGCCATTTATCAACAGGATAATGCTCGTCCACATACTGCGCGACTCTCCCAACAATGTCTTCAAGGATATGACGTCCTACCATGGCCTGCCAGGTCACCAGATCTTTCGCCAATAGAGCATGTCTGGACGCGCTGGGAAGGCAACTGCAGCCGTCCCGAGATACAGGAGAATTAACTGCGCAGATGCAAAGACTATGGCAGGATCTTCCACAGGGGTCATAAGTGATCTAATTGAATCGATGCCACGCCGAATTTCGGCTTGTATAGCTGCCAGAGGTGGCTTTACTACTTACTGATTTTTAACCTTTTGCAAGCTGTAACCGCTTAATAAAATGATATTTTGTTCTGAATTTTTAATCATTTGTTTATTTTCATATACACTACATGCATACCAAATTTCGTGAATGTAGCTCAATTTCTTCTGGGTGCATATATTTTTTGCGACAGAGTGTATATTTTTATCTATCAATCTCAAAGAAACTGATAACACTCTAATAGAGAATCTTTCTATTAGTTAACATTCCATATTTCCATCAATGTAATATTTATTAATGCTTTCTGATAAATAGCAGAAAAAAAAACTTTTTTTAATTCCAGAAGTATTGTTCAGAAGCGTTTTGGAGAACTTTTATGAAATGATGTAGGGTTTTATTGTCAAAATAATAAGTAGTTTACTTGTAAACTAAACATAGTAGCCACAAATAACTTTTCACCTTCCAATTATTTTTATTTTTAAATAGCAACTATAGAAAATATTCCTTGATACCTTAGAAAAAGTACTTGCCAAAGAAATCAAACATATTATTTAAAGTTAAGATTGTTTAGTTTTATAAAACTAAGTGTTTTTCGTTTTATGATATCATAAACAAATTAGGGAGTTTAAAAGAGGGCAGATTGTGTTTCTATGCGACAAAATGGCATGAAAGTATCTGAAATTTCAAAACCACTTAGAATATCAAACAGAAACGCAATAAGGATATATAAAGCATATTTAACTACAGTTAAAATAAAAGCTTTATCATCTAGGAGACATTGAACCAAGAAAATGACAAAATGTGATGAAAGGAAACTGAAGCAGATTATGAAGCAAAATTGGAAAATCATAGACTATTGACACCTCTACACATTACCAAAGAGATCAATTTAAACTCGGAATTAATAATCTGTCACAGAACAATACGAAGAGGACTTACATTTCTTGGACTTGAAAGTCGAAAACCTGAACAAAACCCTAATAGTCAGCTTTAAGTTGATGATAACTTTAAGCTTGGGCTAAAGAACAGAAAATCTGGGACGCTTAGAAATGTGAAAAAAGTTGTACGGACCGATGAGATCCGTGTTACACGTTTTACAAATGATGGCAGGTAAAAAATTCGTCGGGAATAACATGAAACGCTTAATCCAGATTGTATACAACTAGTCGTGCAGGCTAGAGTTAATGAATTAATGAACTGGGAGGCATATGGTTGGATAGGCCCCTTATCACTATAAAGAGTAACAAAACTTAAAACTGATTATTTATCTTATTCAGAAAATGTTGTTAAACCATTTTTGGAAGATTCATTTCCAAAAAGTGAAAGAATATATCAGGATGACAGTGCTCTGTCACGCCAAAACTGTACAGACCTTCTTTGACCATAATCATAATGTATGTCGTCATCTGAAATGGCCAGTAAAAAGTCCTGATTTTTGTGTAATCAAAAATCTGTGATATGAACTGGAAAGAAACTTAAAAGAGTCGAATAACCTTCTAACAAATGTTAAAAAACTAGAGATATCATTTCATAAAGCATGGCCTGAGATTACTCTAGAGACATGTCAGATGCTTATTACATCACTACTACGACGAATTAATGCTCTATACAAAGCTGACGCATCAAACATAGGATGAGGTTGCAAGTCATTTGGCGAGTATGTTTATATATAATTATACTGAGCCTAAAATATAGTACGAGTTATTTAGTTCAATAACATTAAGAGTTAAAAATAAGTCTCATAATGGTTGAAAAAATTAATTCAGGATGCCCATTTGACAAAGTAACGCAGAATCGGATAGAGGAAACAAAGTAGCCTATTCGACTGATTCTTTCACTTTTTGTTGAAAGAAACTCCATTATTTGAGCCATGATAGAATAAAGCTCTAGTTTGGCAGCGATTTATATGATAAAATACGGTGAAGGATTAATAATCAAAATAGACCTCCCTTCGAGAAAGAAAACCCAATTTAGACAATCATGTCGGCAAGAAATATTATAAATAATTCATAGAACAAGGTGGTTAGTGCTCAAGGTACCCATTTGCACAGACTAACCTCACCTGTACACACTGTAACGTTTTCGCAACATGGAACTGCAAAATCAGCTTCTTTATGTAAAATATTTTATTCACACGTGTACTCTTAAGATGTTGCGGTGTCTTTTCATCTAATATCGCCCTGGTAATCAATGGCTGTGAGAAAAACATGATTCCACTCCCGAGCCAGACACTCCGACGGAAATTTGAGGTGTAAGAGAGTAGCAACTCCCTTCCCCAAGAAAATAGAATAAGGGATCGCTTTGGAAAACTGAGAAAAACTATTTGTTCCCCCTTCAGAAAAGACATACTCAGTAGTATTCAAATAATCAATAGTATGAATAACTTCTATTTAAATGTAAACATTGTATTTACTAGTTGTGGTCGTAGGTAAATTAATTATTTAAATTCTTTACTCTCACGCTACTCATGAATTTTCACTAACCTCACAACACTTACATATTCACTTGCTGGTCGAACAACCTGGATTTTCACTCATCGGAACAGATGATATTCCGTATAGAATCTAAATTTCTAACTGAACAATAAAGACCAACTAATATATTCTTAGGAAATCTCAAAACAAGGATTAGGCACTAACTTTGAGTAACGATTTCAATTGTATCTCTGATTGCCATTCGATACACTTTTGCATCACAGCGCTGTGGCAAAAATATTGCGCCCCTTATTGGCTGTTCTGCAACATCGCCTGTTGTGTCTCCGTCATGAAACTCCGGCTATTATTTCAATAGAATAGGGCCCTGTAAACATGTCCGAAACCCAGGTAATCAACTATAATGATTGTATATATATTTATCTAAAACTTTCTTGGTCAGATAGGACACAACTTCCACGAATCTGATGAGGAAGCACTTTCTATGTTTGATAAGTAATCCCACACATATTGGCGAGTGTTCAGTAATGTCGCATTGTAAAACAACACAAGTTCATTTGGCGACAGATACTTCTACATTTCTGAGATTTCCCCTCCATGCCAACGGGAAGAATTTGAGCCATGAAAGGTTTAACGTGCAGCAACCTCTTCTACACGGTGGGTCTTTAGCAGCACTAGGATTCGAATTCATGACACATCAATCACCAGTATTCCAGCACACGAAAAAATGATGATTAATAGAATATTTGAGTTGTTCGACGAAAAGTCTAACGGACAACTGCAAATGAAGAGGATAAATGTTTCACGGAAGCTACCGAGAGATAAATACCCGGTATAGAAGAGAGTTCGATACCGTTTTATAAAGAAACATTGTTGGCAAAGAATAAAAATGTATGCGTAGAATAGTACAGACACAAAAAGCACTTTTTTCGCTTGGCAGAATTTATATCCAAAACAAATGCAGATATTATGCAATGAATATATTGTAATTTATGATTCAGCATAAAGTACAGATTTCTTTGTCCTTGATAAAGAATGCATTTTTTCAATAGTTTCGTGCAATAAATAGATCAAAAACTAATATCACACATTTTTGAATAAAGGATGCCGTAAAAAACGTTTTACAAAGTTTTCGAACACTGATTTTCCAGTATCTTTTTTTTATTGTATTTAGAGGTTTTCTTAAATTATTCCATTTATTTTAATTGAAACCTTTTTGCAAAGAATTTTTTTAACGTGTTTTTCTTTCAATCTCAATTTGTCTTTGCTACTCGTATATTAAAAATAATTGGATCTATTAAAGATCTTGAAATAGACAAACTGAAAGAGAAATAAAGTTCTGCAGGATTTCAAACAGACCCAAAGGCACATTAAATAAAACACAAGTATTTCTTTTTACAAGAGTATTTTCTGTTATTGGAACGCTTGGGTAATTAATATATCCCTACTGAGTAGACGGAACTGAATAAAATATGTTTCTACACTTGTCAAAAAAAATAAACAAACGAGAGAATAAAACCATTTAACGAGTTTTTAGTAAATATTATTATATTATTTTCACACATAAGAGTACTATTACATTAGAATGGAAATAATTCTAAGAAATCATTCAACATAAACGTCGCATATAAAACAGTTTGTGACGGGCTGACGCGTTCTTTTCATTAACATGTCCTTTTGGGTTCTTTTGGGGCCGAATAAATGGCAGTCTTTTTTTCCAACCAACCCGAGAAGTAAAACGTGAATGAAAGATGCAAATTAGAAGCTTTTAAATAACAGAAGTTTTGAGTGAGCGTTGTGGCATTTGGGGAGTGTTATGATAGTCCGTGTTGCAAGTGTGAAGAGTATTTCGACAAGTTAAGTGACAGTCAAGAGAGGTTACTCGTAGCAGAGAGCCTTTAGTCAAGGTGGATACAATTCCACGCCAGTGAACCGCAACTTCAGTTAGAATCCGGTAGATTTTGCTGCTTTGTTGGACATTAAGGTAGAAGTTACCATCTTAATATTTGGATCTGTCTTTACATTAAAATTGAGCTTAGGCGAGTTAGTTAGGTCCGGGTTAAGCTATTTCAGTATTATATATTGTGTGTTTCGCCACCGTACATCATATATTAAATATCATATTATTACCTAATATGTTATTGCTGTAATTCAAGAACTTAATAAAGTAATATTAAGATTAAGGCATCATCTGGTTCTTCATTTAATCCTAAACATCTAGCTCACGCTGACTATCTAAGAGGAGGGCATCCAAGGGGTTCGCCCTTACACAAGTTTTCTCCGACGTTTCAATCGTCGCGGACCTGTCAACCTTTGAAAATTTCACCATGGTCCAGTGACGGTGGGGCATTTATTGTTTACGTTTTAGAAATTTTTGATTTAATAGCTCCAGTCTCTCTCTTTCTGTATATACACTGGTGTGCAAAAATTAAGGATGAAGTCGAAAAATTAGCATATCAGCTGAACGAAGAGTCAGAGCGGACAGAAAGACCAATCAGGAGATTAAGTAAGGTGATGTACGGTAGCACATGCGCAGATATGCAGGTAGACGTAATGGGGGAGTGTCTAAGTAGTATAAAGCATGTTGTCGGTGTAAGATCAGTATTTCTGGCAAAGAGATTGCACGCCGTATAGCAGTTAAAATCACACCGAGTTGCTGCCTCAGCGAGAAATGGCGAATAATCAATCTGTTAGACGACATCTGGATGCTTTTACCCGAGGTCGAATCATTGGGAAGTTGGAGGAAGGCCGCAGTGTGACAAGTGTGGCTGCTGAGTTCGGAATTGCTCACAGCATAGTTTCACGACTTTGGAGACAATTTCAAACTACATGAACAGCTATCCGGGGGTTCAGTAGTGGTCGTCCACGAGGAACCACACCCGCAGATGACTGGTACATTGTCTTACAGGCCAGAAGAAACAGGCGGCAGACAGCGGGAGAAATCGCTAGACACACGACACAGGCGACTGGACGACCGATATCGCGTTTTACCGTGGCCAGAAGACTGCACGGTGGTGGTCTGTTTGCACGACGCCCTGTACGGTGTGTACCTTTAACGCCTGCCCATCGGAGAAGGCGTTTTCTGTGGTGCCGGGAACACCGGAATTGGAGAGACAATGAATGGGGACGAGTACTCTTTACAGATGAGAGCAGATTCAGTTTGAGTAGCGATTCTCATCGCATACTCATCTGGAGAGAGCGGGGAAGCCGCAATCATCCCTCGAACATCATTGAAAGGGACAGGTATGGAGGTCGCGGTGTTCTCGTTTGGGGAGGCATCATGCTTGGTAGTCGTACAGACCTTCACATCTTCGAAGCAGGTTCAGTCAACGGGACCCGTTATTGTAACGAGATTCTTCTTCCTTATGTGCGTCTTTTTAGAGGCGCTATGGGTCTGCAGTTCCTTTTCATGGACGACAATGCACCATGTCATCGCACAGTAGCTGTCTAACAGCTCTTAGAGAGTGAGGATATTGAACATATGGATTGGCTGACACGATCTCCGGATCTCAATCCCATCGAGAATGTATGGGATTTTCTAGGCAGACGCTTGGCAGCTCGTACCTTACCACCAGTAACGATTCGGGAGCTTCGATTGGCGCTGCAAGACGAATGGGCAGCAATGCCTCAACAACTCATTGACACCCTCATTCTCAGCATGGGCAAACGCTGTGAAACCTGCCTAGCAGTCAGGGGAGATCATATCCCCTACTAAAGACCGGATGTTTCTTGCTGGACACCCATCACAGGGATGTTTCGGCCTTCAGTCGCATTGCACTCCATGCTACTTTTTCAATCAAACTTTTTTTATCCCTCTGATTTCTCTTTTAGTAAGTGTTGCTTACATATTACACATGTCCTTACGTATTGGGTATCTTACGGTATTAAATGTGTTGATTTGGAAAGCTTTTGTACAAAGTTATATTGAAAAAACCGTCTCGTCCTTAATTTTTTTGCACACCAGTGTATATATATATATATATATATATATATATATATATATATATATATATATATACATGATTGTACTTAATTCTCTGAAAGGAACATAGTTTTTTCAGCCTCACTGAGAAACATACGACTGACAGACTGGTAAGTAAAATGTTTTTAACTATATTACCTTAAGGAGTGTTTTAAATGTTCTTAGGAAAAAAAATAGCGCACCAAGAAAATATTGCGGGATCGTTACGAAGCTTGGCTTGAAGGTATATGTCGAGTAGGTATGAAAAATTAGAAATGCAAAGTGATTGCGCATTAAATATAGCCGGCAGTGGGCATTTAACGTCCTTCTCCGGGGAGTGTAAAACAGGTAACCAAAGCTTGTTTGAGTGTGCTGAATCGTTTACAAGGAAAGAGCTGAGGTAGACATATCATTAGTCTGTTTTTGAAGACAATATGAGTAGCTGTAGCAGTTTGAGAGGGGGAGAATCATCGTCATGATGGAAGCTGGGTAGTCAGCTAGGCGAGTAGCTCGTCAATTAGGCCACTCTGATTGTGTTGTGAGGAGGAATGGGACCAGTGGATCCGAGAGATGTTATTTACATGAAGACCAGGCTCAGGATGACTTCGACAGGCCAGTCGTCGAGAAGACCTCCACATCGTAAGAAATGCACGTGTACAGTCAACTGCTTCATCGGCCGCCATTCAGGCACAGGAAACACCATCACTAGGGGCCCTGTGTTTTCTCGAACCGTATGAAGGCGCCTGGCTGAAGAACATATGGGATCAGGGTGCCCATTGCGTGTGCTACACCTGACGCCCACCCAGCGACGCCTCCGTTTGGAGTGGTGCCGTGTACGAGAAGCTGTACTGCAGCGAAATGGAACCAGGTCGTTCTTAGCGACAAATCCAGATTCAGTCTCAGCAGTGATGACAATCGTGTTCGTGTGTGGAGACCCCACGGTGAACGCCTCAATCCTGCATTTGCTTTACAGCAACACACCGCTTCCACAGCTGCTGTGATGGTATGGGGTGGCATTGCCTGCAATTCGCGGTCACCTCCAGTACTGATCAGTGACACTATGACAGCCCAGGTGTATGTCCATGAAATCCTACAACTATTTGTGTTGCCATTTATGCAATGGCTCCCAGGATCCCTTTTTCAACGAAACAATGCTTGGCTTCACACGGCAAGGGTATCACAAGACTGTCTCCCCACTGTTACTACCCTTCCTTGGATTGCCTCATCTCCAGATTTATCTCTAATCGAGCCTATATTATTTGGGATGGTGAGTTGGGCATCCCACGAGTTTGAACGAACTATGGGCAAGGTTACAGCAAATATGGAACGAAATGTCTTAAGACATCATACAGAACGTGTATGCCTCCATGGCCTATCATATCACGTGCATTTGCGCTAGAGGGGCTTCAACAGGGTATTTAATCCTCCGTTCTTTTGTCTTTTTCTCTGAAATAAATTATCCTTTTTCTTAGATTTTCTAATACTTTGCATATATCAAAGTAGTCATTACGTATGTATAATTTCATTTCATTTTGATAAATCTTTCTTGGCGCGCTAATTTCTTTGTCCATGAGTGTAACTTATGAAATTGAGTATGGCTCAAATAAGATGTGTGGGGTTAAACAAGCACAACAATACATTTTTTCACTAGAATTGTGACTAGTATGTTCATAAAAACTGATTAAAAATTATTTATATTTATGTAAAAGTAATTAAATACCAAACATGAAAAATTACAGCAGTATCTTTGTGTAGACGGTGATAGATAAGAAAAATCGCCCATATCGTGAGTTGAAAAATATCGCCATTTACCACCACGTGATCCTCTCACTGGGTAGAGTCCAACTGAAGATGTCAAGGCAGACCACCCCTAAAAATCCCTCCACAGCGTTATCTACAGTCATCAAAACAAATCATCCCTGTCTGAGAGACGAATGTTCCGGTTAGAGGGTTAAATATGCCTTCAGATTAAAATGCACTTACTTAAAAACGAGTAAAAAGAAATCTTACAGGGAATAGAGATTTCCATGGCAAGTCACACAAACCTGAGAGAAATGCACCACAGTAAGTAAAACCGAAATTATTTAAAGTTCCTTGGGTGGTCTGGTACCATTTCATTCATGGACCAATAACGGTACATGGACTGATGGGTTAGGGATCACTGATATAAGGCATTGTATAGATTGTAGCAAGTTCTCTCATGCATTTGATTTGATTCAATTTTTCATTAGCATCGCGCCCAGAAGCAACACAAAAACCATTGACGAAGAGCCTCATAATTTTGAAATTTAATGAGCCATGTTAAATTTAACCCCACTCTACAAACATCCTCATCACGCCCATATGATGCGTTTGATCCACAAATGGTTTCAACATGTTTTTGTTCCTCTACGGATTTTCAATGATATCAGAACTCATGACTTGCCAGCCACGAGTTCGCAACTATACCCACTCGATAACTGTGGTCACATTTGACTGCTTTATAATGTTATTCACTGTGGCGTAACGTACACCCCAACATAGAGGAGAGACTAGGATTCTAGGGGGACCAAAGTCTGCTGTGTGTGTTATGGGTTTTCAATCCTTTGAAAGATCACGCTTAAAAAGACTTGATACCCTAAAAATGACGATTTTATCGTTTTTTTTAATTTTTATTTAGTTATATTCTTTGAACGATTACCTTTCGATTGATATATCACTTTTGTATGCCTCAAAATTAGAAATTGGAAAACATTTCATTTGAAAAATGTAAACAAACAAATTTGGAAATTCGACCACGCCCCCTTTTTAGAGGTGTTAGGGATTTTAAGCTAATTTTTATCAATTATTTTCAAAAATAAATTTTTATTTTATCTAACCTTATCTGTAAAGAAAGAGCTTTACCGTACGTTTTAGTGACTAGAACTTTAACTACAAGGTATTTGTTATTGTTGGTGGCGCATCTTTTCGTTTGTTTTGCAGTTATCGTACTAGTTTTACTTGCGTTTTATTTTGAAAAAAAAACAGTTTTTAAAGACTTTTACTGCTTGCGGTCTCTTCAAGGCTGTTGCTGAAACTGCTGAGAATTGTATTATCTTTCTTTCTATCTCTTGAAGGTTTGTCTTAAAAATGCCACGAGTAAAACGTCGAAATCATTCTGCTCAAATGAACAGCAAACGTTGGTGCAGTGATTCTGTAAATACATGTGTCACAGAAGAAAATATATTTGATCCTAACATCAGAATTAATCAGTTATTAAGTACTGAAAAGACTGGACATTCTGAAGTGGGAAATTTTATTAGTGTGAACTTTAAGCAAATCAGCAAATTGTTTATGAAACTAAAATGCCCAGACTGTGACAAACAAACTTTAAAGCTTGCACTTGGAAACAAGGTAGGATTTTCCTATGTGTTAAATTTAACCTGCAGTTCTTGCGCTGAAAACGTTTGTACTGTAGAAACGTCTAATGAAAGGCAAGGTAATACTGTTCCGGATATTAATTTACGCATCACGCAAGCATTCTCTAATATTGGAAAAGGTTACTCTGCAATTGAAAAGTTTTCTATGGCAGTAATTGTATATCCTTTTTCATCGAGAACATATAGCAAATGCATTAAACTTCTTCACACAGCCTACTGTATTGCTGCAGCGACTTTGCAGAGCGAAGTACATAGAGAAGTGAGAAAGGCATACGAAGCACCAACTGATGTTCCCGTTGTTGATATAAGTGTTTCATATGATGGTAGCTGGTTGATACGTGGGCATACATCTTTAATTGACATAGCTTGTGTTATTGATATACTTACAGGCTATGTAATTGATTTTGAAGTCATGTGTAAGGTATGTCGCAACTGTTCTGTGGCAAAAAGAGAACTGGGAGAATCAAGTGCAGAGTATGACATTTGGTTCGAAGGTCATAGGAAGGATTGCGATGTTAATCATTATGGCTCATCAACTTCGATGGAAATGGAGGCAGCATTGATCCTCTGGGAAAGATCCCAAGAAATGGGATTTCGTTATTCCACATTATTGTCTGATGGAGATTGTAAAACCTTCAATTACCTAACAGAAAAAAATGTGTATGGGGATAAATTTGAAATAAAAAATGAGGAGTGCATTAATCATGTTAGTAAAAGGTTGGGCACTGGTCTACGAAATGCTGTGAAGGAATCGAGAGCCCGTGGCATTTCATTAGGAGGAAAAGGCCATGGTACATTGAAAGAGGCAACAATTAAAAAGTTAACTTTATACTACCAAAAAGCCATAGTACAAAACAAAGGCAATGTTCCTGCCATGAAAAAAGCAATATATGCTACGTTACATTACAGCATTTCGACAGACCAAAAAACCTCAGCATGCGAAATGTCCAATCGGTGCTGACTCATGGTGTTTTTACCAGTCCGCAAAAGCAAAAGGACAAAATCCAGGTCTGCATAAAGAACATGTTGGGACTCCAATCAATGAAAGTTTTTTGCCACATATCCTTTCTATTTATCAACGACTTGCTTCGAATGAACTTTTAGAATGGTGCATTAATTGCGGAACTCAAAACGCTAATGAAAGCTTACTCAACATGATTTGGTCGAAGTGTCCCAAAGAAATATTTGTGTGTAAAACCAAAGTAAAAAATGCCGTACTTGAAGGGATTTGTGAATTCAACAAAGTCACTCTACGTACTGTCAGAGAGACCCAAAAAGCATTAAATATACCTTTGGGGAAATGTTCGCATGATCTTGGTGTGATGCTCGAATCTCGTAAAAGATTATTCCGAATCAGACGGAAAAACACGAAATACCAGCATGCATGCAAATTGATAAAAAAAGCTATTTTAAAAAGAGAGATTAATTAAAAAAAGGGAAGGAGTTACATATGTGTGTGAATCAGGATATTTCTAAGGTAATTACTATAATATAATTTTTTTTTTTTTTTTTTTTGTAAAATGTGTGCATGTAAATATTTATAATTTAGGCATTTTATATTAATAATTTCATAATTTCAGTTCTTGTTTATCATATGTTTTTCATACAAATATATTATTTAAGTATTATGTGAAGGAAAAGATTTTAAAATTTCTGTTATAACAGAAATTTTTTTTTAACGTTTTCTTTGAGTTTTCTTGATATTTATGTGCAATTATTACTGTGTAAAAATGTATCATTTATAGAAAATATGGGTTAAAATAACATGAAAATGCAATTATTTTTAAGAAAAATATATAGCTAATGTTTTAAAATGGTATTTTAAGCTTATTTAAGCTTATAATAATTATTTTTTCAGAAGTATAAACTTTAAAATGGTTTTTCTCAGCTTGTGTTTTTTCACTACATTAGTGCATTCAAAATGCTACTCCTTCCACAATTATTGACCAATCTTTTTAATTTTTTCTCTGTGGGTTATATATCATGCATGTAAAAAAATTAGGGATCCATTTTGCTATAAACTGAATACCTTTTTTAAAAAAAATTAAAATGTAGAAGATATTGAGGTTTTTGTTGAATTTTAGCATATCTAAGAACATTTTTTTTTCTCCAAAACTAATTAAGTTATTGCAAAATCGATCCCTAAAGTTGTTTAAAAGATCCTTAAGAATGTTACAAAAAAATTTCATGTCAAAATTTTAATAAATACAAAAGGAGTAGGATTTTAAAATTCTCCAAATTTTTTTTTAAAAATTTAAATTTTTAAAATTGTGGGAATAATATGTACAAAATTACACCTCATATTATTTTATTGAATAGAAACACTATATGAAATGATAAAATATAATTTTTAAATGCATAAATAAAAAAGTTTTCTCAAAGGGTACCGGGTCCCCTTAAGTCCCCCAAACCGGACTTTGTAGGGGGCCCTAATATTTTCCGTAACGTCATTGGTTTTTTTGGTATAAAAAGATATCCTTGCGAAAAAACCGTGGTGTATAAAAATGATACATAGATAGACATGTAGTGAATAGTAGAAAGGATATTACGCTATGATTAAAAAGTTAAAAGAGTAAATGAGAACGCTATGCGAGAGAAGAATTACTGTTTATATATAAACAAAGTGTTACAGTACAGTGGTCCTCAATCCCCGGGCCATGAACTGGAATCGGTCCTAGGATCACATAGTACCGGGTAGCGTGAGTGAGTGAATATTAACATCGCACTGTTCAGATACACGAGGGCTTTTGGTTACGGACCACGTAATTTTGAACCATGGTCAAGTGACTCGGATGACACCTCAGCTAGCACCTCCCTCTCCTAACTACCACACCACACCAACATTAGAACGTTTCAGATCTCGACAGATCCTACACGGTGGGTCTTTAGAGGTACTGGGCTCGAACTCATGGCATGCCTGCCATGATCCTCTACCTTGACCACTGGGCTTCCTTAGGCCTGACACCGGGGCGCAGAAGGATCATTAAATTGCTTGCATTTTATTTACTGTTCTGTATTTATTTCAGGTCTGTGTGAATTATTATGGAAATCACTTTATATTCCATGTTAAATCACTTTGTATTCTTTTTTTTATGTAGGTGTATTTTATTCTGAAGTATGTTTAAATGCAATATTAAGTTAAAATTAGACATCAAACAATCCAAAATATTAACAATCAACGTCACTCCACAGGTGAAATTATCAAGCGTTGACCGGTCCACGACGATTAAAAGATTTGGGAGCATTGTTATAGGGTATGAGCTCACTGGAAGAGATCCAGGAATATGGATCCGAGTCCAGTAATTAGAAGAGATTTTAATTTAGATAATTTAAGTAAAATCTTCTAATAACATATATTTCATTAGAACTCGGTCATATAAACCATCCTGTGAACTTTACATTATTTATTTAAGTTTGAAGGAAAGAAACTTTCTTTTGAATTTTGTCAAGAGATATCCAGAGTCTGTATCCTTTACCAGTTAAAAATATTTTTTTCCCTTTAGCGCTTTCCTTTCTTGAAGTTATAATTTTTTTCTAATGACGAATGCTGCTGATTACATTGAGGAAATTCAATGACTAAAAACAAAAAGGCAAAAAATATTAGTCTTAATTTTGAAAAATACTACCCATTATCCACCCACTTCGTCTGGTATTTCATAAAATTGTAACAATATATTTTCTTTTTATATCATTAAGCTAGCATTAAGCACTAGCATTAAGTTTTCGATTGAGTTGAAAAAATTTTTACTGACCTCATCTCTTGATTTGAAAAATATATGACGTGAGGTCTTAAAACAGAAGTACATTTATAATTCACGCCTCTGTATCTCGATTTTTAAGATTAAACTTTCTCAAGCCCCATTTTTAGGGGATCTGGACTCAATAAAATAAACTGCCGCCCATCTGGTATAGGCGTTAGTAACACTAACTGATGTGCTGTAAGGTATGGGTTCGAATCCCGTGTAAGGCATGGATGTTTGTGTTGTAATCCTTCTTTGTGATGTGCGCTTCACGCTTACTTCTATGTAACCCCCGTTGTGATACTTTGTGGTGCACAGGGTTATAAATGTTCTCAATAAAAAAAAATTTAAAAAAAGGTAGAAGTAACATTCTCTTGGAAAAATTCCATGTCCTTAACTGCTCAAAGGCGGAATTTCTTCTATCTAACTCCAACGAAATTCGTTGCAGCCCTTTTGGGAACCAATTTTCCACACAAACCCTGTTCTCATCGAATCTTAACTCAACAAAATGAACTGGCTTATGATAGATTGTAAATCTAACAGTTAAAAAAGGGAGTTTTTTTTTATTTAAACAAAACGTGCTTAGTAAAAATCTAGTCAAAAATTATTGGATCTTTATTTAACATAATTTTCAAATTTCAGGTTTATAGGTATAATAATCAAAACAGGAGAATTTTGTTATACCCGCAATCTCCTTTAGGAATCTTTTTTCGCAAAACTTGCTCTTAGCGGATCTGTGCACTACAAAAGTAACATTCCTGCCAATTTCAAGTCTGAAGGTTCAATACTTCTCGTAAGGAGTCAGTAGCTTTTTTTATTATAAATGCATTAGTCTTAATAATTAATATATAAAAAACTAATTTTAATTATTGCTAAAGAAATATGTAATTTAGTATAGATATCTCGAAAAATTAATAATCTCATGCATATGTATTTAAAAAGGTCATTTTTCCATTTCTAAAAGGCGGAATATAGAATTTATGAAGCATCACTTTAGGATATTTATTTATTTATTTTTGTGTGTTATACATTCGGAAAAAATATTTACACTCTGTTGCTATAATAATTAATACTTATTTTCGGTGTTATAAGTTCTTTGTCAAAAATATCACAAAAATAGGCTGTATATTTTTTAAAATAAAAAAATTCAATACTGTGTAGATTTTACAAGAATGGAGCAATTCAGTTGTTTGTATTTAAAAATAAAATAAATGTTTTTGTCAATATTTTTAGGAACTGCTAGGAAACAGTTGTTAAAGCGAATGCAAATGCAAACAAAGCAATAATAAATTAAACATTAAAAGAAAAAGAAAGAAGAGGGGGAGGGGGTGTATCTCGATGCATCGAAGTAAAAAACGGAAATTGCAAGAACTGAGGTGTCTGAAATAGGACATTTGAAAAGGCATTCGAATGCCGGATATGAAAAAGTAAAGCTTGGGAGATTATTTTCACACATAAAATAATATTAAAGAAATCATTGTTGAATTTCTTACTCTTGCAGTTTGCACAATCAGCATTTTTTTTAGCAACATTAAACCTACTACATAATTCATAACCCGTTTAATAGAAAAGTATTTCAATATCTTCATTTTTTTAAAAATGATACGACTAAAGCTATTTAAGAGGCAGAGCAGTATACTTTTTAATGTTGGTAACATTTCCAAAACTGATGTTCCAATAATTCAGGGGTGGCCGCCTTGTACTATTACTTATGAAAGGGGACTTGTAGCTAGAGTCATGAATTTAAACCCTAGTGCTACTGAAGACCCACCGAATGGGTTCGTTAAATCCTTCGAGAATCAGTCATTCCTTTGGGGTGAGTGAGTGAGGGAAAATTAACGCGCATTTTTCAGCTACACGAGGGCTTTTGGTGATTCTGAACGATGCTCAAGTGACGAGAACGACACATGACTTGGCAACTCCCTCTTCTAAATTCCACAACATCAACGGCAGGAAGTTTGAGCTTCAACAGATTTTGGCAACTCCCTCTTCTAAATTCCACAACACCAACGGCAGGAAGTTTGAGCTTCAACAGATTTAATGGACATCGACCTCCTACACGGCGGGTAGCAGGCTACGTAAGATAAATGTAGAAATTAGAGAAATGATACCAACTCAGATGTTGTCCTCGTCACTTGAACGAGATAAGAAATTACGATGTCCTTCATCAAAATACCACGTGCCTTCAAAGTGAGTTTTTTTATTAGCGTCACTATCGAATTCGCTGCTATAACCACTAAGCTCTCATGTCCACGTGTTGCTCTAGAGGTAATGGTTTTAGTTACATATGTAGGGTTCAGAATGTTCCATTAAAATCGAAGCCTCGAATCCTTAAGCTGCATTCACACCAAGGCAGTCAGCGTCGAGCGTTGAGCGTCTAGCCAATCAAAGACTTCATTTTGCACGAGATGAAGTCTCTGATTGGCTAGACGCTCAACGCTTCGCGCTGACTGCATTGGTGTGAAAAAGCGGCTTTTATTCTTCAAATTAACACTGTTGGGAAAATTATAGACCTATGGCTTTTAATGTAACTATTTCAACAAATAAGGTTTGGTGAGAAATGCGGAAAAGAGAAATTGAAGCGTTAAATGTCATCTTAATCTCCAAAACAAGGTTAGAAATTCGTATTATTTTTTTTGTATTTAATAGCAATTAAGTGCGTTTTCTTATATATCAAGGACTGTCAGCAGAATTTTTTCATAAAATATATTTACAAGAATAGGGTAAAACACAAGCATTTGAAGAACAGTAGTATCTGCACAATTGTTATTTTCTCAATTTATTGTTTTGCTTCTTAAGTGATTACACATGTATTAGCGAATGATATATCAGAAACTGAGAACTGCAGAATTAAGGTATCCGAATACGTTGGGAACCGTGATTTTAAAAGAGCGCATAAATGGATAATTTTCCTGATATTTTGTGTCACTCAGATTAGAATACATGCATAAAATTGCTTTTAGGACATTTTGACAAAAAAAAATATTTAAGTGTAATATTTTGACAAAAAATAACATAGAATAATCTTTTTCTTCCAAATGTTCTCCTTTGTGAAAAGTGGTTCTATTATAATAATATTTTTCCTGTATATAGCTCAGACCTCTCTACAGAGGCTTAACTAGAATTTTTGAAAAATTCACATTTTTTTCAGTTACCACCAATTAAAATAATTATTCGCGTTTTTTTCATAAAATTGCTCCCCTCTGTTGTCGTAAGATATGAATAAACCCACTTCTAAGTTATATATTTTCAAAATTCTAGTTGAACCTCTGAACAGAGGTCTGAGCTATATACAGGCAAAATATTATTCTAATGGAAACATTTTTCACAAACGGAGAACATTTGGAAAAAAGATTATTCTAAGTTAATTTTTTTGCCAAAATATTGTATTTAAATAATTTTTTTGTCAAAATGTCTTTAAAACAATTTTATGCATATATTTTAATCTAAGTGACATTAAATATCATAAAAATTATCCATTTATGCGCTTTTGAAAATCATGGTTCTGAACGTAGTCGGATGCCTTAAACGTAAAACTACCATAAGTAGCGTCACTAAGCTGAAAATTGAATTATATATTGAGTAATAAAACAGATAGTATAATACGTATAAAATATATACAGTAATATAAAGAACATACGAGATAGAGGGGACTGAGTGATAATCGCGTAGTTGGGGTATATGATTGCATATAAATGCATATACACATTCTTTTTATTTGGGGCCAGATACAAAAGAAAACAATAATTTAGAAAAAAAAACACTTAATAAAATCTAACATTATACATAATCACAAATCGAAGTTTTCTGTTGTAGAAGGTTTTATAAAATCTTCAAAAGTAGTCCGCCGGCTCAAATATTTTTTTCTTCTGCGAAATTTCCTCGTAGTACGCGCTTATCAAATTTTTATTCCTTCCTTTATTGAAAAACAGTCTTCGTTGGTGTCTACATTTTCTAAAATTTGTAACCCTTTTCAATTAAACTGAGGCCTTCTTTCAGAGATTCACCACCATCATTCGAATTTCTGTGATTGAACTGTTTGTAAAACTCAAGCTCTTCAATGTTTTGCTTTTGCTAATGTATTTCTATGAGCTCATCAATTGACAGCTTCTGATTGAGGGAATCCAGTCGTTCTTGAAAAAGCCATACCTATCCATTTCTAAATTTATTTTCCTGGAAAAATCCACAATTTCTTCAATCACGTTACCGATTTCATAAGGTGCTGGCATTGATTCCGCCTTTGTTTCAGTGATTGTGAAAAAAACCCCCCAAAAGATAGGGGACCACGAGTCAACGAGATTTGAAAGTCGCGTATGTCAGGGTATTAATTACTGTATGTGATGCATATAATCTCCAAAAAAACGAGTAGGAGGATATACCGTCGGAAGCCAAGTTAAACATTGAATTCCTGTTGCTTGCACTCGGCATTTGACACCGTGCTTTAAAAGTATGAGGTTCTGCGCCAAAACCCTCGCATTGCTCCAATGTGTTACGTTAATATGTAATAATAATAACAATGAAAATGTGTACTTATATATATATATATATACAAAACACAAGATACAAACTTAATAATTATACCCACTAATTAAATAACATCAAATTATGCATTTATTATCAAAAAACTCAAAGTCCATTAAAAAACAAATCATTTTTATTTAAAGTTAGTTATCGTAGAATTTTATAGTCTCAGTAGAAGACTTAGTCTACATACTGTCCACCCCAATCTTGAATATTTCAGTATATAATTTCTAACTGCTAATCTTGCACTGAATTCCAAGTGAACATAGTTGAAATGTAATTATATTCATCGTTGAAAATGCATACTTACACACATAGGTATTGCAAGAGAATGATGTTAAATGAAATGCAGCTTTTTTAAATTAGGATTCTATACTTCGTCCATTAACCGATATATGTCCTTAACACGTTCGCTGCCGGGTGTCTTCTATCGCGGGACGTAATAGCAACGTAATAGCAACTGGTGGGGGAGATACTTCAGTAGCCTATCCGTGTTATAGCGGGAAGAGCTGGTTAACGTTTATTTCCCCCTTTAATTGGCGTGTGGGTGGAAACGTATTTCTACGGCAAGCATTGAGGTGATCACATTTCCCCTCTATAGTCGCAGAGAATGTGTTAAGCGTCATATTGTGTGCTTCCAATTATGATACATGCATTGTGAAGAGCCGATATTCCAATCTAACTGGCATTGGTGTTCCACAAATATATTTAATTTAGTATGCGAGCTTTAGGTCTTAAGTGAAGGCGGTCACCCCAAAATGTCTTGGCGGTCCACAGGTAGATCACGATCGACTTAATGCCCAATCCGGCTTTAAGGCATGACTTAACTGGGCTCGGGTGCCGGACCTCAACCCCGGCGGATGGGGGCCTAGTCTCGTTCTCCACTAGGCTTCAGTAAGATCACTATCCGAAAAACTTTAATCATCAAATACTGTTCCTGAACATATTTCCGGAAAAACGGGAAATTTCGGATTGTGTGTTAACTGAAAACAGGGACAAGGCTAAATTTTCTCGTAATGTCTACTACCATGTATTATCGTAATTCTTTTAGTGGAAAGGTGGCCATCGGTATGAGCATAGGTTGTGTGATTGTGAGTGATGCACATTTATTTGTCAAGGATTATAGTTTTATAAATATTTGACAATGTATGCTTTAAATTGTGTACTTAAAAGGTTCGTAAGTGGGTCCTACATTGTATATCGGGGACCAGGACCTCAAGAAGTGTCACTCGTGACTGTTCAAACGCGAATATTAATATTCAAATAATGAATACTTTCCTTCAATAAAATTTCCCACGAGGCCCATAGGATCGATTTTAACATCTCCTCCCCTTAACTGCCGAAAAAGTTGTTTTTTTTACTTTTAATTTATTTTTAACTTTATAGTTATTGATGGACAGGTTTTTTTCAGACTATTCATTTCATTCAGCGCATCATTGTTGCAAGGTCGTTTACTGGTTAATTTTGAACAGGCTAACTCAGTGGTACTCAATCTTTTTCTTGCCGGCCACTTACATGTAATACAAATTTCACTCGAGCCACAACAAGAGGATAATAGGGGACGGGGATAAACACTATAACATCAAAACAATATTGGACAAAGCAAAATTAATCAAAATATTAAAACTCATTTTTTTACTATAATATTATATTAAAAACGAAAAACACAAATTTTTTTAAATCCGTAATTTAAAACCAATTTTTTGAATCGTAGTGTAGAATTTGGGTAATACTATTCTACAAATGAAAAAAAGTTTCGAGCAATTATCTTTAAAAATGACGAAGTTTTTAAATATCGATTCATTAAGACGAAAAAAAAATTCATATGAAACTATTTAGAAATCATATTCATGAAAATGCATAGGTTTTGACTCATTTTAGAAAACATCGTAAAAAATAGAAAATGCTAGGCAGAAAAAAAGCTAACAGGGGGGTAAAAGGTTTTTAATTAATATATTTTTAACTGATTGCGATATCGGAATGCAGATGGTCAAAAAGTGAATTGTCATCCAAACTAAACGTTTATAAAAAATTTCGGCTCAATCGATTGAAGACATCAGCTTCAAAATTCAGTTGCACGATTCCACCCGAACAAATGAATTTCATATATTTTTAACTTATTGCGATATCGGAATATAAATGGTCTAAACATGCATTGTCATCCAAACTCTAAACATGTATACAAAATTTCAGCTCAATCGGAAACCGGTAAGTGGATCAAATTTAACTTGCAAGATTTGATTATAGACCTACAGACAACGGGACTGGTGAAGCTAAATAAAAGCTTGTTAAATAGGTTATGTCAGCTCAGGAGTTGTCATTTGGTCATGGTTCCACCGACTATAGCCCTCGTACAGTTTTATAACTTGCCATTAATATAACACTCACACTCGATCATTCTCGTGAAATACCCATTAGGCTAGCATAAGTTAAAATTTTAAGTTTAAACCATAGAGTAGAGCTTATTCCTTAAAATCCCATAATTGTTATTAATATAGGAAATTATTTTTATGGTCAGATATTTACCCCCAACGCGTATGTCGAGTTGTTAGTTGACTCCAAAACATTAGGATAGAAGTGGGAGTTAAAAGTAAAATCAAAATTCTTTTAAAACATGTAATAGAAAAACAAATAAAGTCAATTCCTATTTCGTTAGAAAAATGTCCTGGCGTCATTTGTTGCAGTCAATTGTAACTTCGACAGAAATAACAGAGAATAGATTTAAAAAATTAAAAAATAAAATTTAATTAATGAATAATTATTTGATAAACTGTATTAACATTGAAGTATCATCCACTACAAGTTTTAAAAATATATTTAAACTTTAATGGATTTAATTAACTATTACCAATTTGAACTATATATATATATATATATATGAAGTTAGTGAACTAATAGTAGAAATTTAAAAAATAAAAATCCTTGAGCTGATGAAATTATTAAGGCGAAAAATTAAAACTTAAAAGTGTAATACACAAAGCCTTTAAAGTACATTGAGAATCCTCTTTATATTCCAACTTGTCCTTTCCAGAATTACCCGCAATAATTACGGTTCGAGGAATCATTAATAAATCATAGTTAATCTTAATCAATTATATGCTTAAAGGCCTTGGATAATATGTCATTTGTGCCAAGATAAACATAATACAAAATCCTCAATCACGCGTTTCCATTTGAAGGCGCTTAGGGGACAATTTAATCAACGTTCATTTGCCTTAATGATATCGAATTCTTTATGCAAATTGAAAATAATCCTTTTGGAACATGACTTACAATAATTAGTATTCTTAATTTTGTATTTGTAAAATGTTAAAATCAATATACTCGTATGTATTTCATTCTAATTGAAACAATAAAATATTATTTACTAGAGCTTAGTTTAAATAAAAGTTTCCGTGTACAAAAAGATTAATGAGTAATATATATTATGAATGAAACGGTTTATTTAAGAAAATAATTCCGCAGAATTCAGCTATTTGAGTTTTATATACGATGAATAAAGATTAAACGGTATGCATTTAAATATTTTTCCCACATGATTTCCTTTTGAATAAAACCTGTTCATTTTCATTTTCTTATAACCGTGTCCATTGTTTTTAAATTTCTTTCAGTCAGATGTTTCTCATGCATCTGAATGCATTAAAATCCAATTCTTTGTTTAAGAAAGACGAGTTAAATTGTTTTAGTGCGGTTAAATAAAGATGTTAACTAAAGCAGACGGTAAAAATGATTTTTAAACTAAAAACCATCTATGTTTTTAGTTTATTTTATTTTGTAACCTAAGAGTAAGGATAAATAAATCGGTACACCAATTTTAATAAAAATGGTTGAACAATTATCTGTAAACGTTTTAAAAATTCTCTCTGGACAACATTTTTAAAAAATAAGTTACAGGAATTTAATATTTAAAATAATTGATGAAGGAAAACGTATGCAGTAAAACAATGTACAATAATTTTGTAAAAATAATTCTATATTAATATTTTTATATGTAAATAATAATGCAACGAATTTCTGTAACTTTATTATATAATTTGGTATTAAATGTGGCAATGTAACTAAATAATGAGTAAATGCACTTTTACGATTCAAATCATGTATGGAGAAAATAGAGCATTTCCACATTATATATATTCAAATTTTTAATTTACTTGACATATATATGAAAACCTTATGCATACATTGGAAAATATGACAGTTTTAAAACATAGTGAGTAGAAAAAAAGACAACTCTATATATATGGTTGCGAAGAAATTTGAAAAGTTATATGAATTATGAAACACACACACATAATTTATATTTTCGTCGTAGTTTATTATAATAATATAATAGTTGTAATACATCCATATAAAAGTTATAAGAAAATTTAGAATTTTCTTTTTATTACCAAATCTTTTAATTGCAAATATACTCGAATTATATTTTGTTTGGCGTTTTCATCTTTAAATTCATTTATGATATAGTCAAATAAGAAAAGAAATGAGTGAATATTTTAGAAACTACGATAGAGTTATCCGAGAAAATATAAATAGAAATTTATTATTTAATGGGGTTTTTAAAGTTCAATTCCTAGTATAAACTCACACTCTATGTATTTATGTATTTATTTATTTATCTTTGTGGAATTTTGAATCGTTAATAAAATAAATTTTATAACTCTCAATTGAGCTGAAATTTTATTTACATGATTATTTTGGATGACAATACAATAATTTAATTATAATTAATAAAAATGAATTATTAAAACTAATTATTTAAAGAATTACAAATACAACCATATTGGCATTATTTTTGGTGACCTCTGTCACAACTTGAAAAGGTTTTTTCCTCACGTTTTAACGCATTCAATTGAACTGAAATTTTATATACGTGATTGTTTTGGATGACTTTAACGATAATTAATAAAAATTAATTACCACTTAATGTGATTCTGTCATATGTATATGCATGTTTATATTAATTTTAACTATTTAATAAAAAGTAGCTAAAATAAAAACTTTGTTGATCTAAGTAGGAATTGACTTAAAAAAAAGTTATATTACTTATTTTAAAAAATGCTATGGCTAAACGCTAATATTATTGGAAACTGTATTAAAAGTGGTTTTGAAATTTGCACAAAACTAACAAGTTAGACCAGGGGTGCCAAACACGCGCAGGCTGCTTGTGGCCCGCCATTACGAAAGTTGCGACCCGACGACTACTTTTAAAATTTTTAATATCAGGTTTTTAAATTTTTTTTTAATTCTGAAATTTATTTGAGGTGGACCTTATATATACCAGATTCTTATATTTAAAGTTACACTGTTTAAAGGTCTGTAGAAACTGTTCTGCTTATCGGATTTTGATAAAACTTGGAATATATGTAATATGAACCATGGGGAAAAGATTTCCGCAATAAAAAAAATTGTACAAATTTTGACCACCAGGTGGATTTTATCGATTTTCTCTGTACATAAACTTGCAGTCATATCCACATAATCATTCAACATACGTTTGTCATCGTTAATCATGCCCTTACAAAAAAGATCGAGCTTTACTGGTAAAAATGTTTCAGAACGGTATCAAACAGTTGCTCTGCGAAAATATCGTCGTTTAAAGGATCTGCAAAATGCCCCATATCAAGGATTGGTTTTAAGGAAGATGATTATGAAATTTGAAGAGACTGATGTATCGGGGTGCTGCTCGGAAGGGGACGGAAAGCGGTGGGGAAAGAAAGTGTGAAAGTAGTCGCTACTGCAGTGGTTGAAAGAGCCTCCAGTTCCATCTATTCTTCAGCAAGTGATCGATCAGTGTCATGTAAGTTGGAAGTTACGTGGTAGACATTACGAAAAATCCTGCGATATATTTTAAAAAGTATCCGTATAAGATCCACGAGATACAAACGTTAAAGCAGCTAAGTGATTCATGCCGTTGCAATGAAATAATCATAGCAGTAAGGCTCAATCTTTTTTTTTCTGTATAAGCATGAATAACGATATTGATGACGCACGCTGAATAATTTTCTGGCTATTACTGCAAGTTTATGTAGGGTTTTTACGAATTTGCGTAAGGAATATTGGATAAAAGTCATCCGGTGTTCAAATTGTGCACTATGTTTTTTTTTATTGCAGAAATCTTTTCCCCATGGTTCATATAACATACACACGAAAATCCGATAAGCGAAACAGATTCTGCGGACCTCTGAGTAATGTAACTTTGCCTGTTACCTGTTCTTTTTTTAAAAAATACATTTTAATTGTTTTAAGATTAAAAATATTTTTTAAATATTTTTGATGGAGGGAGATTCGATTTGTGCACCTTCCGTTCCGAACGCGAGTACTTTATCGACCACGCCAAAACGATCGTCTTCGCGTGCTGTTTGGTAATAGTTTATATAGATATCCATCGCCACTTTACACCCATGCCAGTGATTCGGCGAATAGGCGAGCGAACGATAACATATTCGTAGCGAGCAGCTTCTTCACTTTGCGGGTTTGTCATCGTGCGTGACGGCTTGAGAATTACGTCATTTGAATGAGACGGCTTTGTGGAGTGACGGTTAATTTGCGCCAATGTTTGACGGCTTGGTGGCTTTTGCGGTGGATTGATGGTGCCACGACTGCGGCGCGTTAAGGGTGCGGTTCGAATTGCATGGCCAGGGTCACCAATGAAGGAGGGAAGGATTCGATCTGGGTACCTTCCTTTTCATACGCAAGTACTTTATCGACCACGCCAAAACGATCGTCTTCGCGTGCTGTTTGGTAATAGTTTATATAGATATCCACCGCTACTTTACACCCATGCCAATGATTCGGCGAATAGGCGAACGAACGATAACATATTCGTAGCAAGCAGCTTCTTCGCTTTGCGGGTTTGTCATCGTGCGTGACGGCTTGGGAATTGCGTCATTTGAATGAGACGGCTTTGTGGAGTGACGGTTAATTTGCGCCAATGTTTGACGGCTTGGTGGCTTTTGCGGTGGATTGATGGTGCCCCGACTGCGGCGCATTAAGGGTGCGGTTCGAATTGCATGGCCAGGGTCACCAATGAAGGAGGGAAGGATTCGATCTGGGTACCTTCCTTTTCATACGCAAGTACTTTATCGACCACGCCAAAACGATCGTCTTCGCGTGCTGTTTGGTATTAGTTTATATAGATATCCACCGCCCCATTTTGTTAAATGCTTTCATTTGATTTTACTATATACATATATATATAATAAATTAGTTTCTTATTAAATTCTGAAATGCTTTCGTTCAAATGCTTTTCGTTCAACGAAATGAATCGTTCTTCGTGGGGGGAGGGGCCTTTTATTTCTCTAACTTCTTTTCTGTTTGTGAGTGTCCAACCATCAAGAGGTTATCAGAGATGTTCTTAAAGTTCAAAAAATATATATTCAGGATGGTGAAGATAAAAGGCATTGTATACTTAATCGTTTGCGAATGAAAGCACAATCTAATTTCAACAACGAGTAAGGAAAGATCAATTCAAAAGGAACGGCATAATTTTCAATAAAATGGCAACTGTAATATTTTTTTGTGTTCCAAATGAGATTCGATATGCTAGATATCTAAAAATTATTTCAGTTGCTGTGGAATATATTCTTAAAACATCACCATGACACAAATCATGAAGCAAACTATGACCAATACTTATCAAAACTATGTGAAGACAAATTGTCCGATTTGTGTGTGTGAGAGACCAATTGTTCAAAAACAATAAGGGGAACTCCTTAAATTTGTTGAAGACTATACAGCTACTTTAGAAGTTATATATTTCATTTAATCTCACAAGCAGGTCGAAATCATTTACTGGAAGGGAATTTATTAATTAATGTTTATTTAAATCAGCGGAATTATGGCAAGCACAAACAAAGAAAATTAAAAATTTAAGTTTAAGTTGAAATATTGTTGGTAGCAGAGTTGATGAAATAGACGAGAATATGAGAAATCAGTATAATTAAATAATATCAATATTTCAAGCTACTTTATTGCAATGTTGATAAAAACAGAGGTATTCGAAATTTTGCTCAGCTAATCGCTTTTTTCATGGATACGATGTTGATTTAAAAATAAGTGAAGATCTACCAATGATGTACCATATTATATAGAAATTCAATGGCTTTCAAATCACAAAGTGTTAAAATGATTCTTCAAATTGCTGGATCAAATTATAATTTTCTTGGAAATAACAATTTTATTAATGTGTTGAATTAAAAAATGGCAATGGATACAGGACCTAGCTTTTTTTCAGTTGATATTACAAGCCATCTTAATCAACTTGATTTTAATCTTTATTGAAAAAATCATGTTGTCATAACTATATTTGATAATATTAAGTATTATTACTTTGGCGAAAATAAGTAGAAAAAGAAAACTCTTCTCACTTTGAAGGTTGTAAATATCTGTTGATTAAATTCCATAAATTAAAATTTACTGAATAGACTCACAAAATTAAATTGTTTGAATTAGTAATTCAAATTTTAAGATTGATTGAATATGAATATTAACGTCGCAAATTTTCTGTTTACGTCTAAACGCCAGGTTCTGATCTTTTGGCGACGGACCACGAAAACACAATGGCATTGAACCATGGTCAAGTGAATATTAATGGCGCACTGTTCAGACGACGGACCACGAGCCATGGTCACCACCTCTCACCCCTCTCTAACTACCACACCACACCACAGGGAGGACGTTTCAGCTCTCGACAGACTTTGAGTGCATCGCTGCCCTACACGGCGGATCTTTAGTGGTACTGGGTTCGAATTCGTGACAAGGCAAGCCACGATCCGATACCTATACCACTCGGCTACCACGGCCACTTCTAATTTTAAGAGCTGTGAGTTTTAATTTTACTTTATCTGTTGATAAGGAAATTGTTGATGAAAGCGACAAATAAATAAATAAATACAAATAAATTAATTTAAATACAATGGGGGATTCTTTGTTGAAGCAAAAATCTGTGGAAGTTGGAATTCTAGATTTTTATAATACTTGCATTCATCAGTAGATCTTTCTCCTAAAATGTATCGTTTGTTATGCAAATAATGTCTATGTTCTGAAGCACTTATTTATGGGAGAAATTGTTTTCTTTAAGGAAAAATAGCGAGATTTCAGAAAGATAAGATTAACCCCAATCAACATTTTTATCGTCCATTTTAAAAATTGCATTTAGCTCAGTATTTTTAATCAAATCTTGATGACTTGCTTTGTAAAAAAAATTATGTCAATTATCTTCTAAAAAGTAATGTTAAATTGAAATTCTTAAAAATATTTTTGCATTTATCTTCTTATTAAAAATTTAAATTGTGTATAGATTAAGTTAAAAAAATAACATGAAATTAATACCACTACATGAGTATTACACACAATACAGGGAACTCTACATTAATAAATGCATAATACAATATAAAAATCGTATTTTACTAATTTTTTGAAAATTGTAAACATGCGGCCTCCAACTCCATAATAAAATAGACCATGCGGCCCGTAATACCATACGAGTTTGACACTCCTGATTTAAACAAGGCTTTCACTTTGCTCGTCGTTTTTAATTGATTGGTTGCTTATTAACGCAACACTTTGGTTTTTGGTAATGGACCTCGAGATTTAAAACCTCGGTCAAGTTATAAGGGTGGCACCAAGTCAGCACCCTATTTTCCAAATTTTCACGTCACTCCAGCGTGAGGTTTTGATCCATGACGTCTTTAATGTTTATCATTCCATCTTCTCGACGGTTCTTCCGTAGTACCAGGACTTGAACTTCCGATTCGCCTACCAGGAGCGTGTGACTATGTTCACTATGCTGTGGCGCAGCCACAATCAGCAAATGTTCACTTTTGACAAAAATATCTTGGACACAAACAACTGAAAGGCAGCACGAACATTGAAAAATGCCATATAAATTACAAATGTGGGCATTACAGTTTCCTCAAATATCAGTGTAAATCTTAAATTTATCTAGAAATGTTATGGGACATAATTATATTATAAAGCTTTTTTAATGAGTTAAAAACCAAATATAGGGGGGTTTCTATCAAACTGACAAACTTCCAAGGTATATTAGGGGTGCGGAGACGACAGAGAGAGACTCAGAATCACATAGGCATGCGGGTCACAAATGCCGTTGTTGCGAACCGCTGGATAAAGGAGCAGAAGAAAAGAACAGAAACACACATTAATGGATCAAAAGAAATTTTATTCAAAGGTTGTACTACAACAGGTGCTCGAAATTACGACTAGAAATCATCTGGAAGGCCTGACATAGGTACTACATGGAATTCGTTAAGTTTTGGAAGATTCCTCTTGGTAGTCTTGAGGTTGGTTTCGCTGAGCTGAAATCTTCATTAACAACAATCCTGCTGGAAGTCGTCATTTGCGACTTCTGGACATACCAGGCGTACCAAATAACGTCTGGTCTAAATGTTGAACAAACATTCAATAAAATATTTTTTGTTCCATTAATATGTTACTGTTTCTGTTCTACACCTAGCTCGCTCTGTTCTACACCGCAGCTCGCCACTACGCTATTTGCGATCTTGCATTCTTATGTGATTCCGAGTGTTCTTTATAACCCCTACGCAACCTAGAAGTTAGTCATTATTTTACTATTCCCTTTTGAAGTGAGTTTCTGGATAAGACATATTTTAATTTTTACCAAAACTAGAGCACTTTATTTTATTTTTTATATGAAATTGTTTAAAAAAACAGTGATTATGTTTACATAGAGGACTGTGAATTATGTCATAAAACAGTGATTGATAAATCTGAAGGTTAAAACACTTCTAATGTTATACAGAGCATACACACAAAAAATTTCAGGAAATTATCTTCAAAACTTTTTGAGCAATCGCTGTCCCCGTTTGAGCTTTTCGAAAAAAAAATTCTATTAAAACACATTTTAACTTTTGACATTTTGTATAAAGTTATAGCATCTGCTTTTAATAAAACACTTGTAGTTTTTGTTCTAATAAATGGAAAATAAAACACTTTTTTTATAAAGCTAACAACAATATGGCCAATAAAGTAAAATCATAAAAGATTGTCATTTTTAAAAATAAAAACATGGTTTTAGGGTAGTCGGATACCTTAAGCTCACTGGCGTTAGTTTGGCGAAGAATAAGATGTAGAGTTTCACGCATTGTCTTCTTCACCTCATCTATTCTATTAAATGAAGAGGCATGTTACTGTTTCGCTTGCATAATTATCATGTATTACATTTAAATTTCTTGAAAGTTTTTATTTAAAAGGCATACATTTTGGGAGAATATTGTTAATTCCTGATGTGTTAGTAAGACTATCATGAATATTCTGCTTTCTTGTAAAGAAAACTACCCTATACAATATGTTTGGACGCAAATAAGGAGGCATCTGTATCTCTTTTCTCAGATTGTGCCCATCTAAAGGGCCGTAAGCAAAACGACATGTTCAACCGCGCTTTATCTCCACATCGAAAAATTACTCGTCGATTTTTCTGCTTAGGAAAACCAACATCCAATATTACTTTTATTTTCGCTTCCAACTTTTGTTGATGGGCGTAAACAGAAATGGAGCACTATTCTGTTTAAAATATTATACACCGTTTAAATATTATACACCATAGTTATACGCCATATCTGATGCGTTTGACGAAACGGAATCTATTCTTGTCTACCATCTTGTTTATGACGTAGAGCACCGAAGAACCTCATTGCCTGAATTTCAAGCAACCCTTATTTGGAACAACTCTTTCAGATCACTGAAGAAAAGTTGTTCGAAACCGTTGCTATGGCAACTGACTAAAAATCGCATTTATAGAACAAAAAATTGCTCGAAACGTGTACGTAAAGGCCGTACCACACGTATCGTGCGTCTTTTTTTTTTCGTGCGTCTTTTTCACCCAATTTCTCTCCCTAATTTGAAAGTGATGGGTTGCGGTAAACAAAACGACATGTTCTGACATCAGCCTCGGTCTATCCAAATTGAAAAATTACTCACCGAAAAATTACTCTACTTCGGAAAACGAACATCCAATATTATTTATTTTATTTTGATCACGCTTTTGTTGATGAGCGTTAACAGAAATGGAGCACCATTGTGTTTGAAATATTGTACGCGGCTAAAATATTATACACCATTAAAATATCATACGCGATATCTGATGCTTTTGACGAGACCTTAGCCGCCATCCTTTTTATGGCGTAGCGCGCCGAAGAACTCCATTGGCTGGAATTTCAAAAAACTTTTTCAGCTCATGGGAAAAAATTAGTTTGGAACCGTTGCTTTGGCAACTAGGTAGAATTTGTTCGAAATTGCTCGAAACGTGTACGTGAGATAAGGCCTTTAGTCATTTATCAAAACGTGTAAGATAAACAACGTTTCAGGGGGCAGCTAAATTTATGAGTCGATGCTAAGCAGAATAAGGTCTTGTATGAGGACGCATTATTTATTCTTTTTTTCTGTGTTTCGTATGCACTTTTTTTCTTTTCTCCGCATTTATCATTACCGTTTTATTTTCAATAATAAAATTTAAAAAATCCCAGTATTTTGATTCCATTCAAATAACTCCTGTCCAATCTTAATGAAAAAAAAATTGGGGGAATAAGTTTCGTTCATAATAATGCTTTTTTTTTATTCTAAAAAAATATTCTCTCAGAAAAAAAATGTCCCCTTCTTTAAACTACTGTCAGGTCTTGGCTATACATAAATTGAAAGCCTCGCAAATTTTTTCTTTAGATTTCAAGAAGAATGACAGGGATATATTCGTCATTATATAGAATTTTAAACGCACTTTCCTTCACTCGAAGCACATTGAAAAACTTTTGAGACAAATGACAATTCGACTGGAAAAAATAATATGTTTCAAGTTTAAACGTTGTGACAAATGCAAAAAAGACCATGTCTGAGCAAAAAACCATGTCTGAGAAAAAAAGAGACCGTGAAAAAGTTTCAAATGGAATATTAAATTACAAGAGAACTGGGAAAACTGCGTAATAAGGATTATTTTTATTTTTTTTTATTCAATTTGATACTAGATTTGATTATCCGAAACAAGGGCTTGCATAGTTATTCATTTAAATCTGTACGAATACAGGCAAAACAACACACAAAGTAGAACATTTTGCAAAATTAATAGAAAACAGAACATACATATTTTATTACAAATATTATCTTGAGCAAAATAAAGATTCTAATGCTTAAAGTCACATGCTATTTTGTTTCTTGCTTTAATAATTAAACACTAATAAATATAATTTCTATAAAGATAAGTTCTAAGTCGTATGTAAGTAGAATGACCATGCGCGTGATGCATGTACACTCATATCTCAGCCATTTTCTACTTACACAAAAAATCTGTTTCGCTATACATCATTGCATTATATTCTTTGAATAAATTAAAACTTAACTAATTCGCGAAAAGAGGGAGGGGTGTGGGCTCAGTTCAGTTTTAGAAATAATATCCCTGTTTTGAAAAATCACAAATAATAATACTGTTTGTGCGGAACCCCCTGGGTTCCACCCTGGACACCAAGATTAATTTGAGGCAAAGAATCACCAAGAGCAATTTTATATAATAATAACTTGTATTTATTATATCAATTCAAATCTCAAAAAACTCTAATAACATATAATATTTCTATGTTACGCCAAACAAAAGGGATTTAGATTTAATATTAAATTAAATTTTACGAATTATGAAATTAATCAATAATTATGCGCAATTTCAAATAAGGTCTACCGAAATAGGAGGTCAGAGAAATACACGTACTCGAATTATTAGCTTTCATTAACTTTAACTAATTTTACTAAACTGAAACGCTTATTTTAAGCGTAAAAAAATTATAGCTACCGCCTGGTATATCAGCTTTCTAGTTCTTTCGTAGAATAACAGCAATAAAAAAGGCTTCACTAACGTAATCCAATTGAATCCTCTAAATTTGAGGTTACTGCTGCTGGCTCATACTTGTTAGCTTACGACGCTCTACTTAAATACCCTATCTGCTTTGCATATCCCGTGCACTTTTTGGAGTTGATTGGAAATATACGCGAATTTATAATCCCCCAAAAGACGCCTAAGAATATTAGTGGAAAGGTTCCGTACAGATTCGTCACATGTCGATGCATTAATTTTCGTCCAAATCATCTGTGACATTTTTTTTTCATTTTCATGTAGATGCATCTGCTTTGTGAATGCATAACTATTTACAATTAACAGATGTAAACTATGTCCAACCAGGTCCAATTGATATTATGCTGGGTGAGACGTGTTTTGAGAAATGACGATGATGTTGTCGTGTACATGAAGGGGCCAAATTAGACAGTACCATCATTCCAGATGATTGTTCTTTCAATCTGTTTAATATTATCCACATAGAGGTTTGTTGACGAAAACAGGACAGCAACTGGGAATTTATATAAAAGCTGTTTCTTAAGATGTATAGTTAATCAAAATTCGAACATTTATTTCAAATGCGGCTTTATAAGAATCAAACCCTGTAAAATCATTTGTATGATGAATTGGATTTATATATATTGTCTCTGTTGAGAGATGAATTCTAATTTGACTTGGTAAAGAATGTGAAAACAGGAAATGGAAATAAGAGATGAACCTTGCGATGTGAATAAGTTTCGTTGCTTTTTCATTCAAAAGTGTCTTATTCTTTGACTTTTATCCCCTATGATTTCTTGTTTGCATTGAAAAAATATATTTACCCACGATTTAGAAACATGTCGAGGATGCGTCAAAAATTTAAATGCCTCACTGCATAAAAGATAAAGTCATAGATTTTTTTTTGTCGAATTCATCTCATAAGACACGAACTGAAATATTTCATTGAGAAATTTAATAAATTCTCATTCTTTATAAAGATCGACACAACTGAATACACAAATAGAAGAAAATATGCATTTATTTTAAGTTTTCATTCCCTTTGGAATTTTTAGTTAGGAGAGGGGTGCCAGCTCAGGTGTCGTCCACGTCACTTGACCATGGTTCAAAATTACGTGGTCCGTCGCCAAAAGTCCTCGTGTAGCTGAACAGTGCGACCTTAATATCCAATCAATCAATCAATCAACCCTTTGGAATTTTATTTTGCCCACTGCATGAAAACTTACTTTTAATATATACAATTTTTCTTTTTCTAAAATGTATTTACAATTTTTAAGGAAATATTTATTGGAATTTTTTATTCGCGAAGTGAGCTGGATAATAATATTTTTTTTTTATATTTCAAAAGTGTTGCTTGAAAAAAAAAGGTTGATGAAATTTCATAAAAAAAACAATTTATATGTTTTACTAAATTACTATTTATTCTTGAAGTCTAAAAGATACTTACGTATTAACCCTTTCAAAGTTAAGGGAAACATTTTCCCTCATTTAAAATTGTATTGTATTTAATTATGGACTTATACGCATTTTTATATAGAAATCAAAATAGAACTTTTGTCAAACGCCATTATATAAACTGGAACATTTAAAAAAATCTTTTAAATCAATTGGTCTCAATGATACAGCATTCGCAGTCTTTAACATGTTATTATTTCAATTGTTTTTATCTTTCATGTAATAATATATTGCTCTGTTTTTCTTTTCTTAATGTTATTTGATAAGCATAAATGTGGACAATAATAAAGTACCCTTGAACAAATGGAAACTCATGAATAAAATATTGCACATTGATTCAATAGACACTACACATTGTTACGTGTATTCCTTATAAGTTTTATTCATTTTACGTCTATCGAAACTAAAATAAACAGTAACTTAATGATATTTACTTTTAGTAATCTTATATGTATAGTCTTGTAAGAGTCAAGGCAAGTCTGCATATATAACGCAGAAGATTTTACTATAGCAACTTTTCTCATTTTGAACCAATTGTTAGCTCTCCTCTCTTTGTGGTTATATTTTTCAATCTATAATTCTCCAAATACATCTTCTGATGTTCACCGAAGGTCACTAATAGAATCGAAGTAAAATACGGGGCGTTACCAAATTCGATCGACAAATTCAGAAAGGTAATAGTCGGCACCATGGGGACGACAAATCACCTAGAACATGGGGTTGCAAACGATGTAAAATCGGAGTTCATTTCAAAAACGGTTATGAAGGAATAATGTCAGGTGGAATGAAAAGGGGCATTATAAAAGGTAAAAAACACATTTATTAGAAATAAAGCATGTTTACAATATGAATAATGCATCATAGCATGACATCATTAATGCAACAAGTGATTATCATTGGAATCGTTCGAAGTTCCGGTCGCTTAAATCGTAGCACAGCCGACACCGATGGACGAAGGATTATCGGACGCGTGTAAGCAAATCTCGTATACTGGGGATGCCAGCCACAATGTGAGATCCTCCGCTGTAGCCACTGGCGTCTCAAACACAAACTATTTCAGGTGTCCCAGAAGTAAGAATCCAAATGATTGAAGTTCGAGGGGGCGAAAAGGTCAAAAAACAGGTCCACTGCATCCATTCCACCACCTAGGATTTTTAACATGGAGAAGGTTACGCACCGCAATCGAAAAATGTGCTAGTGTACCATCGTGCATGAACCACACGTTTTGTAAGAGATGGCCGCTACTCATTACAGCAACTCCGGTAGGATGTGTGGTCAGAATAGAAAATATTTTGAAAATATATGGATTCGTTTGGGTAATATATGTATATCCCCACATTTGTTTGGTCCCTCCCCTCGCCTGGGTCATCGTTCTCCTGACTGTTACTATTATCGAGATTTTTGCCGACTAAACGCGTGATTTGTAACCCCCTGTTTAATGGTGGTTTACTGTCCCAATGTTGCCTACTATCACTCTTGTGAATTTGGCTTTAGAACTGGGGAACACCCTGCATAAATATAGATGAAAATAGTTCATTACTCTGCCGTTTGCTTGCAATTATCCGGCCAAATTGTTTAATTCGATTACATGTACTTTTATCATTATTTGGCAAACGTCTTCCTGGTTACATTTCTCATTAATTTGATTTATTGTTATTGAGAATATTTTGACGAAAGTTAAACTAATGGTTAGCATATATAAGACTTTTTAAGCAATGATAGACTATTGATTATATATTTTTCTATTTCAACAAAGATAGGTTGATTCGTGGCATCATCTTTTTATTCATAACGCTCATGTATTTAGTAGCTGATGTGTAAGCATAGAATGCCTACTGCGATTGCACATCGAATAAAGACTACATTTTTAATAAAAGTAAAATTAATAATACAGATTTGGAACTTTATAGAATGCTTAGTTGTGTATCTCGAGCACACATATGTCACAATGAACTTAAAAATTACCACAAATGTTATGCAAATTTTAGCGTGATAAAAACTGGGTTGATCATCAACCCCCACACCTTCTGGATCTAAACTTTTCAGTATGTGATAACTGCTCAACTATAATTCAGTTATCTGTAGAAAAAGTTCTTCACTGTAAATGGAATGTTTAGGATTGTGTATGAGTCCATATATAACCGTCCTTTAATTAATGCAATGCAATACTGTGAATTCGTCGATTACGTCTAATGATCACATTATCCGGGACGGTGCAACAGTGCAAGTAAAGCACAACACAATGAAAATTAAAGATATAGTGGAAATACTGTATTATCTTCCATAGAGTCACATAACTAAACACCTTTAGACTACAATTTCCTAGAACTCCTAGCAACAGAAATGATCAACTACACTTCATATAGTCAAGACTTTTTGACTCTGCTTATTTGGACTACTAAAAAAGCCCGAGGAGGAAAAAAAATCATCAAATGGAACAGAATATTTTTATCACTGAGGTACAGTTAATGCAGTATACTACTGTGAACTTGAAAGAAGGTTAAAACTACAGATATCATAAGAATTCCCCTGAGAAGCTGGGCCCCTACTCAAAAGTAGTTAAAGTCAAACCCACAGCTCCATGCACAAATCGTTTGAATGAAAATCCATCCTTCTTCTTTAAAAAAAGGATCGCAAATAATGACTTCTAGCAGGATCTGTTTTCACAAAAGTTTCCGTTCAGCGTCACCTACCACAAGACTACTCTGAGGAATCTTCCAGAACGTACGAAAATCCGTTGTTAGGCCTGCCACGCGACTTCTGGTAAAAACTTCGAACGCCTGTTTTAGTACAACCTTTCAATAATACGTTTTATGTCCGTTTAATGTGTTGATATTTTTCTGTGCTTTGCACCATAGATGACAACTATGGCATTTGAAACCTAAGCAATTCCGAGTCGTTTCTGTAACCCCTACACACTCTGCAAGTTTTTTGTTATTTGTAGTGAATCATCCTATATAGGTAAACTATATATATGCTTATTTTGAAACTATATAATTTTTTTTATTTAAAAATATTAATTTAAATGATACTCATTTTTAAAAGAAAAACAATTTGTTTGCTATCAACGTTGTATGTACCATAATTGAATAATGAGACTGACACCTCTCATCACTTCGGTATATTTGTAGCGTCCTCCGTTGACTACCTTTGAAGTTCTTTCCTGGTAAAAGGATAAACAGATCACTGTCGAAAAAACTTGCAATCTGAACCCAAGCGAAAAGTTAGGGGGGGGGGAAGTAGATTTTGCAACCATCGACAACTATACATTTACAAACAGAATAAGAGAAAATGAGTGAAAAAATTGCTAGAAAAATGAAAAGAAAAAATGAAAGGGAATATATATAAGGAATGAAAGAAAAAAAAGTTAAGAAAATCAATCAAATCTGTAATTCACGACACCACGTGCTTTACGGATCAGGAAGCTAATATAAATTAAATAAGCGATGATTAGGTAAAAATTACGAATAATAGACAGAACAGGTGCGCACGCGCGTTTGGTTGGATCAAATCTATTGTATCACGGTTTTCATTCACGCTGCTCTTCTAAAGGAATAACCCATACATTTACTTAATTTATCATAACACTGGATTCTTTAAATTAGATTATAAGTACGCACACGGCACGTGAATTAAACAAAAGTACTTCAGAGCACATTTTTTTATGTATAACAGAAAATATTACACATAAATGTACACGTCGGTGCCCGAATGTAGAATAGTTAGATTTAGAAAATAACTAAGTTATTTTTTACATCATTCCTCTAAGAACAGCATTTGAAAAAAAATATGTTTTAAGTCAGGTATTTTAAAAGGAGAAGCGAGTGAGTCAAACCAATTAGAAACATAAAAAAAAATGACAAAAATTTCAATATGTTTAACTTTTAATGCATTTTAAACTATTTAAATAGTTAAGTTTATAGTTAAAATTTAATAAATACGCTTGAGATAGAAATTTAAAATTTTATCAAATATATATATATATATATATATATATATATATATTTATCAGAAAATTTATTGCCCTGAACTCCCGTCTGAAAATGTTAAGACTATAAAGCAAAAGAAAAGCTGAATCAGTTTTAAACAAATTTAAAAAATAATGAAACTTTTACATAAAATCATTTATGTTTTTGGACCAAGAAAGTTTTCTCTAACTAGTTAGTCAAGTTCTTAAGAAAATTACTTTAGAAAGAAAAATAATTTAGTGACTTTAGCAATCTTTATCCAGCAAATTTCTTCCTTTTCAGAATCATGATATTTTTATTGAATACTTATTTAAACTCAGTTTCCGAAAAGTTTCCTTTTTCTCTGTTTTATATTAGATTTTATTTCCATAAATTTAGTTGAACTTTTAATTTTCTAAAAAATGATTCTATGATGAAAATTAAAAAAAAAAAAAAAACCTTCAAAGGGCATGAAGAATTGCGTTATTGTTCTGAATGCAATATTAGTAATACTATATTTGTAAAAATGTACTGCAATAATAATCGTTCTATAAGTTTGCTTATGTATTTTAACTTAGTAAAATTATAACTGTCTGGCAGAATGTAAACAACACCATACAAGGGATAAAACACATTGTTATAATAAACAAGATAATATTTGAAACATTTTAATAAACGCAGCGTTTCTTAACTCAAATGAATATTTTATTTTCAAATTGTGAAATTTTTGATACATGAAACATTTCTAACTTCATTAATATTCTTAAATACATGAATTGTTTTCATTCAGTAGAAATTTAAAACATTTGAAAATAATGTCTTGTTCCTTTATAACCAATTTTTATCATTAGTAGAATGTGTGTGTGTGCATATAAATACTTTTTCAAATTCTCTGATTTGAAATTATGTAAGTTTGAGTAAAAAAAAAAACTGATATAAAGTTAGAAGCTACCCCGAAGGCTGTGGTAGCATAGGGTCCATGTTCACAAACTCGACACTGCCTTTGTAGACTCATGACTTGTCAGCCATGAGTCCATGACCAGTACAACCGTTTTCGGAATGATGTTTGACGACTGCAGCAAGAAGGAAACTGTTATGAAAACCAAATAAAGTAGTGCATAAAAACTATAAATTACCAGTAATATAGGTCAACATATGCAGGATTATCCACATAGAAAAAGTTTCGAAAATATCTCTATTATTTTCCCCCAGTTCTATACGTAAATATATCCTAGTGTCTGTAGTGTAGGCTATAGCCCTCAGAAAAAAATACAGAAACAATTTTAAAATGTTTGGATATGTTACCGGCAAAGTATGAAACACCTCAATTATGTATAATGCCTCGGAATACTATAGAAGGACTATGCATTGTATATAATGCTGGATGTTTTTAGCCAAAGTATGAAATGTAAGAATAATTACTTATTTTGCCTAGGGATTGTATATAATACCTAGGCATCCTATAGAATAAACAAAATTATATATGCAGAGTATGGAAAAAAAGTCATGATAAGGCTATTATACAAATGACGCACATTTCCAAAAAAATACAAATGTTATTCTGAAAAAAATGAAAATGTTATTCAAAAAATTATTTTCAATACGTAACGGAAAGTGAAAGCTGTGGCAAACAAACTTTGTCTGTTTTATTAAGGAAAACAAAATGTTTACACCTACGTACAACCTACTTGATGCAACATGGTAGGCTTGAATGACATTTTTAATTTATTTTCTTTACATTTTTAAAACAAAGACAATTATTGTTTTGACTCTTTGTTTTAAGCATGCCTTTGACGGTTCCTTGGTTTTTTCCCGCTGAAATGAGCAATTGCAAATGACTGGAAAGGAATTTCATGGTCAGGAATATCTTTAATTTTAAGCAAGTTCTTAGGGTACAAATTGAACTACGTCCCCGTATAAACTTATTTTAAATATACTTCAGAAGTTCCAAGTCGGTAAAAACAATCCATTTCAACTCATTATAAGTGCCAATATATTGTCATTAGGATAAAAGCAAAAGTTTCCAAACAATACCTGTTTTAATAATTTTTTTTTTGGCATAGTTAAAAAAGTTGGATATACAGTTCAATATCGTGATGTGTAACCATTTTGTATTTGGTTAAAAGTTCATTTAGAATTCTATCACGTCCTTCGTGTCCAATAGCCAAATGAGCTTCAAGATGTACGTGAAATAACTCCAACTCCGTGGCACAATACTGTATAGTATTGACGACCTCTTTAACAGGTTAAATGACTTTACATTTGTTTTCCACAATCACATCACATCATAGTCATTCAGCAACCAATAGCCCCTGTGTACCTTCTTACTTGTCACTTTTGCTTTTTGTACATCAGTTACTCAAAATACGTATACGTGTGATAAAAACTTGAGGCCACTCGTTGGAACATTAGAGACGTGACAATCCTAAGCCCAGCTTGTAAGTGACTAATATAACGCCGGACTTCAAATACAACTTATGGGGATAGTTTAAAAGGACATAACTCATAGAGAGGTCTGCATAGTATCATGCATGAGTTAAGATCACGTCCACTACGAATTCTGATCGCGATTTTTCAGATATTAGAGCTGCAACATAATCTATTAACAAATACATTTATTCACTAGCATATGGAAAAATAAAAGTAGCCGATGTGAAAACAAATCATGGTATTTTTTAGAGGCAGTGTTAAACTTTGTTTTATACCATTAGAACAATTTTGATTGCTAAATATTATGTATTTGAATTTTGATTTATGTAGTTTTGTGTAATGTGATTGCATACATCTTACTTGCAATGGCTTATGTGTGATTAAATAGTTATGTTTAAATTTTATTTATTTCGAACGCTCATCGTTTATAGAATTATTAAGAATTTATAGTGTCATTTAAATCCCTCTGATCTGTCGTCAGTGCAAATTCAAGTTATATTTGTACTTACGTCAATTTAGAAATTCATTTATTTTATCTCTTATTGCCTTTTTTTTCTCTCACTGTATGCTAAATTTCAGTTTTTGTTTTGTTTTCAACCTTCAAATTCTGAAGACGGTAGCATGTATAAAATTGTAAATATGCACGTTTTAACATTCCCTACTTTCCAAAGGGAACGGTTCTGATTGACAATCCCTTCAACCACAGGAAGTGCGAGGTCATAGACCAAAGGGGTCAGAGGGAATGAGAGTGGTTTAGAGAAGGAGAAAAAAAGACATATATATGTCGTGGTGCAAGCTACACGCTTTTTGAGGGTAACCGCATTATATTGAGAAGTTGTCCTGCTGTACAGTTTAGTGAGTATGTTCTACTCAGGATTACAAATCAGAACTGAACCGGACAGAACTGTTATTTTGGTGCGAACGAAAACCGAAACTGATCCGAAAAAAATTATCGGTTTATTTCGGTTCGATAGATCTTCAGTCATTTTGTAACTATTATCAAATTATCAAAATTTTCTAATTTATCGTCAACCATATAACTATTACGTATCCTCATTATATACATATTGCTTTTCAATTTCCTGTTTTGATGTTCACAGGTACTTTTCTGTTAATTGCAACAATTCACATAGTGTACCAATTGAAAGTTTTATAAAATCCTCTACATTTTGATAGAATTACATTTTCTTTTTATGATAGAAATATATGTTTGGTACACACACAAATGAGTATATATATATAAAATAAAGTTACTCATTCGAGGTTGAATCGAAAACCGTAAATTTTGCCGGAATGAAAACCGAAACAGAACCGATATATTTTTTTAGTTGAACCGAATGAAAAAAATTACGCTTCTAAACACTGAATCTACTGTACAATAACCACTTGAGATCGTAACTAAAGTGAAGAAACACATTAATTTAATTTAAAAATGTGTTCATTTAATTAAAAAAAATGCACTAATATTTTCTAGCTACAAGGAAAAGTGTGGTAATCATTAACTTTTTATCTCGACAAAATTGTTCATTTTTAAAATATTTGTTTTATCGTGCGAAGCATCATAAATACAATGTTTTTATTACCAATTATGTAAATTTATGCTGCCGGGTACAATTAGAAATAACGCATTTTGTGTCCTGAAATCTTTACCCTTATCACTTGTCTCAGAATTTCCTTCATATTTCGATTACGGAATCAATGTGTAGTTATCCATTTTCAATTATATCTTAATGTACTCAAAGTATTATTAAAAACAAAACTATTTATTAAAAAATGTGTTCACAAAAATGCACATAGCACATAAATATGCAATATCTTTTAGTTCTTTCTGAGGTAACACCATAGGGAAAATCTTCCACCTGTGAGGGATTTCTGATACTTTTTTCCTGGAAAAGCACTTCCCTTCCGAAGTGTAAACGCATGGATGGCGATAATATAAATTCCGCGACGCCGGTGCTGAATGCGGCGAGTCGTATTTAAGAAGCCATTTTTTTCCGTTACGGAGGAATATAAATTCCCAGAAAAACCCGCTTCCTCTTTCGTTGGGGTTGTTGAGATTTAAGATAACGTTTTCAGATTCTTTTGTTACCGGAACATTTAGGAAAATCCTTGTAGCTACGCAGTTTTCAGACTTGCTTAAAATTAAAATTAATTTCTCTGTGAACTACTTTTCGACCCGCTTTAGTTAGATTAAATTCCCGAAAGTAGGTGCGAAATCATTTCAAGACCTTTTTCCGGATATTTTTGCATTAACCTAACGATAAAAGCCTTACTCATTGAAATAATGAAATATTTTACTGGATTTTAGCTAAATTGAAATACTTTTACTTTTCTTTCGAACTGTGTTTATCTGTCAGTTATTTACTTTAATAAAAATAATGAAAAGAATAAACTTTAAGTCAATTACTGTTTACAGGTTAATAAAGACATTTTATTTATTTTATTAATTTTAACTAATGAATTAATATTTGCTATATACTATTAACATCTAGTATCATCCACTACAAGTTTTAAAAAAATATATTTGAAATTCAGTGAATGAATAAAAAGTATTTTATTAATGTTTGAAAATTTGAACAAGATATATACTAATTAACTATATATAAGGAGAGAGTGAAATAATAGTAGGAATTGAAAAATAGTTCACATACTATTGTATGATGCAATGTTTTACTTGAACTATACACAATCCATTATACACATTGTGCATTTTTCATTTAAAGTTACATCCACGGTAGCACATTAGTCATGATCCCTAATACATGGCTGATATTTTTATCGAGTCGGTGATTTCAGTCCTCATGTCACTAAAGACTATATGTATAGAGAATTTGATACCCGTTAAAAATATTTAGGTTCAAGGTACTCAAATTGGCTTAGTGTGGAAATTTGGAGAGGCTAAGATATCATCTTCGTTACATGGCTGGGATTGAAATTACGAGGTCCAATAGCCCTCATGTTTCTTCGTCAATTAATAATAAGTCAATTAAATTATATTTCTTAGGTTCATTCGCCTAGAAAAGAACGCATTCTGGGCGGAAGCTCTTTGTTCTAAGAAGTTAAAGTAGATTTGATTTAATTTTTTTTATTAATGTCACCCTCTGACGCTTCATGATGGCTATTGCCGAAGCATTTCGTAATTTTGAACCTCGGTTAAGTGTCGAGGACGCCGTTTGAGCTGGCATCTCACTCTAAACGCTTCGATCTTTTGTGGGAGGAATTATTACACTGTCATCTTCGACATTTAAAATACTTTTGTTATCAGGTGGAGATGTTGTTAACGTGCCGCTCCAACTATCTCTAACTTAAGTTTTAAGATACCCCTTTAGACGTTTTTTGAAGGATTTTTTTTTTGATATTGAATCTTATTAGTATTGAAAACAAGAATTTGCTACAGCTAAATCAATGAAAGGAATCTGTTCAAGTAACTTTGATGACAAAGGTTGATTCAATATTTTCTTTCTACTACAAATATTTCTATGTGTTTCTTCATAACTCTCATCTGAAATTAACTCTGAATTCAGTACGTGTGGTTCATACGTTTTGTCTACAGGGCAATCATTCGAGAGGTCACTAAGTTCAGAATCTGAATTACTCATCAGTTACAAAATTTGCTGTTGTAGATCATCAAACAGCAAAACTACAAAAACGCGAAAAAAAATGACAGTTTTGCTGGAAAATAACGTTCCTGTGTTGTTAGCGAAAAGTGCCTGTGATTTATGTCCTTTATTAAGGAAACGCACATTTGGAACATTTTCTTTAGTTTTATTGGATTTTTTCTCAAATTTTCTAAGAAATATTGAAAAGTCCTTGAAAGTTGGTAAGTATATTTTCTTTTAATTAAATTATTCACTGGAATTGTGATTTTTATCGTGTATAGAAAAAATACTGAAAAATATGTTATAGTTTTAAAACAAATTAAAAAACTCGCTTTTCTAGTGAATCGAACTAAAAAGTAAAACATATGTATATACATATATATATATATATATATATATATATATATATATATATATATATATATATATTACTTAAAAGTAACGTATACAAACTATTTAATACTTATCTTGTTAATTTGTAAGGTTTATAATCATGATTGTATTGTAACTTTAGCGCCTAAGTGCATTATTATTGCATTGAATACATTATTTTTAGGGGGGAGGCACGATAAAAATTATGATTGAAAATTGGGTCGCCAGTACTGAAAGTTTGAGAACCACTGCACTATATATTAAACAAGTAATTATTCGCACTTTTTTAAAATTAATATATATTTATTTTACGTGTTTCACCCATCAAAAATGAAAGAAAGAAGGAAAAACTCCAAGAAAAACAAGAAAAGAGTGTCGAAGGATTCACTGTATTTTCAATTGTAAGAAAAAAATTTTATACTAAAGTTAATGAATTTTAAGGACATTTTGTAATTTAAAGTATTAAGTAATATTAAACATACGTTATTTTATAGTTAGAACACGGGGACACGGGACAACTCCACTGAGGTTGGAAGAGGATATCGAAGATGTTTCTAGTGAACTGGGCAAAGGGGTTAAAAGTTGCAATTCTTGTATGAAACGTCCAGAACTGTATTGCTCTCGGCGAGTTAAGATCTTTATAAAACCAGTTCAATATTTATAACTACCATAAAATGTATTAAAGAGAGAATGACTTGAAACTTTTTTTCAGATATACTTTAAAAAGAGAGAGAAAAAAAAATTGAATCACAACAGAAAATGTTCATTACATAGTAAATGCACTCCGTTATAGAGAGGTAATTTTACGAAGAAAATCGTGAAATGATCAAGGTTCCAGAAAAAAAGTTCTCTGTATAGAAAAATTCGCAATATAGAGGTTCGAACGTATATTGATAATTACCGACATGATTTATTGGCGACATGAATCCGTTGTACTTGAAAATAAAGCTTGACCTGCCGGCTGAGAGTAACATAATCTACAACCAACGCAGTGGCGTAACGTACACCCCCGCATCGCGGGGGACAGGGTTCTAGAGGGCCCATAGCCTGACTATCGCCAAGTACCTACCCTTTGTAAAATCCAACTTGAGGGCCCAAAACCTGACTTTGCAGGGGGCCCAAGTGTTCCCCGTTACGCCACTGAATCAACGTCTGTTTATAATTTTACACTTTCTGCAAACCCTCTAAACCCGGTGTGGACATTACGTCGATCGGGATCATCTTAGGGACCATCAAGACAATTTAGGGAGACCGCTTGAAGATTGTAAGTTAGTAATTATATACTTATTTTTTTCAAGATTGTCTGGCTGAAGTATTTTACTGACTATAATTAAGATAACTAACTTAAGCAGCGTTTGGAAAACTGTTGGACACGCCTCCCTAGGGGGCGTGAGCACATTGAAAGGTCGAAAAAAATATTGAAAATAGACTAACCAAATATATTCTGGCATAATAAAAAATAAAATAAACATTTACCCTTGTATAAAACACTTATAAATGTCCGTTCTGCACAATGTACTTTATAATTAAATTAGCAATACTAAGTTAGGAATAAGTTTAATAATTACCAGTGACATCATGAGCATAAAAATTAACTCTTATCTTGCTAATTTGTATAATTGCTGAATAAAACTTACACGATTCGCTGCTGCCCAATGCCACCGTTTTCCATGTAGGCGCGCTTATGTTAGGTATTTGGGGGAGGAATAAATAAGCAAAAATACTCTGAAATAAGTAAATACTTCACAAACACTGTCAAGGTACTTTTATTGCATTCCAAAGCCTTCGGAATAATTTTAAGGATAGCGTTGCACAGAAAAGGTCGTACTTCGGAAAGACGTATATATACGTCCAGGGATAACTAACGCTTTGGCTGAGGGAGATGTTTATATAAGCCGGTGGCATTAAAGAGGTTGAAATCGTATTGTAACTTTAGCCTCAAAGTACAGTATTATTGCATTCGATACATTATTCTTGCAAGGCAGTGTTTCTCAAACTGTGGGGCGTGCCCCCCTGGGGGTGCTCGAGCATATTCAAAATAAAAGGTTTAAAAAAAATATTTTTTTGGAATGAAGAAAAACAAAATGCTTTCTGACTTAATAAAAAATGCACATTTACACTGATAAAATTTATATACGGTGTTTTTTTTCCAGGTATAGAAGTTTAAGTTGGCATTACTTTCCAAGATGGCGACCGATTTAACAACTGTCAAGTGATTTATTCTCAGTTTGGTTTGGCAATTCATCATGAATAGGCTCACGCCTGAACAACGCTTTCAAATTGTGCAATTTTATTTCGAAAATAATGGTCGATTTTCATAAGCGAATTTTGTTTAGCGATGAAGCGCACTTCTGGTTAAATGGCTACGTCAACAAACAAAACTGCCGCATTTGGAGTGAAGCTAATCCACAAGTGTATGTCGAAACACCGTTACATCCAGAAAAACTGACTGTTTGGTGCGCTTTATGGGCTGGTGGAATCCTTCTTCAAAAACGATGAAGGCCACAACGTTACAGTCAATGGTGATCGGTATAGAGCCATGATTACTAACTTTTCATTCATGAATTGAACAATCATGATGTCCAGGAGCTGTGGTTCCAACAAGACGGCGCAACATGTCACACAGCTCGTGCCACAATCGATTTATTGAAAGACACGTTTGGTGACCGCCTAAATTCCTGTTTTGGACCTGTGAATTGTCCTCCAAGATCTTGTGATTTAACACCGCTAGACTATTTTCTGTGGGGCTATGTAAAGTCATTGGTCTATGCGGATAACCCACAAACGCTTGACCGTTTGGAAGACAACATTCGCCGTGTTATTGCCGGTATACGGCTACAAATGTTGGAAAAAGTCATCGAAAATTGGACGTCCAGATTGGACTACATCCGATCCAGCCGCCGTGGCAGTCATATGCCAGAAATCATATTTAAAATGTAATGCCACAAGATTATCTTTCGAATAAAAAAAATTCATGTCAATCGAATAATACATCGTTGTTTTATTGCAATTTAAAGTTCTATACCTCTCAAAAAAACACCATTTATATCATCTGGTGATCATCAAAAATAAATTATTCTACTTCAAACGTTCATTAGCTCTCTTTGATCCTATAACCATTTTAAAAAAAGACATTTTGTTTGCTTTACTGTAATCACACGATGAGAGATTTTTTTTTATTACGTTTCTGTTAACCCCCTAAAATAATATTTTTGACTATCATATATTTGACCTTCAAAGTTACTGGTATGTTTCACTCCATCTGTTTTTCTTTTAGGAAAGTTGTAAATAATATTTTTCTGTTGCTTTTTTCCCATGTGAATGAATTTTATGATATATGGATAAGCATACTGAGCACTTTGAAGAATTATTTGGCCAAGATGTATTTTATGAGTATTCTGAAACATATAATGCATAATGAAAAACGTTTTACACAATCATTTTTTAGGCCTACAGAGTCGACCCAGGCTCACGAAATCGTTAATTCTTTTTCTCCATGGGAACGAGTTATATGATACATGGATAAGCATGAGTACTTTGAAGGATTATTTGGCCAACATATAATGCATAACGGAATACTTTTTACGCAATTCTTTTTTAAAACTAATATCCTTATGTTTTATTGAATACAATTTTAACACGGGATCGGTCGCGCGATGCGCGGAGTCATCTGATGTTCACGAAATCGTTAATTCTGGGAAAACTGTTTATTTGTTACCAATGACCTTGACAGAGTATCCTCCAATAAGACAGTCTTAATGGGAACTAAAATGAATTTATCACATTTCGCCCTCTTTTTTTGGCGGGAGTTGCAAACTTTTTTTTACTATCAAGTTACTAGTTTTGATCCAGTTCCCTGCGCGACCACTTTCGTTCAAAATATTTTCTATGAAAATGACTTATGTCCTTTATTAAGGGCACGCAGATTTGGAGCATTTCCATTCGTTATATTGGATTTTTTCTCAAAAAATCAAAGAAAAATTGAAAACTCCTTGAAAGTAGATAAGTATATTATCTCTTAATTAAATTATTCGCTGGAATTGTGATTTTTATCGTGTATAGTAAAAACAATTATAAAATAAATTATAGTTTAAAAACAAACTAAAAAAACACACTTTTATAGTGAATCGAACTAAAAAGTAAAAAAATAAAAATATATATTACTTAAGGTATTCGACTACGTTCGGAACCGTGATTTTAAAAAAAGTGCACAAATGGATAATTTTCATGATATTTAGAGTCACTCAAATTAGAATGTATGCATAAAACTGTTTTAAGGACATTTTGACAAAGAAATTTATTTAAATATAATATTTTGGCAAAAAATTAACTTAGAAAAATCTCTTGTCCAAATGTTCTCCTTTTGTGAAAAATGCTTATATTAGAATAATATTTTACCTGTATATAGCTCAGACCTCTGTTCAGAGGCTCAACTAGAGAGAGAATTTTTGAAAAATCCACATTATTTTCAGAGTTACCACCAATTAAAATAATTATCGGTGTTTTTTTCTTAAAATTGCTCCCCTCTGTTGTCGTAAAATATAAATAAACCAACTTCTAAGTTATGTATTTCAAAAATTCTAGTGGAACCTCTGAACAGAAGTCTGAGCTATATACAGGCAAAATATTATACTATTAGAAGAATTTTTTACAAAAAGAGAACATTTAGAAAAAAAAGATTACTCTAAATTAGTTTTTTGCCAAAATATTGTATTTAAATAAATTTTTTTTTCTCAAAATGTCCTTAAACACAATGTTATGCATATATTCAATTCTAAGTGACACTAAATATAATGAAAATTATCCATTTATGCGCTTTTGAAAATCCCGTTTCCGACCGTAGTCGGATACCTTAAAAGTAACATATACAAAATTTAACACTTATCTTCTTAATTTGTACCGTTTATAATTAGGATCGTATTGTAGCTTAATCACACCCCTCCAAAGTGCATTATTATTGCATTCAATACGTTAGTATTTGGGTGGGGGGCACGATAAAAATTATGATTGAAAATTGGGTCGCCAGTATTTAAAGTTTGAGAACCACTGTTGTAAGGATAATATTCAATAACCAATATTTAAAAATAATTTTCATCACCCCACCCCCACCCCCATGAATATTGGGTCCAAATATTGAAAGTTTGAGTAGCCCTGAACTTTAGATAAAAATGTTTGATTTTAAATGTACTTTGAATTGTTTGATAATAAATACATCATGAGACATTATTATATTTGTGGCTTTTATTATTATGTTTTTGAGTGTATTTTCCGTTTTTCTTTAAACATGTTTCAAAAAAGTTAGTTTTTATTTTATTTACGTAGGTAAGTACATATTCCGTATTTACTATAAAGTTACCGTATGTATTGTTGTCCTCTTCCATACCTCACCACACCTACGACACTGGACAGTGGGCGCACTTGTGAATTTTTAAAAGGGGGCGCGGTGGTCCAGTATAGAATGTCCACCATTCTCATATCCTACCCTCAGCCAAACATATATATATATATATATATATATATATATATATATATATAATTTTGTAGAGGATTGTCGAGAAAAAAGAACAGTAAAAAAATATGTGGAATAAATAATTACCATTAATTAAAAAATATTAAGGTATCCGTCTACGTTCGGAACCGTGATTTTGAAAAAGCGTATAAATGAATATTTATGATATTTAGTGTCACTTAGGTAATAAAATGCATATAAAATTGCTTTAAGAATAGCATTACAATAAAAAATTATTTAAGTACATTATTTTGACAAAAAATGAACATAGAATGACTTATTTTGAAAATATTCTCCTTTTGTGGAAAATGCTTCTATTATAGTAATATTTTGCCTGTATATAGCTGAGACCTCTGTACAGAGTCTCAACTAGAATTTTGGAAATATATAACTTAGAAGTGGGTTTATCCATGTTTTACGACAATAGAGGGGATAATTTTAAAAAAAAATGCCGATAATTTCAATTGGTTATAACTCTGAAAATATAATATGAATTTTTCAAAATTCATATTTGAGCCTCTATACAGAGGTCTGAGCATTATACATGCAAAATATTATTATAATAGAAGCTTTTTTTCACAAAAGGAAAACATTTTGAAAAAAGGTTATTCTAAATTAATTTTTTGCCAAAATATTGTATTTAAATAATTTTTTTTTATCAAAATGTCCTTAAAACCAGTTTATACATGCATTCTAATCTAAGTGGCCCTAAATATCATGAAAATTATCTATTTATGCGATTTTTTAAAAAATCATGGTTGCAATCTCGTTAGTCGGATACCTTAATAACAAATACTTCATTAAATATTACGTACTATGTCAGTGCTTCTCAAACTTTCAATACTGGCGTCCCAATTTTCAATCATAATTTTTATCACGCCCCCCTTATATAATAATAATAATATATTGAATGCAATAATAATGTACTTTGACGCTAAAGCTATTATAATATCTTAATTATAAACCGTACAAATTTATAAGATAAGTATTAAATTTTTTTATATGTTACTCTTATGTTGTATATATATATATATTAAGAGTAAATTACTTTTAAGTAATAGGTTGATTATGTTATTTTTCTTTCAATTTTTTTTTAAATTGAAACAGATTGAGAAATGATCTTTAATTAAAGATTTATTTCCTTCATCATCCATTTCTTAAAGTACAAACGTCATTAAAAATAATCTAATGTAATTTGCTCTTTTTCATATCCATAACATCTGGCATTCTCGGGAACGTTCACGTTAGTCTAGGCCAGTGTTTCTCAAACTGTGGGGCGCGCCCCCCTGGGGGGCGATAAACGTACAAGGGGGGCGCGAGCATATCGAAAATAAAAGATTAAAAAAATTTATTTACTGGAATGAAGTAAAACAAAATACTTTTTGACATAATAAAAATATGCACATTTACACTGATATAATTTATATATCTGCGATATCACGTCATAAAAAATTAAAGCTTCTACTTCTATTACGGTTTCTTTTCAAACCAAAATGAGAAAAAACAAAACTCAGACCCATAATCGAAAAAAAATTTTAGGAAGATAAAAAATTCATCACTGTAATATTATTGTCATCAGCTGTAAGCTGCAGAATGTAGTTGCTGTGGTTTTACCTTCGAACTTACTTGTACGGTTAGCTACCTCCCTGTTCTTATGTATTTGTTTTTTTTTTTCATTTTGGGAACTTGCAAATAAACTATTTCTGCTGCGATTTTTTCCTTGTAAAATATTTTTATGATTTTTGGAAAAGCACAGAGAGCTTTTTGAAGGATTACTTGGCTAAGATTTATTTCTATGAGTTATTCCCAAGCATATAAAAAAGCAAAATTAAAAACGTTTTACATAATTTTTTTTCAACATCCATATTGTAATAAATACACTTTTATTCCGAAGCTGTCAAACCGAGCACAGAGTGCACGAAATCGGTAATTCTGGCAAAACTGTTTAATTGTTACCAATGGCTCTGACACTATCCTCCTGTTTGACAGTCTTAACGTGTGAACTAAAATGTAATTGTCACATATCTCCCTCTTTTTTGGGAGTGACAAACGTTTTTTTTAAATCTTTAGGTACTTGTTTTGACTGAGTTCCCGGTGTGATAACTTTTTTTCCGAAATATTTTCTGTGTTCTTGAAGTAGGTGAGTATATTTTCTCTTAATTAAATTATTCACTGGAATTACGATTTTTATTGTGTACTATAAAAATAATTATAAAAAAAAAAGATTGGGGTGGCTCAATAACCCCACTCGACCATTAGTATCAAGTGCGTGCCTAGTCCAGGTTTAAAATATGTTAAGACTTTAAATATTGAAAATAATACAATTATTTCTCATCGGAATTTTATATTATTGTTCATTATTCAACATCAACTCTAAATGCTAATTCTGTGAGGCTTAAAATTACAGTTCGCTTAAAACTAATTACAATTTGAGCAATGATTTTAAAAAAATCATTTTACATTTTTGTAAACATTGTTGCGCACTTGGCTTTACTCTCCTTAAAATTCAGCGATTATATCAATATTGTTTTATTTTCTTATAAATGAACTCGTGCAAATAGCCTGTACTTCAGCCGGTATACTTTTAATGTATCAGTGTTGCACAGAGTATTTTATAACTAATTAATTAATGCTAAATTAAGAACAAGTTTAATAAGTATTAGCGACTTCCATGGGCTTGCCTTACAGAGCAAATTTTTCAAAGGAATGCTTATGATTAGAAATTGACCCACTAAGTTCTTTCTAAAAAAAGCTGATATCTATATTTTGTCTTCTAAGCAGCCACTGCATTTTGCAATATGTTCCAATTTAAAAATTAGATAAAGGAAAAATAACATAATAATTATCCTATTACTTAATATATTTTTTTTTTTTTGCTTAAAAGCAACATACACAAAATTTAATACTTATGTCATGAATTTGTACGGTATATAATTAAGATTATTGCTTTAGCGTAAAAAAATGCATTATTATTGCATTCACTACATTATTAATGTATAAGGGGGCGTGATAAAAATTGTGATTGATAAGGGGGGCGCCACTATTGAAAGTTTGAGAAGCACTGGTCTAGGCAATCTAACGGACGTCTGCACAAAACATGTAAAAATGCTGTACCTCGTACAATTCCAGTCAGTCTTGGCCGAATCGATTAGCTACCGAATCTCTCTTGAATGTACGTTTCATAATTCACGGGTTAGTTGTGATTCACGGTATTATGTATTTACGGCAGTGGAATAAAACAAAATCATAGATGTATTTTTAAATCGCAGCGAGCATTCGACGAAAATAAAGCATCAACAAGTACACAGACGATAGCAAATTGTTATCAAGTTACGAATGGGTTAGGAATCCATTTCGAAATACTTCAGAAGGGCTCTCAACTGCCGAAAAAGATATATCTTCATAGATTTCACATTCAGTGACGAAATTAAAGGGCAATTTTGTAAGAAATCATTCTTTGAATTCTGGATAAAGGTGGATGCTGAATTTTCTGCAGTGAAAACAAAAGCATTTCGTATACTATTTCCGTTTTCAACATCATACCTTTGTGAATCCGAATTTTCTGTGATGGCTACTTGAAGACAAAATATAGATCTCAGCTAAATATCAAAAAATAACTCAGAGTGTCAATTTCTAATTTTTTTAGCCTTCCTTTGAAAAACTTTTCTCTGCAAGACAAGCCCATGAAAGTCACTAATAATTATATACTGGCTGAAGTATCCACTCTTAGCACGAGTTTATTTTTTTAAAAAATGATAATACATCATTCATAATATAATATCTTAATTGTAAGGAGAGTAAAACCAAGTGCATGACAATGTATACAAAATGATAAATGATTTATATTGAAATGAATGCTCATATTATAAACGGTTTTGAACGAACTGTAATTTTAAGCTTCGCAGAATTAGGATTTAGAATAAATGTTAAGTAATAAAAAAAGAATATAAAATTCTAATGAATAACAATTGTGTTATTTTTAATATTTAAAGCGAGAAAACTTCAAAATGTTTTAGCCCAGATCAGGTGTACACTCGATACTAACGTTAAGGGTCGCGGGGAGTGCATCTCCTTTTTTTTATAATAATTTTCAATATACACGATAAAAATCACAATTTCAGTGAATAATTTAACTAAGAGAAAATATACTTACCTATTTCAAGGATTTTTCAATTTTTCCTTCACAATTTGAGAAAAAATCCAATAAAACTGAACTAAATTGTTCCAAACGACCTTAATAAAGGACACAAGTCACGGACACTTTTCACTAACATTACAGGAAAGTCATTTGCTTGCAAAACTGTCACATTTTGTTCACGTCATTGTAGTTTTAATGTCCTTTGATGATCGACAAATATACTGTTGAACTTTTTCTTTCTTGTGTCTTTTTGACAGGGCGAAGGGTATTTTGCGGTACACTCATGGCTTCAGATTTTTCTTGATAGAGTTCTTAATGTAGCTATTGAAAATTTTCCTTTCGTTTTATGTTTATTGCTTTTCTTAAACTTACTTTCGCTAACATGATTAATATGCATTATTTCTGCAAGTATTTCTTTTGTTTGATCAGCTTCAATTTCCTTTCAGAGAGATCACGGATGCCCATTTCTTTTTTATATTCTGCTCATTTACATTTATAAGCCATAATCAGTCGTACCACATCACAATTAAAACCGCTAAGTTATTCATAGGGGAAAATGCAGCATGTTCAAGAAAATATTTTTGAACAAAAGTGGTCGCGCCGGGAACTCGGTCAAAACAAGTACCTTAAGATTCTAAAAAAAATGTTTGCCACTCCCGAAAATGGATATATGTGATCAATTCACTTTAGCTCCCATTAAGACTGTCATATTGGAGTATTCTCTGTCAAGTTCATTGGTAACAAATAAACAGTTTTCCCAGAATTGACGATTTCGTGATCCTGGGGTGACTATACGCATCGCTTCAGTGTTAAAAGTCTATTCAATGTAAAAAATTGAAAAAAGTTAAAAAAAAGAATTGTGTAAAACGTTTTTCATTATGTGTTATATGTTTCATAATACTCATAAAAATAAATCTTGGCCAATTAATCCTTCAAAGTGCTCAATATGCTTAACTATGTATCATAAAACTCTTTCACATTGAAAAAGGCACAACAGAATTATATAATTTACAACTTCACTAAAAAAAGGACACAGATAACCCTACCAGTAAGTTCGAAAGTCAGCAAAAGTAATATTTTAGGTTAAAAGGAACGTAATAAAAAATATCTCATTGTAGGATTACAGCAAAGCAAACAATTTTTTTTATTTAGTTATAGGATCAAGATAGCTAAGGAGCGTTCAAAGTATTATTTTTTATTGTTGATGATCTTTTTTAACCAGATGATATATATAAATCACATCAATGTAAATCTTTTTTTTTTATTATATCAGAAAGTATTTTGTTTTACTTCACTCCATTAAATTAATTTTTTAACCTTTTATTTTCGATATACTCGCGCCCCCCTTGAAAGGTTATCACGCCCCCCAGGGGGCGCTCCCCACAGTTTGAGAAACACTGTACTATGTACATAGGATTATAATCCATTGGGAAAAAAACCAAGGGCTATAGAGGAGAGTCCGGACCCGAGGAGCCTCTTCACTTTTGTGTGTGCCACAAATACTGGGTGGATCGCAACACCTTGAAAATCTTAGAAGTAGTCCATACCCGGGAAAAGTCTCCCTACCTTAGCTCTAGATTGTTTGAATTGGGTTTTTCTTACGACTATTCCAGATATTCTAACCCACACGATCATTAGTGCTGGGTCTTCATTCAATTTACTTTTTCAGACGAAAACAGTGGCAAATAAATTTAATTTTTAATGAACGAAAATAATATACTCTATTTTCCTTATAAGCTAACATGTTTATGCTAAGTTTTGTACTTTTTCCATCTTTGAATTTTTTTCTAAATAAGTATATTTTTATTTCTTCGTTCATTTTAAATAATTTACCTCTTATCAGGAATAATAATTTTCTTTCAAAAACACTTTTTTTCCTACTTCTTTGATGTACTGAAACGACTATCTTTAGATTATTTTAATACGGTGGCTATTAAAACGCGTGGCAATTCTATTTTATTATTTCGTTAATTTGCATTACGAACCTTTTACCACCATTAAGACTTAAAAGAAATATTTCCTTCGCTTTTCAAACATCAAAAGAATTTAGTTACCATCATGACATTCTCGGGAGCTTTTTTATCTATTAATTCATAAAAAATTAAAAAAATTTTTTTTCTATTATTATAAGTACTTATTTCCCGTCTAGTTAGATAAATGATATAATACATTAATATTTTACTTATTGTCAATTAGAAAAGTTCATTCTTGAAATTATTTCATTCTATTACCCAATTTACTTAAATCTAGGCCACACTCTTTTTCTAATTTTATTGCTACTGAAAATCGAATGCGGCTTAGAATTGAAGCCAGAAAAAATCCGTTGGTTGTGAGAAATTCAATGTAATATTGATATTTAGAGTAAGGTTCAAAAAGGAATTTGTTTTTAATGCTGAAAAAATTAATTGATTTTTCATTTCTTATTAGCTCTCATTTAAATGTTTTATAATTTTGTTAATATAAAGCAGTGGTCTTCAAACTTTTTCAACTCACGGAACCCCTAGAACTTGAAGGTGTTTTCGTGGAACCTCTAGAAATAGAAAGTGTTTTCGTATAACCTCATTTTACACACACACATACTTAGAAAAATATATCTCAAAATAATATTTAAAGTAGATCAACATGTGTTATAGGTACTTTATGTAAAAACGTTTAAAAGAAGTATTGTATTTATTATTAAAAACTTCTAATACAATTTACTCATTAATATTAATTTATGACCTAAGTGTCACCTTCCCCTTGCATTATATTTTGTAACTGAGACATGTGTGTGTGCTTGCTTTTTTTTTTTTTCTCACAAATTGTTGAAGTCTATCTGCAGTCGCATTTCATATTCTGCATTCGATTTGCTTTTACACTTACTTTTTGTTGACACCCACGCTTAGAAATATATTTCGCTTAAAAACACAATGTTCTGTACGACATTAAAAAGTTTATAGCTGTGTAAGAGAAATACTGTATATTTTTCATGAATTTGCAACACAAAATTTAGTAGCTGTTCTTGCTTCAATTTAGATTTGAACATCGAATATGTTGATAAGTTCTTCATTATAGGTGTTCTTTCCACAACTGCAAAAAATGGATTTTCCATTAGACAATTATTTAGTTATGCTAGACGCTGTGTTAATTTAACCAGTATCTCATGGAACCCGACATAGCAAACAATAGAATATTCATAATCTATTAGAAATCATATATATATATATATATATATATATATATATATATATATATATATATATATATATATATCACATTTTAATATTTTTTATTATATAATAACAAAAGTTTTAAAAAAAGTGTTGAAAAATAAAATTTTTTATACATAAATAAAAAAATTTTAATTTGAATGAGCGTGATGAGTTTTAGATGCTTGTATTTATACAAACTTCATAGAAATAATAGTTTTGCATGCATATTTATAAGTTCTTTTCGATTATTTTATTGTTACTCATGGAACCCCTGAGTATGGGGGTTCCATGGAACACAGTTTGAAGACCACTGATATAGGGTATCGATAATCCTTTTTAGACTTATTTTTATTTTTTCACAAAAACGTGTTGAGAATTTGTGGGTGAGGCTTAGAAACGATGGCGGCTTACATTAGAATAAATAGGGTAAATTTGGCATTTGATCCGTCCTATACATCTTAACCTTTCTAAAGAACCCGTATTCATTTCCTGAAGATAGTTTAGGGAGTTAGAATAAGAAATGAAATGAACTGAGTATCTATTCTTTATGAAACTGTTAACCAGATTATGGTATCAGAGAAGAGAATAACACGTGCTTAAAAAAATTTATATTTCTCTTACGTAAAGAAGTCGTCTCTAATAGCCCTCGTGTTGCTTTATAGGGCAACGTTAATGAACACTCTCGTACTCATTCGATTTAAGGGATAGTCTTTTGATGATTGACAGAGCAATGATAGACACAAAAACGTCGGTGATTTTGATTTTCATCAACATTAACATTAACTAGCTTAAAACATGAACTTAGATTGGCTTTTCCAAGTGAATGGGAGTTTTGAAGTGACCGTAACTAAATGAATGTACTGGCTGCTAAAAATTTAGAAAATTTAAATACGCGGGAAATCTGAAAATATACATTAAAATATTTCAAATTAAAAGAAAATAAAATCACAAAAAAAACTTGACTATAGCAATGTGTGAATTCGTTTGGCAACCTAGATAATAAAACTATGGAGGTTACAAATTAATTGATAGAATTTTTTTTGGACTTTTATTGTTGAGTGTTATGCTGTAACTTTCAGGATTTAACATATTTAAATCATGAGTATCTGAATGATATTTACGGGTAGAAATTTCATAATTTGTTCAAGTTATTGTAGTGTTATTGATCTCTAAAAATAGACAAATAGCATGTTAAACTTTTTCTTGCTTGTGTATTTTTGACAGGGTGAAGTGTATCTTATGGTGTACTTGAGGCTTTATATCTTTCTTGATGGTCTTTTTTAGGTAGAATTTGAGAAAGTTACTTTCAAATCAAAGGCTTTAGGCTCATTTATTTTCTCAAATTTATTTTAGCCATCATCATAATCAATAGCTATTATTTTATTAAGTACTTCCCTTGCTTGATCAGTTTCAATTTCATCCAATAGAGATTACAGAGGCCCGTTTCTTTTCTTTTTTTCACATTCAGTTTATTTACATTTATAAACCATAATGATTTGTACTAGTCAGCAATCAAAATGACTAAGTCATTCACAAGGGTAAAATGTAGCCCGTTCATAGAAAAAGGGTTCGAGTGGGAAACTCAGTCACCCCAAGTACCTTAAGGGGACTTGGCACCCTTTGAGCAAACTTCTTTATTTACGTATTTAAAAATTATATTTTAACATTTTATACAATGTTTCTATTCAAGAAAATGTTACCAGATGAAAATTTTCATATATTATTCACACAATTTTAAAAATTTAAATTTTTTGAAGAAAATTGGGAAAATTTTAAAATTCTACTCTTTTTGTAAAAATTAATTTTTTGACCTGAAAATTTTTTCTGATACTCTTATGGATGATCTAAACAACTTTAGGGATCTATTTTAGAATAACTTCATTCGTTTTCGAGAAAAAAAAATAAAATGTTGATATACAGGCTAAAAATCAACGAAAAAGCCAACATGTCTTACATTTTATTTTTTTTAAAAAAAGTATTCAGTTTATAGCAAAACGGATCCCTAATTTTATTACATGCTTTATTTTCAACACGCAAGAAAAAAATGGAAGTCATCGGTAAATAATTGTCGAAGGAGTAGCATTTTGAATGCACTAAGGTTTCGAAAAACACAAACTGAGAAAAACAGGTTTAAAGTTTATAATTCTGAAAAAATAATTATTATAAGCTTAATTAAACTGAAAATACCACTTTAAGATATTATTTATACGTTTTTCTTTAAAATAATTGCATTTTCATATTTTTTCAACCCACAAATTTTTATAAATGATCAACTTTTAGAGAGTACTAATTGCCCATGAAAATTCAAGAAAAATGTTAAAAAAAATTTTTTTCTGTCACGACAGAACTTTTAGCTGTTTTTCTTCTTATAATATTAAAGTATTACATTTGCATGAAAAATATATCAGGAATAAGAACTGAAATTATAAAATTATTATTATAAAATGCCTTAATTTAAAAATTTACATTCACACATTTCACAAGGAAGAAAAATTACATTATTGTATTGCCTCGGAAATATTCTGCTTTTAATACTACGCATTCTTTTTTATAGTTATTATTTCTATTTATAAAATAGATTTTTTTTTATCATAACGCATTTTTTTTAGCTTTTTTTTCTAAAAAGGGTGTGTGGCTGAATTGCCTAATTTGTTTTCAAATGAAGTTTTATTCAACTTCTAACTTTCCGACATGCACAAGTGATATATCAATCGATAGATAATAATGCAAAGAATAAGATTAAATGAAAATAAAAAAACGATAGGTTTGTGATTTTTAGGGTAGCAAGTCCTCTTAAGATTGTAAAAAACTTTTGCCACTCCCAAGAAAGTGGGATTGATGGGACAAATGCTTTTTAGTTCCCATGAAAACTGCCATATAGGAGAATGCTGACTAAGTCATTCGTAACAAATAAACAGTTTTCCCACAATTAAACATTTTGTGAGCCTGGGGTGAATCTGTGCCCCGTGAAACCACTCCTGGGTTATATCTCTCACAACCAGGATCTTTAAATGCTTCTGTTCGAATATATTGTTTTGGTATGTAAGAAACGCTAACTTTTCATCATTTGTTTAATCCTTCTTCCAATTTTTATTTTTCTACATCGCTGCATAACATTACATTTACAAATACTGGAAAAGATTACATTATATTTTTCAAAAACACCTGATTTTTAAGTGTTCATTGACGACTTAAGTAATAAAATTAATCATAAAAAAGCGGAACTACCTCAGAATGTTGGCATAGTGCGTGATATCCTTACTCAGACTATATCACCAATCGACACCTGTATTGAATAATGCATTAATTCGCCAAATTATGATGAGCAATAACCTAGACACCTATTGCACGCTCATTCGATTACAGGAAAGCAGCTTAAAGCTTCACTTAATCATAGTTTTCTTAAGAATTATATCACGATATATCGTGGATCACTTGGATAAAAACTGAGCTTTTTTACGTTGCCTCAGATATCCCCTTTTCTTAAAATAAAATACTTTTACATTATGCTCAAATGTCGAAATCAAAAAGAAAATTAAGAAAATAAAGAGAAGAGGTAACTTATCACCAGAGGAAGTATGGTAACTGAAGGAAAAAGGAGTTCCCTTTTATTATTGGATTTAAAACATATACTGTTGTTTTGCCTTTGTCGTGGGTGTTTTGTTATTGCGGAAGTAATTGGTGAGTATATTTGCGTATTTCATTTGTTATCAATTACATACAAGTAATATAAAAATTAATTTAATTCCTACTTTGTTCAAGAAAGAAATTATTTTCAGTTACTTTTTATTAAATAGTTATAATTAAAATAAATATGAATATATAAATATGGCAGAATCACAATATCAAGAGACAAAATAGAAAGCAATTTTCTTTGCAATTTTCTGTTTTCCTAACTATATATGCTGTCGGACGTTTATTTTGTGCTTGTTACTATTTATTCATTTTTTTAATTTAATTAAAAACTGTATTAACATTAAGTGTCATCCGCTACAATTTTTTAAAAAAATGTATTTGAACTTAAATGGATGAATGGAAAATATTTTACTAATGATTGAAATTTTAAACAATATATATATATATATATATATATATATATATATATATATATATATATATATATATATATATATGTGTGTGTGTGTGTATGTATGTATAGGGAGAGAGTAAGAGCTAATAGTAGTAAGTAAAAACTCAAAAATTTAATTTCTTTATTTACTTTTTTAATTAAAATAAGCGATATGTAATGCAAAATGTACATCTGTGAACAAGAATATTGCTATTTAAAAGTTATAAACACAAACAATTATAAGAGCATAAGCGTAACTAGTCAGGACAGTAATAATATTAACCACAGTTATTTGTATATGTATATAATTTTATCAAAGTATTAATTTTAAACATTTTATTATTCTTTTAACGTTTGGGAAAATTAATGGTAGCGTGAGGGTCAAGAAATTAAATAATTGATTTGTTTACGTCACAGCTAATTATTACAGTTTGTTAGTTCAAATCGAAGTCATTCATACTATTGATTATTTCATTAATTCAGAATATTTTATTTGTGAGGAGAAAAGCAATAAACGGCTGTTCTCTTTGGTGTTTTCAACAGACTTTCCTTCCACTCTGTTGGAGAGGGGTGGTTCGTTTTGTGATACCTGTAATTACACTCGGGGTTTCAGCATGCACGTGTGGAATGCACGTTGTTGGGTTTCTCACGACCAACGGTTGGCGGGCGATGTCAGATTAAAAGACCCCACAATATTTAGGGGCACGTGTGGATGTGAACGGAGTTACCCTATTCACATAAAGAGGTTGATTTTGCAGCTATGAGGGTACGGAAACGCCACTATTTCCATGCTTGATCTTTAAGATTTTTAGTTTCTTACATGCCAGAAAAAAGTTATAATACCACATAAAGTCATTAAAGTGTCCAACTACTTGTGACAACTTATTTTTAAAAAATTGGAGAAATAGAGATTTGTTTTTTAGCTTTTAGATTTATTTAATACATTTTAACAAAACAAGGCTAAAGTTAAGAAGAGAAAAATAAGTTATTACTTCTAAAATGGAACAAAAGGGGTAAATATTGACAAAATATTACATGAATGGGGCCCGCTCTGTACAAATAACAAATGAATAAATTCTCAATTTTTCAATTTTGATGTTTTACTTTGCTGTTCCTGTTTGAAATGACTTTCAGGATAAGAGACATTTTTATTTTTACTACTGCACTTTATCTGCTAAATTTGACAATACAATTGAAATAGCTATCAACATCCGTATTTAGGACCAGCATAAAGAAGGAAAGCAATATTTTATTAAATTAATTTGGAAAGTAATTATATATAATAAGTAAGAGGCAAATCCTAGCTTTTAATACTCATGACACAATTTCAAATACTAAAATGGAAAATATAGTCGGAATTTCACAGAGTGTAAGAATTCAGTAGATTCAAAGTTTGACCAATCTATTTCTGAAGTAATATCAGAATATTTATTTAATTTTCTATAACGGACCGGATTATGTAGATTTATTTTACGCATGTTTGGGTTTTGTATTTCTTAACATGTGACCTTCCCTCCTCTTTACATTTTGATTTCACAAATCTTGCATTTCAATATTTGTGTAGAAGTATGTGTTTATGTGAGTGGTGGTGAATTAAATGTTGCTGAAGTTTCATACGTAGCAAGACAAAAGTTAGAGTAAATTGAACGCACATCTCTTCTCTGATTCGTTCTCTCTTTCAGCAGGAAATTATACGAATGTTCTTTCTAACACTCTGGTGGATAGGAAAATATTCCTGTCTGAAATACATGTTTTATTACGGGATTTCAAAAATCTAGAAAGCACTTCGATCGATATTTTTTTGAAATATGTTTACTAAGGAGCAGGTTTGGACTGTGTGCATGGCTAATGTAATGCATCGTTTGTCAATTGCAATCTTACTGATGTTATACAAGATAGTACTACTTACTGTATTATACGAGGTAGATTTCAAAAGTGCCCGGACTGATTCTATAACTTAAAAAATATTGCGAATTAAATAGCTGAAGCACTTCCTACTTCGAAATAAGGATTTTGAGAAACATCATACTTTTGAAATCGACTGTAAAGGTCATAGAAATATTTCTATAATCCGTTTTTAGCCTTGTTCCTTAATTACGACGGCGATGCCCTTTTAACTTCATCTGCAGATTGAAATCATTTCCTCTGTTACGTGTCAGATTAAAAAATAGGCTGATGCTTCTGGAGGCCAGATCAGGGGGCTAAGAAAAAAATGGCAAAACACTTGTTTTCGTCATGCAAGACAATCAGTGGCAAGGATAAATCGGTGTGCAGGAGCATTGTCATGCCAAAGCACCCATCCCAGATTGGATTACTATTTTGATCTCTTCCTTCGAATCAACTCACGTGAACGACGCAGGATGTCTACATAGAGTTCATCCTTCAGGGATGTGTGTGTGTGTGTGTGGATTCCAGCTGCACAATGCCCTGAATATTGAAGAACACTTCTATCATGACCTTCTCTTTAGAACGGAATTGGTGGAATTTCTGGTGGCCGCGGTAGCCGAGTGGCATAAGTATCGGATCATCGCTGGCCTTCTCACGAGTTCGAGCTCAGAAACACTAAAGACACACCGGTAGGGCAGCGATGCACGTTAAATCTGTCGAGAGCTCAAACGTCCTTCCATTAGTGCGATGTGGTAGTTAGGAGAGAGGAGTGCCAGCTCAGGAGTAGTCCACGTCACTTGATCATTGTTCCAAATTACGTGGTCCGTCACCAAATGCCCTCGTGTAGCTGAACATCGCGACGGTAATATTCAATCAATCAATCATGGTGGAATTTCTGCTTTTGTGAGATGCTTTCTTGGGGTGCAGTTGTGTAAAAAACAGGGACGTATTAAAACTTCTTGAGGCCCAGGGTGCCTATACAAATGTAGGCCCTATCCTGTAATCTATAAAATTGGAGATTATATAGCATGCATTAAACTCGCACAAACGGTATTAGGAAAAAATAAATGTGTACGACTCACAATCTCACATAACGGCTCTATCGAAGGTTGTATTTCGACAATATGAGTTAAATGATTGTTTATAGCATTAGGCATAGGCCTAAACATGGGTAATGGTCTTCACATAATAATACGGTCGTTCCACTTTTGCCAGCTGACATGCAGTTTGAAATTCCGTGTTTTTTGAAGAATATGTATTTAGATAATATTTGACCATTAAAATTATTTAGATCATAATCTTATTAAGACTGAGTCAAGAACAAAATGCGGCCCCATCGACGGTGGCCTTGGGCTCAGTTGGCCCGTACCTTAAGACGTTTCTGATAATAAAAAAAAACATGATTTCTCGTATCCAGTTACAATTCTGCCACGTAGGGAAGGATCTTTGTAATCAACCGAGATTTAGCCTCCCGCTATTTCCATTAGAATCGCTTTTTTTGGCTTCGTTTAACATGAGGGGAACGATGTGCTGACACACCCTATGCATGTTAAGATCCTTATTCAGTATCCGTTGGCATGTTGGCTCGAATATAACAACAGATTCTGCTATTCGCATTGTTTGGAGCCTGCACTGATGTACCGCCACAAAAAACTTTTTCGTTGGTTTCAGCGGTGCGAAAATCTGCAGACATCCAGAGCATTCGGTGTCTTAAATACATTCGCTGCCTTCTCTGAAACATATATGGGACTCACATTCCTGCGTCCGCGATTATGTAACACTTCCAGACATAAATTGTAACATTTCGTAAGTTCCCGAGCAATTCTTTTTCTCAAACAAATAAAATTGATATTAATTTTCTGCTCAACAAACGCCATTTCTCTTAATCACCGGTTACTAACTGCAGCTACCTACAAAATACGACGCCATGGCACCCATGACTTGGGCAAGCTACTTTTAAAAACAGTAAGAATACAGTAACACTAAAATGTTGTTGTAGTCTCTTTAGTGTAAAAGTTTTTCACGTTATAAGCTTTGTACAGGAACTTTTGAATCCTACCTCGTACAAAAAAAACAAGTATTGAAACTATATTTTATTAAATTTCTAATAGATGGAGTTGATGGCGTTGAACTGTGTGCTCAAATTCATCACAGATTGCTCGATGGGACCTCTGAATTTTTTCATAAGAGTTTGGAAAATCTCTTTTTGCCCCCTCATGGAAAAGATCCCGAAACAATATTCATATTTTATAGCTATCGATACCCTAATTTTTCTGAATACGTTACCAATACCAATTTCAGCTTCTGGGATATTGAAAGAAGCGGTTTTGATGCGACAGCCCAAACTGTTATTGTGATACATGGATTTAAAGAAACCGGAATTGCTTGGCTAAAGGTATGAGGATATTTTTTACTTCTTCAATATATTTTGTTGAAGTAAAAGAAACCATTTTATGTACTCTAGCTAACAGTAAGATTTCATAATTATTATAGTGTTTCCGGGCTTTCTTTGTGTCAATGTGCGTAAACTACTTATCTTTTTTTTTTTAAAAAAAATTAACAAATGAGATTTTTATGTAAATTGTTGAAAATATTTTTAATTGAATTTCTCTACCTTACGAAGTCTGAATGTATTTGGAATAGCCACTGTACGATATAATCCGAATAGGATTAAAATGCGTATGCACATTAGAAGAGAGTGAACAAACTTTTTTGAACGGTATACCTGGGAAAAGTTGCATTTCACTTAGTTAAATAAATAAGAAAGGAAAAAAAAATAAATTTTTAGTGTTTTCTTTACTTACACACATCGCACTTAAAATTTTGAAGACCAAATTTAAGAAAACTCAACCAAATACCTTTCATCTGACTTGAACGAAGTATGTTTGTTTGGAACATGTTTAAAAATAATGTATCTACTAGGGAAAGCTATCAAGTAACTGACAAAAATAATAATAAATAATTCATCCTGATAATCACGTCGAAACAATTTTTATTTTTCCACATAATTTTCAGCAACATTGATACACTTATCGCATCGTTTTATTAAAGCCTCAATTCCAGCTGCAAAAATTTGCTTCGGTTGCTATTTCATCCGCAATAGGACTTTATGTTGAACGTGTCGTCGTCATCTGCATACTATTTGCCTCCACGATGTTGTTTCTGTCGACCAAACAGATGAAAGCAAATGCCCATTCTATTCGTTTTTTGTGCTTCTCTGTCAGTTGCCGGGGAACCCAACGTGCACACACTTTTTGGAAATTCAAATGGCCATGCATTATTGTATGCTAAACAATGAGAACACATTATTACAGTTGCGGTTCTATCAATTGTCACTCTTCGATCCTCTCGAATCAATTCTTCCACCTGTTGCTCAGTTGATTTTGTCGCAATCAAAACTGGAGTGCCACTTCGATGTTCATCAACAATTTTAGAACGCCCTTGTGAAGATTTATTCACCCAATTCTGCTTCACTGCTTTACATGATAAACACTTCTCTCCATAAACAGGTAACATTTATTTATGAATATTTTTGTATTCAAGTCATTTCACCCTGAAAGGACAATAAGAACAACAATAGAAGTGCACGCTACATTTCCATTGTAGTCATTCAGCACCATCGCAATTTTTGAAACTGCGTTACGCATGCATATAAATGCTACCTGTTCAATATCAATTAACACTAGTACGTCCGGAATTTCAATTACCCTTAAACGTCCTCCAGAGTCTATTCGACAACATGATATAAAATATATATAAAATAAGTGTAATAACTAAGCAATTGCAGTACTACTGTTCAGTTGTGTTTAATTTTACGACTTTTTAATATTATTTCATGTAGTTACACATTTTATCACCCTTTATATCATAAAACTGACGTTGACATTATGTTTCGTGAACCTTGTTGGACCATGCTATGGTGCGAAACGATTCGAGTCGTAAATCTGCAAGGAATATTACAATTATGCGGTATCCATTCTGTGTCATCCCTAGCGATATATATATATATATATATATATATATATATATATATATATATATATATAAATTATATTGTCAATTATATCTACATATTCTTCCCATTCACTTTCACCCAATCTTATGTCTTCATCGGTATCTAATTTAGAGCAAGACAGATCACTACCATCCGATTCATTATCATAAATTTCTCGCAATACATTAGCAATTTCATGATTGCTTAGACATTTCTACGAACCATCGTTTCAGGGTGTCTGCTCTGCACGAAATTCGAAACACGAAAGAATTTTTTATGAGCTGATAACCCCCCCCACCACCACCATAAATGCTATTTAACAAAACACTTAGACACAACAATTTAAAAAAAATAGACTTGTTTCCGCTGTTAACCCAATAACACTCCATTTAAGGTCAAATAAATTTGCGATAGTAATTTGAGAAGTTACTGATAGTAATGATGATAAATTGCCTTGATGTCCAAATGACATCAGCGGACGTTCTAGGTATATTTAGTTGTAAAATTTCTCCTAATTAACCTAGAACCCCAAAACTTTTACTGTGTCATTTCCATGAAAAATAATTAAAAGTCACGACAATTTTTGAAATTCCCTGCCAAAACGTAGAAAGGAGAACAAACTGAACAGGCTCAGGTGTCAAATTGACACCTATTGACGTTCTAGTTTTAAATGCCAAAAATCTGTATATGCGGCTACCATCTATTACCATTCTTTAGAGATATCTGTCATTACACTTTAAATCCTGCCATAAGCATTTTTGTGTTTTTTAATGACTTACCTTCGTATCTACGTAAGCCATACAGAGAAAGTCATTAATCTTCTTGCATACACGCATATTTTCCCCTTTTAGAAATTTGGGACAACAATAAATTGATAACGTAATCTAGTCAGCTTACGTAGTGACAGCTACCTTCAGTGTCTCTGAGAAAAACCAGAGGCCGAAGTTGCTGAGTGGTCGTGGTCGGGAACTCGTGAATGGTGTTATCGAATCTTGGGATTCATTTCTGGAACCATTAAGGAAAAGCCGCGTAGAGTAACTAATGTACGTTAGATTTATCGAGGCTTAAATTTCATATATGACTTAGAATGTAAGTTTGAAAAATGGGTGACCAGTCTAAATGTCTACCTCTTGACGGTGGTTTTATGTTATGAGGTATGTTATCAATATACCTCGTGTAGCTTTAAAGTGCAATGGCGATAAACAATCAAATCAGATTTCTTATTTTAAACAATAATTACATTAATTATCCAAACTTACGCGATAAGACGGACTGACTGATAACCGCGTAAGTCGAATTCGCTCTGTCGGGGTATAATTTCTCAAAAAAATACATATGAATTACTTATAGTTGGAGAACCAGAGACGGAAAAAAAATAATAATTTAGAAAAACAAATATTTAATAAAATCTTAAATAACACAAGCACTAAATCGCAAGCCTAAGTCAGTTTGAATCCTTTGTCATTTTTATAGAATCTAACAAAGTAATCTGTCGGTTCAATCTCTCTTCAAAGCTCCTTGTAGCAGCTTGATAATAGATCTTTTTCATTCCCTGTTTCGTTGGAAGAAATATACTCTTTATTGGACCCTCCTTTAATTAAACTGAGGCCTTTGTCAAAATTTCTAGCCATCATCCGGTTTTCAGATTGAACTTGTTCCGAAGACATAAGTCATTTTATGTATTGCTCTTACTCATACATTTTTCAGCTCTTGATTGTGAGAAAACAAAAGATCTTGGCCGTCTTATAACTATCTACCTCTACATTTGCCTAAAAAAGATCAACCACTTCATTCACATTAAGAGTTTCATCCGACTATGGCACTGATTCCACCTGAGCTACAGTGATGGAAAAAAGAGGATTACATGATTTGAAAATCGCGTAAGTCGGGGTAGAGTAAGTCGAGGTATCACAGTACCCTACTTTCCTATAAGAACCTTATTTATCTGCTATTGGTGTGGAAAATAAAGTGCTTCTCATGTGATAAACGTTTAAATTATCACTATTCAGAGCTATAAATTCAGAGTAGTTATTTACTGTGATTTAGAAAAAAAGTCGTTGTGTGTGGAATCATAATATGAAGGATGTGTCAAAAAAAATTAGAGCCACGTCATTTTTATTCCTCAACCACCTCTCAAGAAGAGTAAACATATGTATTTTCGACAAGAATATATAGATACAGATAAATAAAGCATCGTACAATTTCGTCATCAGTGTGCAGTAAGTGCCTTCTGAAAGTTTGATTTTTCTACAAGCAGACTATTAAGATGCCAATATGACAGTCTGAAAGGGACAAACAATTTGACCTTTCCTGCAGATAGCTGCATCTTAGCATTCTTGATGAAAAGGGAGTCGTAGTGTTTTCCTTACCCCTTTTGTCTTTTTGGTTTTTGAATCATTGATAGATTCAATACCTAGCCATGGTTATCTGGTGAATAAAGAGTCCTTTCCGTCTTGCTTAATAATTGTGGTATTTAACAGGCTGACACCTTAGATTTGTGCAATTGATCGTGAATGATTTTCCATAAATTGTTTCAAAATTGGTTTGAAAAGGATGGCCGAACTGCTCATCAATCTAAAAAGATCAAGAAGTCATATACCTTCATTACTTTGGCAACATCATCCATGAGGAATAATTTTTCATTTCTTGAATCACTTCTAAGGAAAGCATATCCAGTTTAAGAAGTACTTTTCCACCTCTTAACAAAGCGCCATACCGTAGGATATTATTGTCATTATCATGTCATCGTAGATTACTCGAGCACAATAACTTTTGAAGTGAAGAGATTTAACTTGTTTTTTTGAAGTGCCAATTAACTATGGAGTGTACTAAACATTATAGAGGTGGCCTCAAATAATCTATTAATTATGGTAAAGAACATGTGATTGCCATCAGTGATGTGTTGTAAATGCCACGAGTTTTGATACTACTCAAAATCCACCATGCAGAGTATCTCTCTCTCTCTATTGCAGGCTAAATTCTTTGAAGGTCAAAATCCATGCGTCCATGGAGATAAAAGGCGAAGTAAATATGTTTGAACGCGGGATAATTGTTGGTGCCTTAAGCGTTAAGACCAGTGTCAGCTAAGCGGCTGTTTTTGTGAAGTGCTCGAAAGTGGTAGTCATTATTGTTTACAGAGACCAAGCACTTAACCGGATCTCTACATCAAGCTGGTGGACGCCGTTAGTTACCAAATGTTCGCTCGGAAATGAGATTGTGAATGTAGTCCAATAGGCCACTCACTGTATACTTTAAAAATGGAATATATAAAGATATGAAAATTATACCATACATAAATATAAAAGACAAACATATGATAATGAAGGAAAATATTCCATTTTATTCGATATGTTTGCCAAGAAAATGATTACATTTTGCCAGAAGTATTCCATTTTTGTAAGCGTCTTTTTATTTTTGAAAGCGTTTTTTTACTGCTTATTGTTGTTTAGTATAAAATTGAATATTGATTACTTATTCTATTTTTGTTTAGAATGTATCATTAGATGCATGTAAATTAGACGATTTTTTATTTAAATAATTAATTTTTCTGGGAAACATTTTTTATTTGTAACTATTACCGTACAACTGTGTTTTCCTGGCAACCGCTAAGACAGCTTGGTGATTTATCGAGAAAAAGTTATCAAATTGCCAACTACACCTTATCATTTTATTTTACTCATTTTTTCTTTCTTAATTTGAAAATTTGATTTTCTATTTTGTGTTTAAGAACTGTTTCTCTTTTCAGAGAATAAAAGATGCTATTTTCAAACTTGACAAATGTAATGTGATCACAGTTGTATGGGGACAGACAGAATCTTCCTATGAAGAAGAAAAACTTCATCTTCCAGTCATTGGAAATGACATAGCGTTGTTTATAGCAAATCTAGTGGTAAATTTCCTTATCCATAAGCATATTTATAAATCGCCTTTCTCATATTTTAAAACTTAAGCTTTTAAGGTAGAGCTTGTTGTGTTATAATAGATAAAGTTGATAGTTATTATTATTATCTTCATCATATTTGGCAAGACAGCCCCAATGACTATTTTTTGAAGATTTGTCTATAATGACAACTATTTATAATATATTATGTTGAAAACTTATGTATTATTATATTGAAAATTTGTATATTATTATATTAAAATTTATATATTATTATAATGAAAATTTGTATATTATTGTATGGGAAATTTAATTCTTATTTAAGAGTGTTCAATATTCATATATAACAAAAATAAACTTTTATTTCATTCTCGAAACAATGTAAAAATTTTCTGTTTTCAGTCAAGCACGGTGTGTGATGTCATGCTTGTGTTTAGTTGTTATTGGACTCGAAAACGGTTAAATTCAGAGAAAAATGTAACTCTTTATCTTACAGGTTTCTAAAAATATAGACCTTCAAGACGTTTATCTCATAGGGAATAGCATGGGCGCTCATCTTGCTGGATTTACCGGAAAAGCGATCAAGAGGAAACTGAATAGTTTAGTAGGTAGAATAACAGGTAAAAATGACATCATTATACCCTCAGACATTCTATTTTTTATTTTATTTAGTTCAATGTATAAATAGTTCCTTGAATCAGTGGTTATTAAACTGTGATCCATGGACCCCTCAGGGTCTCCAACGCTTTTATTGGGGATCCGCGAAATTCTCTCATTTAATGTTTAGATTCCCCTCTTTTACAGATACTGAAAAACCTCTTGAAAAAGTTGAAAGATGTGCCATCGTAGACCAGATCACTAATTAATCACTAAATTGATTAATGGCTTAAATAACTAAATAACACAAAAAAGTACATTATTTATTTATTTGAAATTAGTATTTTGTAATTTTTTTCAAATTATATATCTACTGTTTTTTCTTTAAAAAAAGAGTTAAAACGTTTGTAAAGGGTGTTTTTTTAGAGGTATAGAATTTTAAATTGCAATAAAACAACGATGTATAATTCGATTGACATGAATTTTTTTTTATTCGAAAGATAATCTTGTGGCATTACATTTTAAATATGATTTCTGGCATATGAATGCCACGGCGGGCTCGGATGTAGTCCAATCTGGACGTCCAATTTTCGATGACTTTTTCCAACATTTGTGGCCGCATATCGGCAATAACACGGCGAATGTTGTCTTCCAAATGGTCAAGCGTTTGTGGCTTATCCGCATAGACCAATGAATTTACATAGCTATACCCAGAAAATAGTCTAGCGGTGTTAAATCACAAGATCTTGGAGGCCGATTAACAGGTCCAAAACGTGAAATTAGGCGGTCACCAAACGTGTCTTTCAATAAATCGATTGTGGCACGAGCTGTGTGACATGTTGCGCCGTCTTGTTGGAACCACAGCTCCTGGACCTCATGATTGTTCAATTCAGGAATGAAAAAGTTAGTAATCATGGCTCTATACCGATCACCATTGACTGTAACGTTGTGGCCTTCATCGTTTTTGAAGAAGGATTCCACCAGCCCATAAAGCGCACCAAACAGTCAGTTTTTCTGGATGTAACGGTGTTTCGACATGCACTTGTGGAATCGCTAAACAAACATCGCTTATGAAAATCGGGAACAACGGCAATCTCGTTTTGGGCCCATTCGACGAATCTACGCCTTGCTTGATGATCGTTTTTGATGAATTGCCAAACCAAACTGAGAATAAATCACTTGACAGCTGTTAAATAGGTCGCCATCTTGGAAAGTAATGCCAACTTAAATTTCTATACCTGGAAAAAAACACTCTTTATAAGTAGCAAAGGCTATCTTACGATTATTGAGAAACCTTTACATCATTTATCCATGGGTAGGGAGTGAAGAATTTTTTTTTTTAGATTTTGGTATCCACGATGTTAGGCAAATACATGAAGGGAGCCGTGGTGATCAGAAGTTTAAAAACCACTGCCTTAAATGCGCCTTTGTGGTGTTTTTGAGAAACAGCACTAAAATAAAAGGCAACCGAATATGCACATGACATTTTTGAAGAAAAACTTCTTTGCGTACGAGAGGGAATGATAAATCTGCCCTATTTTTTGTTAGGGTGAAAAAGGATTCGGAAGTAGTCTTCCGATCCATTCGCCCGAATCGTCACCACAGTGAAAGGATAGCGAGTAGGAGGAAAAGGAGGGGGAGAGCAGGGACACCCCGTGACTTGCGTCATATCAGTGCAAAAAGTTGGAAGATTGCCCACCTCACCGACTGGTCAACTTGCTCACCTTCCGATTGGAGGTCCTTTTCCCCAAGACTCGGGAATATCTATCAACGGTGGTATGAGTTGTAGTGTGTGCATCGCGGTGTAGACAAAATAGCTCTCGCAGCAAGAGCATGCCTTTTTTTTGAAATATTTCCTTAGATTGTTGGCTACATAACGATGCGTACAGCGGCTAATTTTTTTTAAATTTTCATTTGCGTTGAATTATTATGAATTCTAATCAGAATGCTGAAATCAAATGCACAAAGAGGAAAAGAGTTTCGTGAAAGGAAAACTAGCAGGAAGTCCAGTCAAAAAAGTGACAAAAAAACAGAAAAATAGTGCAAATTCCTCAAATGCTACTGCCAAATTTCCATCAGAGTACATGAGAGAATATCGAGCACCGAAAAAAAACACTGCAAAATACTCTCTTAGTGCCCAGTTTAAGAGATGGGAATGCTATTGAGATTCTTCTAATTACAGCATAGATTAATACGGACTTAGTGAATCACCCTGTGTCATTAACTACAGAACCCTCAACAACTTTTTAGTGCGTGTTTGAACTGATGCATGTAAACCAATAATAAATTCTATCTACGTTACAAAGACTCTGATTCCTATAAAAATGCTTACAGAGATTTTCAACAGCGATTCGTTGATAATCCTTTCAATCACGGGCGTTCAATTTACCACAGATTATGGTTTAGAGATGATTTGAGATCACCTGTTGCTGAGCATAAAAATATTTTACAAAACATTTTACCAGGAATTAATTTAGAAGACACTTTAAAGCATGCTACAATTGCCGACAAAGTTTAAATAGGAAGAAGTATACCAAATTTATCAAAATATAATGATTTTGTATACCCAAAAATTCCAGCACATCTTTCTACTTAGGATTTGATATCATAAAGACTCATTTTGCCACAAATACCTTTCATGCAATAAGACGATTGAGACATGTACACGGTCAGTTTGGAATATTAGAGCAAATAATCAATGTTCCAATGTCACCAAAGAAGTTTCACTTTTATATCGCGTGGTATTCCATGCACCATTTTTTTTAAATCTAGGTATGAGGATTGTGTTTGTGATTCGTAGATATATCTAGGGAATTATACAAGGAGAAAGCTAAAATTGTGAAAAAAGAATAATATCAATACTAGAAATAATTGCTAAAAATTGCTAAATTTATAAAAAAAAGTTACATAGAGGCAGGCCCCTATAAACAAAGACTTTATGAGCAGCCTTTTAATTTTTACAACCTTTATATATTATGATACTATTCACTTTTGAAATGGCCTAAAAGATAAGAGGCATCTATTATTTTACAAAATATAGAATATTTTATCTTAGTGACTATACGTTAAATGTTTAAAAAAATACTTGTTATATTGTTTCAACTTTATTTTGCATGTGCATTGTTACAAAATTTGCAACCACCTATTCTTGTATTAGGGGTTGCGAATTTTATAATAATAGTGTTAAAGAAATAGATCCAAATAATTTTAAAATCAAACAAAAAATTTCCATTAATTATATTAATAATTTTTTGAGCAATTCAAATTTTCTGAATCAGTGAGTATTTATTAACGTTGCTTTTTAAGACATCATGGATGTCATTAGGATGGACCACGTAATTTCAAAACTCTGAAAATGGAGTTCTATACAAGTTAAAACATCTGCATTTGAAACACTTAAAAACACTGGTTATGCGATTCTACGATGTTGTCTACCTTCAATGTCATTTCATGGACCTTTTCTTTATTCTATAGGTCTGGATCCAGCTGGTCCAGATTATTACTATGCTGATGCTACAGAACGCTTGGCCGTGACAGACGCTGCCTTTGTTGATGTCATTCATACAAATGCTGCTTGCACCCGTTTGAAAGGTTAGTGTTAAAAGATCTTAAAATATCTACACCAAGCAAATAACAGGCCACTTTTCTATCTCCTTTTTTTGATGAAGGGCGTGATTGTATATGTGTTTAGATCTAAAAATTTATCAATTACGATTGTTATCTGTGAAATCTATAATTATACATCGGACACTTTTTGTTTTGGAAGATTTATTAAGAATAATGATGGATTGCATGTATTGGAGTAGAGTGTATAAATCACTTTCATCGAACTTCTAAACCTGTCTTTTACAACTTTTTATTTCATTATTCATATAATATGTAAAATAAATGAGATTTTTAAGAGAATAGGAGAAAATTTCACCCCTCTGAATTGGTTGCTCGAGAATTTCTGTAACACTCTGTATATAATATTTTCGTCCCATTCGGTTAACTCTTTCCTGGTACGTTGTTTTTATTATAAAGAGCACTCTAACCTTAATATAGCTTGAATTTCGTCAAAAAATTGTTATTTGTTGACATTTTCAACAATTTCTTGTGCTTGAAAAAAATCATTTACATTAAAATACTTAATATTACAGGTATGGGCTACCCTTATTCTGCTGGCCATTTCGATTTCTTCGTAAATGGTGGAATTACGCAACCAGGTTGCAGGGAGGTAAATGAATATATATTTGAAATGACAGCGTCAGAACTGAGACACTCAATGAATTATCTCTTTGGTTTTGTGGATACGAAAAGTACGTTTTAACAGCTAAAAAGTATTATTTATATTGTTTAATTTATTTTATTCTGCTTGAAATCTTCGTGAATAAATGTGTTTTTTTTAAACTCAAATAAAAATAAAAGTATATTATAAAGCATCATAAGGTATGTCATAAAGCAGTTATTATTCAGTCAGTTAGTTTTTTGGTCCAGCAGTTTTATGGCAGGAAAAATTGTTTGTGAATCGAGGAAATCTATTCTGTTTCAAAACATTAGTGAATAAGAGGCTCCTGGTGACAAAAATATTCGTTACTATAGCAGGGGTTGGCAACATTTTACAGCTGTGGAGTGCCAAACTAAAATACCGACAGTTCTCAGCGCACCATGCTGTAGGAAATATTTTCAAAACAATTCAATTGCCACGACAATGAATCCAGACTTAAAATACAGAGTTTTATTATGTATTAATTATGCATTGCTTAGCTATAACTATTTATTTACATAAAAGTTAGCAATAGAAAATATAACTATGTATACTTTCAATATAAGTAATCCTTAAAACCTTTAAGAATATGCATTAAAATTTGACATAAACATAAGTTATAAGGAGTGAGTGAATGAATATTAACATCGCACTGTTCAGCTACACGAGGGATTTCGACGATGACCTCGTCATTTTGAACCATGATCGAGTTACGAGGACGACACCTGAGCTGGCCCCCTCCCCTAACTACCACACCACACCAAAGGGGGGACGTTTGAGCTCTCGAGAAATTTAACTTGCATCACTCCCGTACACGTCCGGTTTTCAGTGGTACTAGGCACGAACTCGTGACAGGCCTGTCACGTGTTCGTTACCTTGGCTCAGTCATACTCCACCTGCGCCCCACCGAGCCTTTTTAAGTGGCTCGGTCATGGCCCGTTGTTCTGAGAAATTCACTTATTTAAGAACATTGAATTTAAAATTTGGAGGTAAATTCTTTGTTAAGAAATTAAATGTATCAATTTTTCTTTTCGCTGTTGGTATCGTACGGGTATGAATTGATATTCTTTTTTTTTTCTATTTGGAATGGTTAGTGACAACAGACAACAGTGAAGTAGCGAAACTTTTATTATGGGTGGAACTAATTTTTAACTATCTTTTATATCTTGCGAGCGAAAAATATTCGAAGAAAATAGATCGTTTCAAGACGATTAGGAGGTTGGTATTTTTGAGTAAAATACAAGCATAGCTCACACAGAAATTGTTTGATTTGACATGAAAAAACTGTATTTAAAAATACGAATAAACAGGAATCATTCATAAACAGGACACTTTTCCTCGAAGAACTCATTCAAGAGGCTATACATAGGCTTTCTTGAAAAATCTTTGCATCAACAACAAAGTTTTTTATTAGTGGTAATATCACAGTGGTAACAAAGGCATCCTATGAAGTCTGTTGTATTTTTGGTAATCCTAAGAAACCGTTTACTGATGCAGAAATTGTGAAAGAGTTTTTCTTAAATGCTTCTAATTTAGTTTTAATGACAAAAATGTTAAAAAATAATAATTAAAAAAGCAAAACAAGGGAGTTATAATATTTTGATAATTTCCCCACATTTTAAATTAGCTGGCATATGTATGCGGCCCAGCAGATAAAAGATTCAGTACCCCTGCCTTCACCACTAGGCTACCGCGGTCACAACATAAGATAAAGGGTGTTTTTTTGAGAGGTATAGAACTTTAAATTGCAATAAAACAACGATGTATTATTCGATTGACATGATTTTTTTATTCGAAAGATAATCTTGTGGCATTACACTTTAAATATGATTTCTGGTATATGACTGCCACGGCTGGCTCGGATGTAGTTTAATCTGGACGTCCAATTTTCGATGGCTTTTTCCAACATTTGTGGCCGTATATCGGCAATAACATTGCAAATGTTGTCTTCCAAATGGTCAAGCATTTGTGGCTTATCCGCATAGACCAAAGACTTTACATAGACCAACAAAAAATAGTCTAGCGGTGTTAAATTACAAGATTTTGGAGGCCAATTCACAGGTCCAAAACGTGAAATTAGGCGGTCACCAAACGTGTCTTTCAATAAATCGATTGTGGCACGAGCTGTGTGACATGTTGCACCGTCTTGTTGGAACCACAGCTCCTAGACATCATGATTGTTCTATTCAGGAATGAAAAAGTAAGTAATCATGGCTCTATACCGATCACCATTGACTGTAACGTTGTGGCCTTCATCGTTTTTGAAGAAGGATTTCACCAGCCCATAAAGCGCACCAAACCGTCAGTTTTTCTGGATGTAACGGTGTTTCGACATACACTTGTGGATTATCTTCACTCCAAATGTGGCAGTTTTGTTTGTTGACGTAGCCATTCAACCAGAAGTGCGCTTCATCGCTAAACAAAATTCGCTTATGAAAATTGACCATTATTTTCGAAATAAAATTGCACAATTTGAAAGCGTTGTTCAGGCGTGAGTCTATTCATGATGAATTGCCAAACCAAACTGAGAATAAATCACTTGACAGCTGTTAAATCGGTCGCCATCTTGAAAAGTAACGCCAATTTAAACTTCTATACTTGGAAAAAAGACCCTCTGTATAAGCATTCCTGTAATATCGTAAAATAAAGAAATCTAGATTTTAATGCGAACCTTGTTACTGGAAAGTTCTGTTTATGATCCCAATATCAGAGATATAATTTGCGACTTTATTTTTTGTATATGATTCTGAATGCTAAATTGTTAAAAAGCTTTGTGGACTCAAAATTTATTTCAAATGAGAAAAATAATGTTTGTAGAAAAATGTAGAGCCAAAAGCGCGCGGAAAGCAGATTAGATGCAATTTTCTTCAAACTATTAAATCGTTCTGGCACTGAAGTAAACAAATGTAAACTATCTGTCAAATTATCGATAGAGTTATCTTTCATAATTCAGTAAATTTTGTTTTCAATAACATCAGATATTTTTTTCACGTTACAAAATGAGTGATGTTTAATTTTACTATTACACAATTTTACTATTACACATGGGATTTTTTATATGAGCCACTTTTAACTAAGCTTTTCATATTTTTCAGCGATAGAGAATTTGGATAAGTATTTCGCCTGCAGCCATTTCAGGGCTTTGGACATTTTCTTAGCGTCTATCGAGAACGACTCTTGTGAATTTTTGTCCTACGAGTGTTCTAGTTGGGACCGCTACTTATCTGGCGAATGTGATGATCATGACGTTACTGTTATGGGATACAGAGCTGATATGTACAAGGGACTGCTAAGAAATTCGAACCGGATGAAGTTTTATTTGAAGACGGGTAGTGTTTACCCATATTGCTTATAATGAATCTTATAATCATTCATAAGGTGAACTGATAATTATTTATTCACTCTTTCATGAGTTTCGTTTTGTCATCCTAAGAGCCATTAAGAACTAAGAAGTGATATCCAGGGACTGATTGAGGCCCTTGTGCAAAAGTAAGCCTTACCAACAACATGTTTATCAAATTCGGCGTATACACATGTGAAGTCCAAGAAAAGAAATCCATAATAACTTGAAGTTTTAATTGAAAATTCGTTTTCAACGCGTAAAATTCGAAACAAAATTGGCAACTGTTCTTACGGAGATTAAGGAGACCCCCCCCACACACACAGAGACTGATTTTAAGGAGACAGTGTGTAGCATTTGTTGTTAAATACTCGATCAAATGGTAACTCGACAAATAAATGTACGCGACTCACCAGCTCATAATCCAAAAGGCAGAAACCAAATCTTCCACCACCTTTAGACTAAATGAGTAATGATGTTGTATAGTGAAATGACCACGCTAGTGTTTCTAAAAATTTCAATATTTGCGACCCAATATTCAATCATAATTTTCATCACGCCACCCTCAATACAATAACAATATATTGAATTCAATTATACACCATGACGTTGAAGCTACAACACGACGTTAACCACTTAAGGGCCCCAGGCGCGTATAAATTTCTCGATCAGCAAAAGTGTTAATTGCCCCGGGCGTATAATTACGTCTTTAAGAAGTACGAATTTTTTTGTGCCCTTCCATCCATAAAATTATTCCGAAGGCTTTGGAATGCAATAAAAGAAGCTTGACAGTGCTTGCTAAGGATTTACTTACTTCAGATAATTTGCTTATTTTGATTCCTCTTCTCTCCCCCCAACAATATATCATATACGCGTGCCTACGTGGAAAACAGTGATGTTGAGGAGCGAATCGCGTAACTTTGAATCGGCAGTTAATAGATTGATTCTGAACCGTACAAATATCAAGATAAGTGTTAATTGTTGTGTATCATTTTATATGTGAGAGACACATGGAGTTATTAGTAATTACTAAAGTTGTTCTTAACTTAGTATAGCTAAATTAATTATAAAATAAATTGTACAGTATTGATAAATTTATAAGTGCAATACAAAAGTGTAAATAATTATTTTATTTATTACTAACTAAAAACCCAGTTGTTGAAAAAAAAATGGAAAAATCGCTTAAAAATTTGGTTTTAAAAAAAGTCTAAAGAGAATTTCGAAAAAAAAATCTTCGTAGTGCACATCATTAGGACCTAGAATAATTATGTGCCAAGTTTTATGCGTCTGGGTCGCTTAGTTTGGGCGGTAGAGGTGAAACACACACGCTTATCTTCCATTTTATTAATATGGATTTTATCCGAACGTATTTTGTTTATTTATTTTCAGTACATTAATATATTTTTTAAAATAATCTTTTGTTTTCGACTTTTCAATAAGCTCGCGCCCCCTAGGGAAGTCCACCCTACAGTTTGAGAAACGCTGGCCTAAATCTAGACATTGAAGACGGGCATGGCATAATGCATCCTTGTCTGCTCGCATACAGTTTGGAATGCCCAGTTTTTCAGAGAAGTAGTCCAGAAATAACACAATATCATGAACTTATGATGCCGAGACGAGAACAAGACGAAGGGTATCTCCCGAGGCTTCATGCCTGAAACCGGGCCTAGTTGAACTTGTGTTTTAAAAGAACCCTGGCGATAGATATAACAACTGAAGCAAAAAAAAACACTCGAACTAAAAGGTTGATTTTAATAATGAAATACAAAAAAAAAATCCCAGAGTCTAATGTTATATACATATGTAGGGTGGATTCTGCAAAACATTCTCAATAATAATAGTCAGAGTGCTGCATAACATATGAAAAATTTAACAATGTTTATATATATATATATATATATATATATATATATATATATATATATATATATATATATATATATATATATATATATAATGTATTTATACGATCAAACATTTTTAGTAACACTGAAGAGAGTTTAATGGGGTATTACTTACCAAGTCATCAAAAAAATTGAAAACGCAGCGATGCTCGCGAGCACACCTACCCCCTATATTTTCTTTGAATCTTATCAAATTGATGAAAAGACTGAAACAATGAATAATCTATTACTCCTCAACTAAATTTCAAAAGCCAATACCTATGGAGTTCATCACAGAAGCATACCGTTATTTTGAATCACTCATACATTTTTGTTGTGGGGCAACCTGGAAAAAGATGCGACTTTCCCCGCAGGATTTTGCAATTGAAACTTGTGCTTTAAAAAAATTGAAACTTGTTTTAAGGATGTCGATGCAATTGCAAATGGTATAAATCTTTTACAAAGTACCTTGCTCCAGAATTTCAAATGGAAATGATTGATATGAAATCCGATGACATGTTTGAAGAAAAATATTTAAAACTAACGTTGCTGGGATTTTTACGAGTCTTTCACTAACACAGATTAATGTGTAACAAAAATGTTCTCGTAGCTCTTTACAAGCTTTCGGAAATACTTGTCTGTATAGAAAAACATTTTTCAAAATGAAAATACACACACACAAAAAAATGCTTATATGGGTTATTGATGAGAACCTGAAGTGGCTGTGGTAGTGTTTTTCTCTTGTATAAACTTACACCCCAATACCAAACAATTACCAATTGAAAATTTGAAATACATTAATCTCCTTAATCACAATTATAGAGAGAGGGGAGAGAGAGAAAAGAGAGAGTCTGGATTTCTTTACATAAATTATCTCTGTATATCAATTATTTATATGTTTTATGATATATCTCATAGAATTCATTAAAGTTAAAATGTTCAGTATGTGTGTTACTAATTGTGTTTCTTTATTTGGGTTTGTATGATTTGCAAACATTCTAAATTTTACATTAATATTCTCATCTATTGCTTATTTTGAATTCAATTTAGTAGTGTTTTAGAACTCTTTTTTTTCCTTTTCACATCCAGACGGAACCTCCTATTCATATGCAAAAAAGTGTACCCTACAAAGTGAAAAATAAAAAGTTTCACCTGAAAAATGCTGTTTTTGCTCTTTCCAAAAATACTTTGTGTATGCCAAAATTATTTTGTGATATTTTCATATCTTAAACCCTTACAGAGTCACGAGGTTTCTAAAAGAAAATGTTGATATGTAACTGTTTATTTTAGTTTTCTTAGATGGAAAATAAATGAAAATCATAAGGAAAATACAATTCGATATTTTATCAAATTTTTACTTACGGACCACATAAAACTATTTTCCCCATAATTGCATTCAATTTGATTTACTTGTCTAGCTTGTGGAGAAATGTAGAATTTTCAAAGAATTAATAATGAAAGTAATTTGAATATGAATTCATAGAGTACTTATTCAAAATGTTTGCCCTCAACCGACATGTTTGATTTTGCATACATTGCTGGGATGTACTCGGCAAACAACTTGAATGATTTATTGGTCTTTTTGATATTTTGTATAAGTATATTTTTCGTCTTTAACATGTACAAATACTGCATGTGCTCTCTAACTCTAATTCTAGGGAATTGTTTTTCAATTCCTACTATTAGGTCACACTATCTAAATATTTATTTATTTGTTTGTTTATTTATTTATCTTGGTGAAAATTTCAATCGTTAATAAAATCATTTTAAAGCGCTCAATGGAGCTGATATTTTATATACATGATTATTTTGGATGACAATACAGTAATTTAATTGTAATTAATAAAAATTAATTGATTAAAACTAATTATTTATAGAATTACAAATACAGTCACGTTGGCGACTTAACAGCGATTTTGGTAACTTGTGTCAAAACTTGAAAATGTTTTTTTTTCTCACGTGCATTCAGTTGAACTGAAATTTTATATACATGATTGTTTTGGATGACAATACGATACTTTAATGATAACTAATAAAAATGAAATTCCTCTTAATGTTAGATTGTCATATGTATGTACATATTTATATTAATTGTAACTATTTAATAAAAAGTAGCTAAAGTAAAATTTGTCTTTGTTGAACGAAGTTAGGAATTGTCTTAATGTTTTTTATACTACTTGTTTATATCTTTTTTTATTTGTTTCTGTCTACTCTCTATTAATATTTATTGTTAATATTTATAATATATGCTACAAAAGTCCATGACCATCAAATTAATTGATGGAGTAATATGAAACCAGACATTTTTTCTTTTCAAACAAAATGTATATTTCAGTCTCGAACTAAATGTTATTGAACTTTCATTCAGTTTGAGAAAAACTGGAATCTGCACTAGTGTTGAGGGATGAATGACCGTAAAACATTTTAAAAAACAACTCTGCTAAAGATTTCAATAAATATGCGAAAGGATAATATTTTGAAAATATCGAAATCTATCAAAATATTAACTATACGCTTATATCTGAGTTATAGACAGTTTTAAAGGATCGTCATACAATTTTTATCGATTACCAGAATGAATCGAACATTCTGCCTTATTTGTATCTAAAAAAGTCATTCTCAACTTTTTTGTTGTTGTTTAACAATTTCAAAATTTGACGGCACTCTAATAATTAAATACATTGAAAAGTAACTTGACTGTAAATACTCTATGCAAAATAATTTATGATAATAATTTTCGATGTTAAATATATAAGAAATATATATAAGTACCTCAAAGACAACAAGAGTTTTATATTGATTACTTAATTTCAAATTAATTATAAAAGTACAATTAATGTGAAGTTTGAACTTGTTGATTTTTGATAGTTTCGTTTATATTGGGTAGTAAAAATGATAATGCCCTTATCATTTTGTCATTTACATTTAAAAGTCTATCTTTTTTTTCAGTTTTTGTTTGCTTATGCTTGGAATCCGAATCCAAGCAAATCAGATGTAGAAAATTGTAACAATATTTTTATTTTTTTATCTATTATGAGATAATTGTTTTTAATTTTAACCCAAAAGGAAATAATTGACTCTTCCGAATGTTTTGAAATTAAATCATGATTATTGCAGCCCGACGTTAGTTTTTCTTCTTCATTAAAATTAATTCTTATTCTGATGTACCCGGAAACACATGAATTACGAACCTAATAAAATTGCTTTTATATCCATCTATCCACGAAAAGATAAGTTAAATATATCACGAATATCCCTAGTTTCTTACTAAAAAACTGCTGAATCACACGGTTCGAGCTTTTATTTCTTTCACAAAGTAGAATTATAATAATCTTTAAAAAATTTTGGCGACACACAGAAGTGCCGAGACACAGTGGTTAATAATCACTTATCTAAAGTAACGGGCTTCTCTCTCTTTAACCCTCAGGCCAGAATATAATTTTTTTTGCCGCTTTTAGAAAGATCCGTCTGACAGACGAGTACGCAAATTTTTTTTTGAATTTTATTACCTTAAGGACGATTTTAAATGTCCTTATCGATCATGAAATTGAATAGAATTTTTAATATTTGAGTCTTTTTATGAGGCTCACACTATATTTTTTTACAAGAATTGTGACTAGTTTTATAAAAACTGATTATAATTTATTTATATTCATGTAAAAATAATTAAAAAGAATAATACCAAAAACGAAAAAACAAACAATAGGAATATCCGCCCGATAGACGGTGATAGATAAGAAAATTCGCACATATCGTGAGTTGAAAAAAATCCCCAAGTATCACCACGTGTTCCTCTCCCTAGGTAGAGTCCAACTGAAGATGTCAAGGTAGCCCACCTTCAAAATCACATCCCATCTACAGGAATTAAAGCAAATAATCCCCGTTTGAGATACGTATGTTCCGGTCAGAGAGTTAACTCTCAAGCAGTGTGATCAACACTTCACATAAAATACTTGAATACACAATCTACTTCACTGCTCAATATATATCTCTTCCTCTTCATTCTTATTTTAAACTCTTTTTTTTTAATTTGTTAATTTACATATGGCCAGGTCATTTAACAAGGCAAAGTTCTCAAATTAAAGAACGCTATAAGGACCTCTGCGGTTGTAACAATGAGCTATACATGAGGTCTGTTCTCTATAACTCAAGTTTTCTTCCGACCAGCCAAATTGGCACCTTCAGCTAGAACAACTCCACTCCGATCATGAGCGTAACTAACAAATAGAATCATAATGTCACGAGTATAGAGAGAATAGAAAACGACTGGATGATATCGCCACGTCAATTAGTGTCGAATTATAGTTATGATGTACCTCGAGAATTTAAAGGTCTAAAAGGATTTTTCTTTTGGAAGTTCCAGATGTTGGATCTCATTTAAGAAAAGTAAACGTTTTTTTTTATCATTTAGCTAGTCTAGTTCGCATTTCGCATAGTCACTTCTAATGTTTATATTAATACAAGTAACATATTTTGAATGTAGTTTGTAATCATTTCATTTTCAATTCAATGACTTCTGAATCTATGCTGCTTTCGGATCTTCCAGTATGTGCGGTAGCCCAGTGGTCAATGCAGCGGACTCGTGGCCGAGGTGTTAAGAGTTCGAACCTAGTGCCGCTGAAGATTCGCCATGTAGGGGGGCGATGCACGTTCAATTCGTTCAGGCTCAAACGTCTTCCTGTTGGTGTGCTGTGTAAGCTCGAAAAATGAATTCTAGTTCACGTGCCGTTCTCATCACCTGACCATGGTTCAATATTACAAAGGCCGTTGCCAAAGCCCCTCAAGTAGCTTAATAGCATGACGTCAATATTCACTCAGTAATTTATTCGGATCATCTCAGGAACTCTAATGAACAACAAGCACTCCTCAATCGAAAATAAGAAGTTACCACGACAAGATTAATCCAAGAGTGAAAAATGTGCGATATCCCTTTTAAAAAGTATAGAAGGGCCAAGTCCCTTCTAAAGGGTGTTTTTTTAAAGGTATAGAACTTTAAATTGCAATAAAACAACGATGTATTATTCGATTGACATGATTTTTTTTATTCGAAAGATAATCTTGTGGCATTATATTTTAAATATGATTTCTGGCATAGGACTGCCACGGCGGGCTCGGATGTAGTCCAAACTGAACGTCCAATTTTCGATGATTTTTTTCCAACATTTCTGGCCGTATATCGGCAATAACACGGCGAATGTTGTTTTCCAAATGGTCAAGCGTTTGTGGCTTATCCGCATAGACCAATGACTTTACATAGCCCCACAAAAAATAGTCTAGCGGTGTTAAATCACAAGATCTTGGAGGCCAATTCACAGGTCCAAAACGTGAAATTAGGCGGTCACCAAACGTGTCTTTCAATAAATCGATTGTGGCACGAGCTGTGTGACATGTTGCACCGTCTTGTTGGAACCACAGCTCCTGGACATCATGATTGTTCAATTCAGGAATGAAAAAGTTAGTAATCATGACTCTATACCGATCACCATTGACTGTAACGTTGTGGCCTTCATCGTTTTTGAAGGATTCCACCATCCCATAAAGCGCAACAAACAGTCAGTTTTTCTGGATGTAACGGTGTTTCGACATGCATTTGTGGATTAGCTTCACTCCAAATGTGGCAGTTTTGTTTGTTGACGTAGCCATTCAACCAGAAGTGCGCTTCATCGCTAAACAAAATTCGCTTATGTAAATCGGGAACAACGGCAATCTCGTTTTGGGCCCATTCGACGAATCTATATGAGGCGTGAGTCTATTCATGATGAATTGCCAAATCAAACTGAGAAAAAAATCACTTGACAGCTGTTAAATCGGTCGCCATCTTGGAAAGTAATGCCAACTTAAACTTCTATACCTGGACAAAAACACTCTTTATAAGTTAATTTTAAAAAAATATATAATTCTTTGAGAATCAGGTGTATAAAATAACATTTTAAGTATTTTTAATTCAAATTTAATTTAGTATTTTAAACATACAAATGTTATAAGAAAGATGCACAGATATTTATGCAAGAAAAGTTCTCGAAAAGTATGTCTAGTGGTAATAGTTTCGATATCGTGGATAGCGTTTTTTCTCCAATTTTGCAGCAAAAAATATCTTATGTTGGTCTATGAGGTGTAAATGGGGATCTAAGATACTGGTTTGCATTAAACCGTATCGTGACTTTAATTTTAACAGAAAACTTAATCAAGTGGAAGTCATTCAAACTATTCAATCGATTTATTTAGTAAATTTAATAAGGTTAGTTTGCAACTACAAGGTGGTAGCATAAATTTTATTAAATAAAGGACCATCCTTCTTCAGAGTTTCTTGCGGGAATTAGGCTAAACGCTTATATTATTGGACGTCGCGAATTTTTACAGCTTCTGAATTTATCGCGTGAAGGAGTGAATATTAAGGTCGCATTTCTCAGCTAAACAAGGGCTTTTTGGTGACGGACCTCGTAATTTTGAACCATAGTTAAGTGACGAGGACGTCACTTGAGATGGCACCCCTCTCCTATCTACCACACCACACCAACGGGAGGATGTTTGAGCTCTCGACAAACTTTTCCTGCATTGATCCCCTACACGGCGGGTCTTTAGGGGTACTGGGCTCGAGCTCGTGACAAGCTAGGCACGATCCGTTACATTGACCACTAGGCTACCACTGCCATCTTAATTTGTTGCAGTCAATGCTCTAGGAAATGATATTTTAACATACGTTCAACATTTAAATACTTTCTATTCAAAATTTAAAACTATGCTTGAGAGTGCTTTGACTATGGTTAGACCACAGTAGGCAAAGGTCTCATTGAAAAAACAAATGTCATATTGCAGTGTTTGACAATTGCTAAGAAACACTTAAGTTTTTCGGAATAACTAAGAATAGATAATGTGATTGAAGAAATGAAACTAAATACATGTTTAGTAGGGACGATGTGCATTTACTATAATGCAAAATGGTACAGATATCTCCACATCGAAGAATTAAAATTAAAAATAGAAAATATGCTTATTGGATGTGGTTTCCAAATAGCCACAAAAATTGATCCTCGGGTCATAAGGATACAGACATGAGTACCTTAGTATGATGAGTGTTCACCCCGGACGCTAATGTCCATTTTGCATCTGTTCTCTATGCTCTTCACTAATTTATAGAGGATTCTTTGAGGGAAATTGTCCTACTCCCCTCTCTCAAGGTGGTTTTGAGCTCTTGCACTGTACGGGAAAGGATGGTTATTTGTACAGCACATCCTCCAAGATCATCATAGGCATGATAAATGGGATTTAGGATGGGAGAGTAAGCAGACCATTGCATATGGTGAATATTTTTACTTTGCAGTGTTTCCGATACCTCAACACAACATAATGAAAACTCAACTGGCTTCAGATGGCTACTCGAGAGCGGCTCTACTTAACTTGTTTTGCTTAAAAGCAGTAATTATATTCGGTGGTCCCGCATTCATGGTACATACTTTAAGAGTAGATACAGGGCAGTGCGTGTGTGTGTAACAATCATTTATTGTATAACAATGCATGGGGGTGAGATGCAATAGGGGAAATAAAAGACAAGTTGAATGGATTTATCGGTTAGTTGCGGTGCCGGTAGGGGGAAGTAGCTGTCTAGCCACCGTTCAGCATGATGCATCTAAGTAGAGGAAAGCGCCATTCACAATGTGATGGGGACTAACGGAATGCTCTATTAATCCTCTTGGGGAACCTTTGGGGCCATCAATTGAGTTATTTCACAGTCATCCCTCTCAGAAAGAAACTTTGATATGCAAATTAGCTAGCATATATATATATATATATATATATATATATATAATGAAAGTTTAATAATCGAAGGGGAGAAAGAAAAGTTGCAGAGTTGCTGAACGCAGTGCTGTTACGGTAAGGATCGGAATTTAGACGCGTGATTATAGAAAGGGCTATAGTTATTGAAATAAATTAAGGAAGTTAGGATCCATAGGATAACTTTAAGTAAAGTTAAGCAATTAGGATTTCATGCGCTTATTAACGTAAGATTTTGAACTACGTAATATCACTTTAGATTTCCCCCCTATTGTTGGATTGTCTTTGATTATTATATTTGCTAATAATAAATTGGATTTCTCATGGCTAGCCTGGGTCATCAATCTTTACTCCCTACAGATTTAGGTCGTGTACATGAAAAGATGGCTTCCCCAGGCGGAAGGCTACTACAACAATAGTGCTGATGTCTACGATGGGAGACTTAACGCATGCCGAAAAAGCAGACACGTACGGCTATGCAAATGGTAACTGCAAAGCTACTCTACGAATGTATCTTTAAGCGTGCACGCCAATCGCTTCAACCATGCTGTGAAGCATGTATCATTGGTGGTAGACGCAATTTTGAACAGTTATTGTAAACGTTACACTTATCAACGGCATTTTCAATAAATACTTTGTCTTTCATTTCGTCTTTTATTTTTTGCATTTGTGCCTCATCACGTAACTTGCACCCATACATTCTTATACAATAAATGAATGTCGCAATGTTCTTTACCTACCTTTAAGGTTTGTACCAAGAATATGGGAGTACCCTGTAGAGCTTAAATAATTTTGCTGACAATTTTCTGTTGGGGAAATTAAGTCAGACTTAAGGAAAGATAAATCATTACAAAGGATAACAAAACCCTACACATACACATTATTAGCCTTGATAAATTCTACTATTTCTTATTTATGATCAAGGAATAATAATACATTACGTAAAAGCATTATTTACCACAATTAAGCTTTCAATGTGTATTTTTAAATCTGAATGTCTGATGCTGCAGAAACTTCTAATATTTGAGAAAATAGATGATAATTATAAAAAGCAAATACTGTTAATTAATTTGCTTTAATAGGAAGACGTTAATTGTAATTGGTATTAAAAATACTTAATTTTCAGATTTATACTTACTTGTGTGAAGAATAGTAAACATGCTTCTTAAAAGGAAGTGTTTAATACATTTGTTTTTTAAAATGTAGCAGACAGCATGACATTAAAAATTCAATTATTAGTATCTCGAAAATTGAATTAATGTGCTCTCCCAAATATTAAGGCGATGGTCACAAAGGAAATATATTTCGTGACTTCATAATGCAGTAACTCACTATTATAAGAACATGGCAAGAGAAATTACATAAATAAAAGGGTTTGACAAAAATAATATTTAAGTTCCCAATTTCAAATTTAAGACCACTTTTTTTATTTTTATTTATTTCTTAATAAAAGGTGATGAATACTAAAAATTCGAAGACTAATTTAATGAAAAAAAAGGGGGGATCGATTTCCTTCAGTAATTATGATAACTAAAATTTTGAAAATTCATAAATATGCAAATTACAAATTATTTTTGCAGAACTTTTCTCACGAATTTCTTTTTGGTTATTAAAACCAAAATAATACAGAAGAATTAGTCATTACGAAGTATAATGGAATTAATTTATCTTTTTAATTAGTATTTTATGAAATAAAATGGAACACATACGCACATTTAGCGTATCAATTTATATTGTGTTGTATATATATATATATATATATATATATATATATATACTTATTTTAAAAATCTATCATTTTAGTTGAAATTAGGATTATACATTATATTCAAGGACATTATGTCTTTCGTATTTTACTTTGAATGCCGTATTAAGTATGAGAAAAATGTATAGTGCAGTGTAATTAATTAATGAGTTGATTAAGAGGTTATAAAAAGCTCAGAAATTTTAATTCTATGTATAATAAAGTGAATAACGTTAATACATGCATATTACTACTTGTATGTATACTAGATTTGATGTCACTGTAGACAAATTTTCGAATAATTCTACATTGAGTAATTAATATTAAAAATTCAAATATCATTTTTACCAATATTGCTTTGAATCTTTTTGCCCATTTTTAGTTATAAATAATAATAAAGAAATAATTGAAATTATTTTATGAAACTTGTGGTAGTATTTAAATAAGCCAGAAGCAGCCTCCGAGCAAAGTGGTCACTTTTGTCTAATGCTATGTTATTTGTCCGACATTGGTGACCTTGGCTGAAAAGAAAAAAAAAGCGCAAAACCTTCTGATCTGCCGTTGCGTCATCTACCCGCAAGAAGAGCAAGTAAAGTCGTCAGACTCACTTGATGCAGCAGTAACAACTCACACGCTCGTAATAACAACACATATCTCGTTCGTTCGCCTATCCACCGACTCGCTGGTGGGTATTACTGTGGCGGTATCTAAATAAGCCAGTAACTGCCTCTGGATAAATTGCTCACTTTTGTCTAATTGCATGTTACGTGCTTAAGGATCCGTAAGTCGCGAGTTCAAAATCTCCTACAAAATTCAAGCAATTCAACTTTTTTATACGCCAAAAAAGTTGTATAGGGAAAAAAAATCCTTTTGCTGAAATTATAATTTTTACCGAGATTTTTGTGCATTTTTATACAGTTTATGTTCAACTATATACACATTTATAAAGAATAATCGCTATAGAATTTTGAGGTCATAGTGGTCATGGTCATGGACTCACGGCATGTCATAAAAACGATTCTGGGGCCACTGAAAACCTGTCGTGTAGAGGGGACGATGCACTTAAAATCAGTCGAGGCTCAAAAGACCTCTCGTTGCACGTGTGGAGAAGTTCAGCGACGGAGGTTCCAACTCGGGAGTCGTCCTCGTCTCTTGATCATGGTTAAAAATTGCAAGGTCTGTCCCCCAAAGACCTTATGTATCCTTATAGTGCGTCGTTAATAAACACTAAGAGTCGAGCTATCTTCTGTAAAAATTAAATAAAAAAAGTATTTTTTGTTAATAGTGTTATGAATGAATTGTGGCAAAATTACACTGTTGTGTTTTCGTGTATCACTGGTGGCAGCGGTAGCCGAGTGGTCAAGATATCGGATAGTGGCTGGCCTTGTCACGAGTTCGAGTCCAGTAACACTAAAGAACTACCGGTAGGGCAGCGATGCACGTTAAATCTCTCGAGAGCTCAAACGCCCTTCCGTTAGTGCCGTGTGGTAGTTAGGAGAGGGGGGTGCCAGCTCAGGTGTCATCCACGTCACTTGACCATGGTTTAAAATTACGTGGTCCGTCGCCAAAATCCCTCGTCTAACTGAACAGTGCGACGTTAATAGCCACTCACTCACTCATTCGTGTATCGCTGTATTTGATTAATTGATTATTTATTATCATCGTACTACAAAGCAAGGGGCAATTTTCGATGGAGAATGAAATTTTGAACAATGCTCAAGGGGCGAAGAGGATGTCCAAGTTGTCCCCTTTCTTCAAACTTCCACACATCGCCGTGGTAGCTTAGTTGTCAAGGTAACCGAATCGTGACCGGCGTGTCATAAGTTCGAGTCTAGTTACGTTGAAAACCCACCGTGCATAGGGGTTTAATGCATGTTTTCTATGTCGAGACTCAAACGTCCTCCTGTTAGAGGGGTGTGGAAGTTCAGAGACAGCTAGGGTATCGAACTCATCACATGACTATGGTTCAAAGTAATGAGATCTATCACGAAAAGCCCTTGAGTAGCTGAATGGAGTGATGTTAATATACACTCATTCATTCGTTCCAAATTCCACACCTCGTCAACGTTAAGATTCCTAGCATTGACTGAAATTTCTTGTGCAAAGTAAAGTAAGTGAATATCAAGGTCTCACTGTTCAGCTACACAAGGGCTTTTGGTGACACACCTCGTAATTTTAAATCATGGTCAAGTGATGAGGACACCACCTGAACTGGCACCCCCTCCTAACTGCCACATCACACCAATGGGAGGACGTTTCAGCTCTCGACGGATTTAACGGTGCATCGCTCCCCTACGTGGCGTGTCTTCAGTGGTACTGAACTTCGAACTCATGACACCCCAGCCGTGATCCGATACCTTGACCACTTGGTTACGGTGGCCCCATATCTTGCGCAATATCCCTTCATGTTTTAAGTCTATTTGCATCAGGAATTGAACTCATAACTTGACAGAAACAACCCCGGTCATGAATTCGTGATTCTAATCAATCGGCTGCATCACATTGGGAAGTATGTATTTATATATACTTCGTTGTTATCGACTCTAATTAGAACTAAATAAGTTTATAATTAAATTTCAATCCAAATTATGTAATTGAACATCTAAAGGATTATGTTTGTTTTTAATGTTATTCATTACTTTCTTTAGCAATATATTTTTTTAAGATTATTTTTAAAATTAATTACACAAATGGTTATTCGTAAGATATAATAGTTAGGGATTTGGAATATTTCGATAAATGTTAAAGAATACGACTCGAAATTGGAATATTTTTTTCAGATTTAAAAGAACTGAATCATTAATATTATGTGCTTTATATATATATATATATATATATATATATATGAAGCACATTATATATGTATAGTGTATATATATATATAAAAGCACATTATATATGTATGTATATATATGTATATATATGTATATATATATGTATATATATATATATAAAGCACATTATATATGTATATATATATGTATATATATATAAAATAATTCTTTTCGCACATTATATATGTATATATATATATATATATATATATATATATATATATATATATATTTAGAAATGATAACTACCCAGAAAATATATAAATACACTATTATAAAAAAAATTTCAATGTTGTTTAGATCATGAATACCCTTTTAATTTCTTAAGAACTTATATTCATCACAAATACATTAACCGTCTTGCTACTTCGAATTCCAAAACCACCACACAATAATAGGATTTCAAAATCAGCATGTTAGTGGTATTGCTGTGATAATTATATCATAACACTCATATCACAGTTTACATTTTTTCCACACACATCTTGAACATCTTACACATTGTTGACAACCAACCAAATTAGAGCCTAGCAAATTTACACATTTTTGACAATCAACCAATCTCAATTCTATCATATTTGATTGTCGTCTTTTTTTATACCTGTCTTTGCTGGCTGGTTTAAAAGTTAGCTCAAAAGATGTGTTTATGTATATTCGAATTTTTTAACTTGGTGAATAATTGATTTTCATTGATGTCAAGACGCTTGCTTCTCTTCGTAAAAGCTCTGTGAGTAAAGAAATTTTGTTAAATTATTTTTTGAACGATACTTTTCTTATGTAAATGTTTTGGCATTTTTCTACTTTTCTAACGTAATTATTTTGCGATTTTTCTGCATTAAGAGTTTGGGAGAGATTGTTACATAATAGTAGTGAGTGGTTTTATTATACACTCTCTGAGTTATCCATACTCTGAAGTTTTGTTTATTTTATTGTATTTAGTTTTTCCTACCGAGTTGCAAAGGGGGAAGGTTGGCGCCTTCAAACTAGTTTAACCCCACTTATTCGGTCCTAAGTCCGAAATTGATTTCTGACTCGCTAGGTTCTTCTTTTTTGTAGTTTCTTTTTTTATTTCTTTATAATTTTGTTCTTCATGTTCAGCTTTTATATTTTTATTACGCTATTTCTTGTTATGTTCATTATCTATTATTTCTTGTTTTTGATATATAATACATATTTCTTTTATATATATATATATATATATATATATATATATATATATATATATATATATATATATATATATATATCCCTTTACGTGATAAAATGAAGAAATAAATATTTATTTAATACTTTGGAGTTTTAAAAACGCCATATGATTAACAGATGTTTGACTTATATGGTTGCAAATTTTCATGAAAATTGAGACAGTTTTCTGTTTGAAAATGTCATCTACGTTTAGTTCAGGATCGTTTGCAGTAGACAGCAAATATCGAAAACAGATTCATTCGATTTACTTATTCCCAATAATCCCTTACATTTTGGGGTTATTATGGAATTAAATTTAAGCTCTAAGCTCAACATTAAGATTGGAAAGAATAAATTACCTGAATAATAATGTATGTTTTTGTGTGTTGGAAATATTGTGATTAAATAAAATATTATCCTCATTCAGATAACATGTTTATTTCAATAATCTTTGAATTGGAACTAAAAATCTTTTTTTTTTCTGAGGGAGAGTTTTGTGGGAAGTTTCTTGTTTGTATAGGAAAACAGAGAAAACAAAATGATTCGGAAAAAAGAAGTAGTCAACAAATGGAGTGGAATAAAATAAAGTAGATTTTTTTTTTTATTCCCTACTCAATTTGCAAAACCCGCTTCCTATCAACATGAAAGGGAGTTAACTTTTCAGCAATCTCTTATTTCTTGCTTCGGTTTCTTATTTTTTGTTCGGTTTCACATTCTAGAAAAAAGTACTGAGAACTAACAAAATAATGTTTCTTTCTATAGAAAATACATTTTTCTGAGTTTAATTTCTCCTGGCATTGAATGTAGCAAAAATGTTTTTACTGTAACGGCTAAGCTATTCAGTAAATGCTCTGTTTGCCAATGGCTGGTTAAAAATACATTATTTTTTTAACATTCTCCATTCAAGATATTGTAAATATGTATCCTTTCTTTTGCTTCCGATCATTAGTCCCATCATCGATTGCATTTTAAGATGTTTTTCAGTAACAGAAGTTACTGACACACACACACACACACACAAAACAGGATGAATTGAATTGGACAACTTAACAAATAAATGAAAAAAGCATTTTTGTAGCTTTGGGTTTTTTATTTAATACTTTGATAAATTACATTTAATGGCCCACATGTTTTTAAAGAGAATTCACAGAAGCTATAGTTTTTAACAAAGCATTTAAGAAAAATTCAGAAACATAAAATTCTAGTTTAAATTGAAGAGTGGAAAGATGCTATTTAATTCTACAGCCACTATTTTGCATACTAATGAAATTATGGAATAACATATTACGTAAAATGACTATTTTGCTTAAAACTGGTCTCAAATATATAAAATACTGTTAAGCGGTGGATCATCTATTAAATGTAAAAAAAATTTACGCTTTAATTGGCGGTATCTGTTGGGATAATTAATTTATTCTATAAAATTTTCATACTTATAACAGATTTTTCTTCTAACAATGAAAACTTAACGCATTCATATTGATTCACAATAGTGTAGAATACAAAATCGAGAAAAGTATTGATCGAAGTTCTCACAATTTCACATAAGACAAATGAAAATCACTGTCAATTGTTTGATTACATTGTTACTTTTCCACATATCCCTTTTATACAGGGTGTTACCGAATTCGACTAACAAGTTAAGATGTTTGATAATAGGCAACAGTAGGATGACAAATCGCAAAAAAATAGTTTAGTTGATGAAAAGCGCTATAATAGTAGCCATCGATAGGACGATGAACGATGAGGGGAGAGACCAAACGATTGCGCAGAATCGAAACGCCATGGTAGGGTTGAAGAAACCCACAAGTAGTCTAATTTCTCACTTCTCCCGGCGTTGCTGCATAGAATTCCAGCCACTATGCAACACAACGGGTGGTTCATGCATGATGAAGTACCAACACAGTTTTCGATTGCGGGGTGGAACCACCAACATGTTACATATCCCAGAGGTGAATGGGATGCGACGGAACTGTTGCTTGGCCTTCACACTTCCTGGACCTCAATTCCGAAGATTTCTTCTTCTTGGTCCACCTGAAATCGCTTGTGATTGAAACGACGGTGGCTACAGTGAAAGATCTCAAACGATGGATCCTTGTCACTTCAGCTGACATTGCCAGCGCACCGGATTAGTTTGAACACGTCCAACGATTCTTCGTCCATCGGTGTCGGCTGTGGTGGGACCTGCGTGGGCGCAACTTCGAGCAATTCCTGGAACAATCGCATGGCGTTTTATTTCTGACGTCTGATGCATAACTCGCATTGTTAGCATACTGTACGTCTAATAAATGTATATCTTGTCTCTTATATATATTGTCCCTTTTCCTTCCATCTGACATCACATCCTTCATAACAGTTTTTGCGAATTGCAGCGACTAAATGTGATTTGCGATCCCAAGTTCTATCACGATTAGTCATCCCCATGCTGTTCAATGTCACCCCTCTGAATTTGTCTGTTGAATTAGGCAACACCATGTTGATGGGGAAGAAAGCTTCTCTTAAAGTAATCGTTGTAGAATGTTTTGTATGTGTGTGTAGGATCTTTACTTTTGTCACCATATTTGGCGATAAATTACATTTAACGATCACATATGTCCCATATTGTGTCACCAAGCTCACTTCTATTAATTTACTATAATTGAATGAGCAATGATCACGGGCCTACAAACGATATTTCCGACTACAATGTCCTTGTGGCACAGGGGCAAATAAAGTCCGAAATTTTCTTAACACTATATTGATTTGAAAAACAAACCTATATTTAAGTAATAAAAATGACTTTTTTATCGTTTGTAATGAATGTAATGTCGTTCTTATTAGATTTTTGAAAACATGCATTTTGTTTATGGTAATTGAATGCATTATTTTTAAAAGGTTTTCATATAATTTCCGAAATTTTTTGGATGCGTTTTAGATACTTTAAAATACTAGAACATAAAACAAACTGAACAATGTATTTTTTAAATGATCTTGTGCCGAAAGAGTTTAATTGAATTCGAATTTTTCTTGCTATTTTTTTATAAATTATAATTATTTGACATTTTTTTAGGTCTCAAATTTGTATAATGCGTAATATTAATTGAAATCTAAATCTAACTTTGTGCGTATAACAGGAATTAAATGAGAAGGTTGGTGTTCCCCATTCCTCATAATTTTCGGTTGTTATTCATTTGATTTTGTGTCAAGATTTTTTTTGTGTGCCTTAATCCTGTAACTCCTTATGTAAAATTGTTGTTTTACTATTTATATCTACATGCAGAAAATTGTTGACGGCGATAGTAGATGTATCATGATTACGAGTGCATGAGTGGAGTTGCTTTTCGGATGTCTTGGATGTGATTCGAGGACGCGGTAACGTAGAGGTAAATGTAACGGACTCGTGGCAAGCGTGTCATGAGTTCGAGCCTAGTGCGCTGAAGACCCGCCGTGCACAGAGGGTCGATGCACGCTAAACATGTCGAGGCTCAAACGGCCTCCTTTTCATGTGGTGCGGAAGTTAGAATGGGTGGTACTAGCTCAGGTGCAGTCCTCGTTATTTGACAGTGTTTCAAAATTACGAGGGTTCGTCGCCGACGGCACTCGGGCAGCTTTATAGTGCAACGTAAATGGAACGTTATCAATAAATGAGTTTTGCCGAAAATTCAGTTACTTGCTTGTGATTTCATTATTATTTATTTTTTATATTGTACAACAAAAATTTATACAATATGGATGCATGTTATCATGATGTATTCGTCAATTTCGCCATGATGCTGGGTGCCCGGTAATTAACTCAAAATTTTAATTGTTTAGTAAAAAGAATTTAAGTAGAGATAAAAGAGAAAACTATTTTGGTCTTGTATAACAACACTTTTTTTTTCTGATTTAATGCACACTATTTTCGAAGTACTTCACCTTTACGATTAAAGCTGCCCAAAACTGAACGAATAGTTGACAGTGAGCTGACCAAAACTTCAGCAGAAAGGGCTTGTCATAGTACATATAATGAATAGAGGATTTATGCATACATTGTCTTTCAAGTAACCCCATAGAAAATAGTCCAAGGGGCGCAAATCAGGAGAATATACAGGCTAATCAATCCCCTGTCCTGTTTGCCTCAGCATAATTCAAACACAAATCTCTGACATGTATATGTTCTGTTAATAGTTCAAAAGTTCCTTGATTTCCGTGGGGCCTGGCACCGTCCTGCATAAGCCAACTCCCATCAACACAGTTAATTCCGAGACAATGAGTAATAAAATGTTCCGACAAAACGTTTGTGTATCATTCAGTAGTAACATTTACATCAAAGCAAAATGGTCTGAAGATTCCAAGTGAGGAAACTACACACCATACCGTAAGATGTAGCGGATGCAATGGACTGATATATGTTGCGAAAAAGTTTTAGATCCCCAAATACTCATGTTTTGCTTGTTAACGTAATCGTTTAGCCAAAAGTCAGCTTCGTCCAAAAACAAAATTTTCATGGATCAAAGCACTTGTTTTCAATCATTTCAATGATTGTGTTTGCAAAACTCAATTGATCTTCAACATAAACTCAATTGATCTTCAACATTGCTTAATAATGCACAGTTGTTGCAGTTTAAATTTTTTGGACAATATTACAAGGCTTCCGGTGTATGTCCCTTTCAAAAGTAAAAATCTTTGTCAATAGATAAGTGTTTAAGAAACACACCGTACATTTTTGTCTCTGCGGATGCATCAAGCAAAGACCCCAAATATGATAAAAATGGTTCGTTCGTGGAACAGTTAAATAATGACAGAGCAAGTATGTAACACTACTTCATTAAAAACTTAACGTAACAATATTAACAAATTGGTTTGGGACCATCACAAATAAATGTGGTTGTAATTTTTTCATAGTATAGTTTCCGTTGATACTTACGTCAGTCATAGATTTCTGCGCAAACAGTGGCTATCTATGTCCATTGTTCTTGACGGTTATTATGCCTTTGCCTGAGTATTTCAGATGACGTGTAGAGAGCGAGCGAAATATCTATAAACGTAAAATATTTTAATTTTTGCCTTGGGATGTAACTTATGTTCAGCTATCACTTTCACTGTCTTCTATATTAAATTAATGAAAAGCTTTATCGTAAAAGACAAAATGTCGGATGTTTCCCATATGTTACATTAAAAGGAATATTTTATAATTATCCCTTCTCTCTGTAAGTTTTATTATTAGCGATATTATTATAAACCGAATTTTTAAAAAATTCAGACCTCGAAAAATCATTGCAAACAAAAACTGAAATCTGACCCCTGATTTTTTTGACAACATCCTGTATCAACCTATTCACTGCCAGCTACGATATATCTCGTAGTATGTGCTGAAATTTTATATTGATTAAATATCTCAGTTTGAGTTATGTATTATATATTAGAAAGAATGAGAATGAAAAAAGTATATAATGCAAAAAGCAAATTAATTATAAATTTTTATTATTAAAACTATAACTTATAATCTAATCATGCAACACATTATAATCATATATATTTATAGGAATGCATTCCAAAGAAAATCATCGTTATTGCTGTGCATGATAAGGTTTAATGCAAGGATCAATGCAAAGTGCTAGGTTGTTGGGACACGCGGGACAGAAATACATAGTCTCCTTACGATTTTTTTTTCTGCTTTGTACACATTTGATATGTCTTGGACTTTTCTTTTCTGTGGGAGGAAGATGTACTAAGTAATGAAAATCAGTTAATAGTATCGTTGATGAACTGGATGGAGTGCCTAGGCCTGTCGGCCTCTAACCTCCTATCAGGTAATTTTGAGATGCCTTTGAAGAGTTCTACCATTGCCCAGTTTTAGGAATAAATCAGTTTAATAATGAGAAAGTTCCGTAGATTTTAAAAATTTAAGCTACTTGGATGTGAGATTAAAATAACTATTAAAATTTTAACTTTAAGAACAGTGAAAAATCATTGAAAAATGCGAGAAAAGCGGGCGGAGTTATCCTAGCCAATCCGAGTGCAGCAAAAACTGACTATCAGAAAAGGCGGGAAAGTGATATTGGTTAAAAATAAATAAAGTAAATAAATTAATTGAAATCTGGATTGACCAAGATGTCTCTTGGTCTTTTTACAGAAAAGTGGGAGAAGTAGGGAGATTTCATTAATAGAAGCATTATCTGAGTCGTCTATATTATTGAAAAAGTTGATAGCAAGTTTTCGTATGGTCTGTCGAATAGTTGGTATATTGCAAGCTATTCTTAGATCTTTTATTTCGCATATACCAATGAGCATTGCAAATTTGTCTTATTATTAAATTTTGAGCAGTTTCAAGTAAATTTATATTAGTTTTTTTTTGCTGCATGTCCCCATACAGGGAGGCATAGGTAAGCAATGGTTTCATGATCAGGTATAGATAAGCAGTTTGTTATGTCTATTCAATTTAGACTTTCTGCAGATAAGGGTAAAGTTTACGCGTAGTATTTTTAAATTTATCTCTAATATATGTTATGTGTTGTCGGAAAGTGAGGTTTTTATCAACGATTACACCAAGATACTTGGTGTGTTGAGACCAGGGTATTCTTTGATTTTGTAGAGTAATTTCAGGGGGAGGTTTCCTTTTTTGAAAAGAAAACCGCTTCCGTTTTGGAAGAGTTTAAAGCAATCTTCCACACGGAAAACCAGGTCTCAGGTGAGCTAGGTGTTCATTGATATTTTCGACTAGTGTGTCGAGGTTTCTGTGTCTGCTGAGTATGGCTGTATCATCTGCGTACATGCATATTATGGTATTAGAATGTTTAATAATATCATTAACGTAGAGGTTAAAGAGAGTTGGTGCCAGAATTGACCCTTGGGCCACCCCAGCGTTAATCTTTTTAAGTTGCGAGAAGGTACGATTAATTTTTACAGTGAAGGAGCGATCAGAGATATAGGAATTTAACAGGTAAATAAGAGGGGGCGGGATTTTATAGGTGATTAATTTAAAGAGTAGGCCAGTATGCCATACTCTATCAAAGGCTTTTTGAATATCAAGGAAGACCGCGGCCATGCATTCATCTTTGTTGTTTCCTTCCTTAATAAAAATTCAACGACTCTCAGAAGTTGATGTGAGGTGGAGAGACGAGGTCGGAACCCGTGCTGCTCCGGAATCAGGATATTTTAAAAAATATGCACTTGTATTATAGTTACTGATTCTGCTGCATTACTGTCGTCGCCTTGAAATAAATGTATAATAATTGATTCCCTAAACTGACACATCTCTTTTTTTTAATTCCCTCGATTTCTTTGGTAAAATAACATGAATGCATTCTGTAGGAAGATTTCGAAGTAGGGTAGAGGGATTTTTTTGTACCGATGTTTGATTTTTTATGCTAACGGATTAAAAAGGTTACAGTGATTAATCTATATAAAAGTATTAAAATGTGGAAAAGAAGGAAACATATTTCTTCAAAAGGAGGTAACACTTTAATTTTTGAACTATAATAAACTCGCACAAACAATAAATAAGTCAACTGCATTGCAAAAGAAATGAGTTTAATTAATACGCTACAGAATTTTGCTTATTTTAAATGATTTTTATTTTGTATCAAGCTGCAAATACGTAGCATAAATCCTTATCAGAATTCTAACAAAAGCCTTCAACCAGTTCGGGAAAAAGGAGAAATTGCCAGAAAGCACCTTGGGTTACGAGACATTATTTTACAAAACATCTCCAAAAAAACCCCTAGTGAGTCTCTACAGTAAAGAATTTATAGTACCTCAGTACTTCTAGGTTCCTTAAAATGCAAACTCAACGAATTACTACGGATTGATAAATCGTCAAATACAAAAGCAACTCTTAGAGGTATCTATATATATATAAGACGCATTTGTTGTCTGTTTGTCTGTTCCCTCATAACTCGAGATCCAGACACCCAAATAACGTGAAACTTGGTACACGTACACAAAATTACACGAGAAAGGTTCTTAAATAGGTTTGGCGTTCATAATTCCTTCCAAATTTTTTAAATTTTAATTTTTAAGTGATTTTCCAGTGTTATGACGTCATATGTAGTCACGTTTCTCACTAAGAGGACAATTTATACTTTACATGCAGTTTTTCAAGATTATTACATATTTTTACTGTAGCTTTTGTTTATCGGTTGGAATATTTATTCAATTTTTCTATTCTTTGATAGTAAATTAGGATTATTTTTCGAATAAATAATTTTTAAGGATAATTCTTTCAACAACTAAAACTTTGTTTTGTTGTTTTGGCAACATTTAGGTATTATCGCGGGATGTTTATGTGTGTGATTTTGCTTGCAAATTACAACTTATTTATTTATTTATTTAGAATGCGAAGATTATAATTTTGACAAACTGAAACTTCTCATTGATAAGGGTTATATTTTAGTTCGGTTCAATGTAGTATAGGGGGCACTTTGGATTTGGCGAATTTCTTCGGATTTTTATCTAAATGTCATGGTGAGATATCGAATTCATTCTAAAATAAATAATACCGAAAAAGTACCTTGGAGACCACTTTTAGTAACCAAAATAAAGGACTGCGCCAAGTAGCCCCCCTATACTACACTTGATCCAATAATATGGTTCTTTGCAATTTCATGTGTCTTTATTTTAACCTTTAAGGATAAACTATTGGCTTCAGTGCATAAAACTGCCATGCAGAAAATCATACTGCCCAAGCAAAAGCAGTGTTGGTAGTAATTACATATCAAACTGGAATAGGCATCAGAGAATGAGCAAAACAAACGGTTGATTTGTCGAATCCGGCACTTATCGCGCCAAGTGTTTTCTCGCCAAATCGATAAATGCGCCAAATCTGGTAACCCTTCTGAATTCGTTTTTCAGTGGAGAAGTCGCTTTTTGGACGAAATGCGGCGCATGCACAGTAGATTTTTTTAATTTTAACAGTTTTAACGAAGTTAGCGCATTCGTAATTGGTTTTTTTTTTTTTTTTTATTTTAACAGTTTAATTCTCCAACGGTCTTTCTCGCGCACGAGCAGAAAGCTTTTTTTTCTTCAAAAAATCCGTTACACAGCAAACGGTTATTTCTTTTGCTCCGCTTGGGTCAGCTGTTCGGCTTCGTTTTCTTCGATTTGGGAATTACTTTTTACAGGTAATTTTTTTTCTTTCTTTCTTTCTCCTCATAAATTACAACAGATTCCCATGATGTCCAGCGATGCTGTTAGAATTAATTTGAATGAATGCATGCAGAAGTATTATGAGTATTCTGAAAGGTTTTTTGCCTTGTTGCCTCTTTTTGGAAAGAAAGCGGTTTTAGAATGGTGTATGAAAGAAGGTTTGATTGCGTCTTCATATGTTTGCCCGAAATGTGGGAAACCTTAGGAATTGAGAGAAAGAACAGGCAAAAGTGTGAATGATGGTTTTGAATGGATGTGTAGAAATCAGTCTAGTGTGAAAGAGGAGAATCATTATGTTTCTCGGAGTGTAAGGAAAGGGTCTTGGTTTCAACTGAGCAACATGGATATGTGTACGGTTTTGTCAGTGATGCGTAAATGGTTCGGAAGGTGCCCTCAGAAATATGCGGTCACAGACTTGGGTGTTGGTTCACACACGGCTGTCGATTGGTATAATTTCTGTAGGAATACGACTCATCGCACCAAGGACATGTTTGATTCATATCTGCATGAGTTTATGTGGCGATGGAAAAATTCCCATTCCGTTGAAAACGAAGTCTTCAAAACGTTCTTAGCGGATGTGGCGAGTTTTTTCCCCCCTTTGGAACAGGACGTCCCGCCGGAGCTCGAAATAATTCCGTAAGATGCTCAACCGGGGACATCCTCTTCATAAACATCGTTATTTACGTTAAGTCAATAAATTTTCATTTTTAAATGCCTCATTTTTGCAGCGATTTTCAGTTTCTAAACATTAAAATGCTTTTTTAATGATTTTCTTTCCGAAATCTTGAATTTCGCGCTCCGGCGTTGCGTGTTGTGGTAGGGTTGCAACTCCAAAACACAACACGCAAAACACGCCAAATTGGCGACTTTTCAAAATTTGGCGGAGAAGTGCCGGATTCGACAATTTCACCAAACAAACAAATGGCTTAAATACCTGTTGTGGAAGCAGGTGGTCATAAGATAAATTATTTTGGAACTTATGTGCTATCCTGGCAATCGCCAACATTCAAAATAACTTGCCAAGTTGGCAACCCCGATTTTACATGTCATATATATATGTTGAATTTTGAGTCGTGCTTCGTTTCATATATCGCCAATAAGTTGCGGTTATATGTAAGTACCTTATTTTTTCAAATTATGCTTTTGCATTGATTAAGTTAGTTCAGTTCTTTTTTATGTCGGTTTATGTTAGTATTGTACTTCATTTTTTCAATTTATTTTTATGCTCGGGATATATATATACTTTGGATAATTTTTGTAGTACTTGCGTATTATTGCACAATCACCAACGTTCAAGACAACTCGCCACTTTGGCAATTTCAACTTTGTGTGAGTTGAATTAGCAATCATGTGCTTCATTTTTGTATAATGTCACCAATAGTTTGCAATAATACATAAGTACCTCTAATTCTGTACATTACTATAACATTAGACTGGCCGCAACATACCAATTTGGCGTGATTTCAGAATCATGCCAAAAATGAGTATGTTGAGGAATCATGTAGTGGTAAGATAAATTATTTTGGCACCTATGTGCTATCCTAACAATTGCCAACATTCAAAATAACTTACCAAGTTGGCAACCCTGATTTCGCACGTCATATATATGCTGAATTGCGAGTCATGTGCTTTGTTTCATATAATGTCGCCAAAAGGTTGGGGTTATAAGTAAATACCTTATTTTTTCAAATTATGCTTTTGCATTGATAAAGTTAGTTCAGTTCTTTTTATGTCAGTTAATGTTAGTATTGTACTTCATTTTTCAATTTAATTTTATGCTCGGGATATATATATATATATATATATACTTTGGATAATTTTTTTAGTACTTGGGTATTTTTGCACAGTCGCCAACGTTCAAAAAACTCGCCACTTTGGCAATCCCAACTTTGTATGCGTTGAATTGGCAATCATGTGCTTCATTTTGTATAGTGTCACCAATAGGTTGCAATAATACGTAAGTACCTTTAATTCTGTGCATTACTATAACATTAGACTGGCCGCTACATACCAATTTGGCGTGATTTCAAAATCATGCCAAAAATGAGTAGCCAACCAATATGAAATTAATATTATGAGTATTATCTTAGCCTGTTTTATCTTTCCCTCCGGAGTAATCCTTAATTAATTCAATATATAATTTTTTTTTTTAATATTTTAGTACTTACATTTTTTTTTCGTTATTATGTACTGCAAATTGGTTGGCTCCTATTTTAACCCACCCCCGGTTTTTGAACTTTTTTTTGTCGCCAAGCAGGGCGAGAAGTTCGCCAAGCTATCTGCCCTTCCTTTTCATTAAAATTCCATTGACCAATAGGTTCAAAATTAACGTTAGTTACGTTAACTATGGTAACCCTAAAACCAATATATACAGAAAAATTTAACCATTTCCTTTTGCACGGTTGAACGATCTGGTTCGAACGATCTTTTTAGAATTCGTGTGAGTACCGGTTTTTCAGAATGAGTAGCCGAATGGAACATTTAACTATTTCTTTTTTTGCTGTTTTGGAAGAAAGGGGACAAATGAATTTGCTTCAATGGTGTATGCGTGAAAATTTAATGCGATTGCCTTTCGCATGAAGGTTATCAGCATTTACGGGTCAACCACAGTCTGACTTTTAAGAACCCTGAAACCAGTGCTCACACCAATTCAATCGAAGGCACGTGGTCGGCGATTAAAAGATCGTTACGGAACCATGCGGTGCATGTGGAGGGCGAATTTGACCACTATTTAGCCGAATACATGTGGCGACGCCGGAGAGGGCATTCGTTGGATGATGATGTTTTTCGAGAATTTCTCCGTGCGATCACTACATTGTACCCTCCCATGGAGAAAGACGTTCCTTCGTAAGCACGTAAGTTTTACCAATTTTTTCAATTTTAGTTTGCTTCGCTGAACTATTCAATTTCAGTTGTTTTTATTTTTTTATGGTTATCGACATTTTCCGTTCTTTGAACGTCGTCGGTACGAGTTTGAAAATCGCGCTTTGGCGCCATTTTGGCGCGGATCAAAAAATTCATCGCCAAGGGGGTGGGCGAAAGTAGGAATTTACCCAAATATTTTTTTGCACATTGCGATGTCTTTGGCAAAATTAATCAGTGGTATTTTTCTTAAATATGTTTTTTTTATCTGTTTTTGACAATTTTTAAAATTTTGTTTGATGTCTCTGAAATGCAAATAGCAAAATAAATATTTTTTACAATATATATATGAATATATTGTGTTTGTATGAAAATGTTTATACTGATTTATTCAAAATATTGAGTCGTCTTTTATTTTTGATATCTTTTTTAAGGTTTAATTTTATGTTATAACTAGCTATACCCAGCTAAATGTTGATGTTGCTCAGTCAGCTTTAAAATACTGGTACACCATAAAGTATGTCATGAAGCTTACAAAAGTAATAATACACAAGAATTCAAACAAATCTATATGCATATAAGACGCATTTGTTGTCTGTCTGAATAAACTTTCTCTTTCACACTACATCATTTGGATAAATTTTCAAATTTTGTTTGTGTGGTTAGTAATTAATTATAATGCTGTAATTTTAATTGAATAGGCAGATATTTCATTTTTAAGTATAAAAATAGTTATAACTACTGTACTGTATTTTTCAGTGAGTGAATATTAACGTCACACTGTTCAGCTACATGAGGGCTTTTGACGACGTACCACATAATTTTTGAACCATGGTCAAGTGACGTGGACAACACCTGAGCTGGCACCCCCTTCTCCTAACTACCACGCCACACCAATTTAGCAGGAATCTTTTACCAATACTTAGCTGGAATATTCTTTGAAATCCACTCTTCCAAGATATATGATGGCACGGGTTCTATGATGAGTATTTTAGCGGGAAGGCAAATAGTTTTGTAGCAGATATTACATTTTCAGCTGCCAGCGTTTTCAGCAGATTGCAAAGATTATCATTTTGTGCCCCAAAAATAGTTAATGTCAAAATTTAAGTGTCTTATGTTTATGGAGACCTTAGAAAATGATTTGACTATTTATTTTAAGTGAATGGTGTATATAATTAATTTTACAGTGGAATATATTTAATTAATTTATTAGCTCTAACCGATTAAATTTCCTAAGTGGAGTATTTTGTTTATGTATGTCCCTTAATTTTCAATGCCAGTGACCTAAAAATATTGCATGAAAAAAAAATTTCTGTAGATCATAATGCGGTAGATAAAGCATTAACGTGCATCGCTCCCTACACGGGTCTTACAAAGCTCTAATAAAGTTTGAGCTATGAAAGTAGCTAGACATTTGCCAACTTGACTCTATTGTCAACATTTCGCTATTTTTCCATTGAATCGCCATTGTTTTTTAGGAAACGGCGTTGCTTGCGAGTATTACAATTTTAACATAAAATAAATTCAACAGAAACTTATATTAATGTATGACACTTTCAGTTATAAATTATTTACAATATTTTAAGCGTCAGAAAACTTTTAACTATGTGTTACTTTTGCTGAGCAGAGATCAGCTTAGGGAGGTATTTTCAAAAATCTACCCTCAAGAGTTTTACGGGGAGTTATAAATATAAAAAAAAAAATCCTTTTATCAACTATTAGATCTACAGACTTAAAATTTAACAAAGGTATTTTTTCTTTCTTTTTTTTCTTCAGCTGAGATATGTGAAAAGCTTTTTTTGTTTAATTTGCAATTCACTTAAAATTAACTCATTAAAAACTTCTTTGTGTTGTTTAACTTTTCAGTTCACCCGTGCGAAGAACGGGTATACCAGCTAGTAATAATAATAAAAGGTGGAGAATAAAAGTATTGTTTGGATTCTAAAATTTAGTTTTATTCTGAGAAATAGAAGGAAAATTTATTTTTTCCGTTTTAGTATTGAAAGGGATTCTCATAAATTCTGGAAAAGATAGAAAAATGGCTTTAAAATCGGGCGCATAACGCACACTTTTAACACAAAATAAGAATGAAATTTATGGATGCGCATTATATTAGGTTGGGGAAAAAGAAATCCATTATTTTTTCGGTTGTAGTGTCGATATCTCGTGAAGTATCGATCAAAAAATTTCAAATTTATACTAGTTGTCAAGGTGACATTTCACACTAAAAAATTTATTTTGTTGTTTTTTATTTGGTCGATTCAGTTGTGAGTTGAGAAGAGAAAATTCGGTACATTTTACAGTTTTTCTTTGATAAAGGCGAAAATGCAAGCCAGGCGGCTAAAAATGTAAATGGTATTTATGGTACCGATACTGTAACAGCTAATTATGTGTAATTTCGATTTCCTCGATTCCGTTTAGGCATTTTTGATGTTAAAGTTGACCCACACCCGTCATCGTAAATGTCGATAAAATCACAGAAATAATCGAAGTTTACCGGCATGTTAGTAGGTGTAGCATCAGCCAGAAGCTAAAGATCGATCATAAAACAGTTTTAAGCCAGTTGAGTAAAGTTGGATTCAAAAAGAAGCTCGATGTTTGCGTGCAACACCAATTAACACCAAAAAACATGATGGATCGAATTTCCATCTGTGAAGCCCTGGCCAAACGGAATGAAATCGATCTATTTCTTAAACAGATGGTGACTGGGGATGAGAAATGGGTTACATACGACAATACGACAATTGTAATCACAGCGCGGTAAAGTAGCTCAAACGGTGACCAAACCAGGACTAACATCCATAAAGGTTCTACTGTGTATGTGGTGGGACTGAAAAGAAAGTATGTATTATGAGTTGCCTCCGTAGGGTCAAACTCTAAAATCAGATATCTACTATCAACAACTGGACCGTTTGAAGCTAGTGACTGATCAGAAACGGCCAGAATTGCCCAACAGAAGAGGTTTTCTGTTCCATCAGGACAATGTCACTCCACACACGTCTGTAATGACTCACCAGAAACTCTGGGAACTTGGTTGGAAAGTTTTAATGCATCCACCATATAGTCCGGACCTGGTACCAAACGATTACTCCCTTTTTCTTGCATTACAAAACTTCCTGAGTTATAAGAAATTGGGATCAAGAGTAGATTGTAAAAATCGATTACTAGAATTTTTCGTCAATAAAGGCTAGGACTTCTATGACAGAGGCAATATAAAGCTACCTATAAAATGGCAACAAATTTTACAACAAAACGGTACATACTTGACCCAAATCGGATTATCTGAAACATATTAAATAAAGTTTTGAATCTCATGCAAAAATAATGGATTTCTTTTCCCCCAAACTATTACGTACAAAAGTGATAAGCATTAAAAATAAAAGATGAAAAAAATAAAAAAAATAGAGCTGAGAATATAAAAATACTATATTAAAAAATGACATACCTTATGAATCCTATCTTTTGGAGTTAAAAAGTTCTAGAAGTATACTGTATATATTTTTTAAAAGCCTAGAACAATGTTCTAGCCTTCAAAAGGCAAGAACATTGCATACTTATATTTCAGAGTTCCTCGTTAAATAAGGAGGTCACGTTGTACGATGAATGTACTTAAAAAAACAACTTGAAAGTATAAGTGAATGTTATTTGCCGGGTTCTACGGATATGTGTTTTTTTTAAATTTATAAATACTTTAAAAAAAAAACGTTATATATGTACGTTGTTACTTTTTAAAAATTCCAGCTCCGCGTAACGAAACCGTTCCGCACTGACAATTCTTATTAAAAAATGTGTTTCCACTTTGAAACTGCTCCATACATTTATTGCGTAGAAAATTGCTGTTCGATGCGAATCTTGCGACAGATGACGAAACCAAATGTCTTAATACCTAATGAAAAGTACATTATCTTCCAAGAAGTACTTGGACTAAAGCTAAAGTGACAAATGATATTTACTCACTGTCTGTGCACACACTACATTACACGGATGCGACGTAAATTAAAATCAAATCCAAATTCCAATACGGTTTTTTGATAGTCCTTATAAAAACGAATTTTAAGTGCATCTTCCCTATTTGGTGAAGATTTTAAATAAGTAAAGTCGAAGTAAAATTGTCAGGGTTACACAGTAATGTTATTAAATTACTCGTTTTTGCGATCACGAGATAATATTTTGAACGAGCTACTTTTGTATTTTGTCTTTGGCACCGAGCCAAAAAATGTAGTTGATGGAATTCGCTTGAAATAAAATGTTGAAATTGTGCTGTTCTTATGAAATTTTCGTTTTTGAGTATAAACTGGGTTCACGACTGACATTTGTCGGATAAACCGCAATGGATTTCGAATTGTTTCCTAGATTATAGATTTAGAACTGTTTTGAAGAAAGGATTTTGAATTGTTCTCAATATTAAGAATCGTGAACTGTTTTGAAACTTGGCGACATCGAAACTGTGCTGAAGTGTGAGAATTTCAATTATATCCATCATTTAGTAGTAAGTGAACAATTTTGAATCTCTAGTAAATTGTTAATAAGTTGTACAGTTGAGGAAGTTTATTTTAAAAGTGGATGAGAAATGGCATTTTTAGGAAGAGCTTTGAAGTTAGATTTGAAGTGTTTGGCGGAAGAATTAGGAGAAACTGTAACTGAAGAAATGGAAGTTCCTGCTTTAAAAAAGTTGATAGTAGCAATTAAGGAGTATGAAGAGGTGTACGCGAAAGAATTATTACACAGAATAGAAAGTGTAAGAGAAAATGAAATTAAACGCTAAGAGAGAGAAGATGAGTTAAAGCGCCAAGAGAGAGAGATGAATTAAAGCGCCAAGAGAGAGAGATGAATTAAAGCGCCAAGAAAGAGAAGATGAAATACAGCGCCAAGAAAGAGAAGATGAAATAAAGCGCGAAGAAAGAGAAGATGAATTAGAGAAGTTGAAGATAGAAGCCTCGATGATGAGTAATGGTTTTAGGAGAGAGAGGAATTCCCAGAATGAAGAAATACAAGAACACGTACCAGTTCGATTGCAAAAATTAATGCGTACTTTTGACCCCAAAGAAGGTAATATAAGTTTTTACCTAATACTGTTTGAAAGACAAGCACGAAGAACCCATGTTAAGGAAGAAGATTGGGTAACGAATCTTGTTGGACTATTGCCGTTAGAATTTGATTGCCAGGGAACCAAAAGAAAAGGCAAATGATTATGAACATATAAAAGATATGTTATTAAAAAGATTTAAATTGAGCCCAGAAGCATTCAAAGTAAAATTTAAGAGGCATTGTAAATTGGCCGAGAACACTTGGCGAGATTTTGGATTTGAGTTTTGAACTATTTTAATGAGTGGATTTCGGGACTAAAAATCTACGATTTTGACAGGCTGAAACAACTTGTCATTGTAGAGCAGATGAAGGAACAGGTTTCCAGGGATATACAGCAACATTTTATTGATGACTTGAGTAGAATTGTTACGGTTGAGAGAGAGACGATCTTACTGAGAAGTTAGATGATTATATGAAAACGCAAGGAAAAATATAACCAGGCCACTAAAGCTACTTTGTCTCAACAGTATAGAAATTTCTATTGGGAAAAACGTAGCCTTTGCAATAGAAAATGTCATACAATTGGTGAAGGATATAAACAAGAATTAAACAACCGCAGTGGATATGATAAGCGAAATTCTTTACAAAAATCAGTTACATGTTTCAATTGTGGACGAGTAGGACATTTTGCGAGATTTTGCAGGGATAAGAAAGACGGGAGAAGAAAGACCGAGGGTAAAGTTGCTGAGGTAAAGGTATCTGAGGTGCAAGTGGCAGAAGTCAAAGTAGTTGAGTATGAAAGCAAAGTAGTCACAGCAAGATTCAACGGCGAAGTTGTAAGGAAAAATAAGAAATGCAGCGCAGTTCAACTAAAAATGTCTGATCTTAAAATTGTAAAATTTCGTATTGTTGAACAGAATATGAAGCTATAGTGGATTCAGGTGCACAAATTAGTGTGTTTAAAAGCAGTGTCGTGGGAAAGGAAGTAGATTACAAAGGACATATAATGTTGCAACCCGCATTTGGTGATTGGTTAAAGGCTGAACTAAAAGAAGTGGATATTGGTTTGGTAACGAATGGGTATATTACGCCGGTAATTAAAACGGTGGTGGCAACTGTGGATGGGCTGAATACTGACATATTATTGGATGCTGAAACTTATGAAGCATTATTAGAACAAGATATAATATACAATCCCAGATTTACAGCCGCTATGAACTTAAGATCAGATTCCTCCAAAAAATCGTTAGATGAGAGTGTAAATACTGAAGAGGAAGAACAAGAGCCAACAATAACAGAATATGATGAAGAGAATGGAAATAACACAGAAAAGTTCAAGAAACAGCAACAGATTTGTGATACTCTTCAGGAAGCATGGCATTTTGCTAGGCGAAACAAAGGAGGATATGTGATAGAAAATGATACCCTGCACCATGAAGAGCTATTGGGCTGAAATAGATAAAACAGTTAGTGATTCCTGAAATGAGGAAGAAGAAAATACTAGAAATTGCGCATGGATCAGTGTTCGGGCACATCTAGGATCTCATTACACCAGTGCTTCTCAAACTTTCAATACTGGCGCCCCCCGTTTTCAATCTTAATTTTTATCGCGCCCCCTTATACATTAGTAATGTACTGAATGCAATAATAATGAACTTTGATGCTAAAGCTACAATAGGCGATCTTAATTATAAACCATACAAATTAGTAACATAAGTATTAAATTTTGTATACTACTTTTTAAGTAATAAATAAATAATATAATAGGATAATTATTATGTGTGTTATTTTTCCTTTCTCTAATTTTTAAATTGAACATATTGCAAAATGCGGTGACTGCTTAGAAAACAAAATATGGATATCTACTAAATATAGAAAAAGAACTCCGAAGGTCAATTTCTAATCATAAGCATTCCTTATAAAAACTTTGCTTTGCAAGACAAGCCCATGGAAGTCATTAATATTTATTAAACTTGTTCTTAATTTAGTAATAATGAATTAGTTCTAAACTACTATGGAGCACAGATACATTAAAAGTATACCGGCTGAAGTACCCGCTTGCACGAGTTCATTTATAAGAAAATAAAACATTATTGAAATAATCGCTGAATTTTGTAAGGAACGTAAAGCCAAGTGCGTGCCAATGTTTACAAAAATGTAAAATGATTGATTGCTCAAAGTATAATTAGTTTAAAGCGAACTATAATTTTAAGCCTTGCAGAATTATGATTTATAATTGATGTTGAATAATGAACAATAATATAAAATTCAGATGAAGAATAATTGTATTATTTTTAATATTTAAAGCGAAAAGACTTCAACATGTTTTAACCCTGGAGCAGGCGCGCACTCGATACTAATGGTCCAGCGGGGTTATTGAGTCACCCCAATCCTTTTTTTATAATTATTTTTATAGTACACAATAAAAATCGTAATTCCAGTGAATAATTTAACTATGAGAAAATATGCTTACCTACTTTCAAGGACTTTTCAATTTTTCTTTGGTAACAAATAAACAGTTTTGCCAGAATTAACGATTTCGTAATCTGTGCGTCCCGCGTGACCACTTCCGGGTAAAAAGTGTATTCATTATGATAATATATATATATTACTAATAAAAAATTTTGTAAAACGTTTTTCGTTGTGCTTTATATATTTTAGAATACTCTTAAATACTCTCCGTGGTTTTCCAAATATCATAAAACTCTTTTCATGGAAAAAGTGCAACAGAGAAATACATTACTTTACAACTTCCCTAAATGAGAAACAAACACATAAGAGAGGGGTCATAAGTAACTGTACCAATAACATAGAAGGTCAAACAGATTACAGATATAATGTGCAGTATTTCAAAAATAATGACAGTGATGAATTTTTGTTACAAAATTTTTTGATTCTGGGTACGGGATCTGTTTTTTTTCTCTGAATTAGTAGTATGTTAGGATTAAAAAGGAAGCGTAATAAAAAATCTCTCATCATTGGATTACAGCAAATCAAATAAAAGTTTTTTGTTTGGTTATAGGATCAAAGATAGCTAATTAGGTACTGAAGAAGTTTTTATTTTTGATGATTTAATATCGCGCGTGCGCGCCTGTAAATTAAATCAGAGTAAAAGTGCATTTTTTATTGTGTCTGAAAGCATTTTGTTTTACTTCATTTCAATATATTAAATATTTTTAAATCTTTTATTTTCGATATGCTCGCGCCCCCTCGTAAGGTTATCGCGCCCCCAGGGGGCGCGCGCCCAGTTTGAGAAACACTGCATTACACCATTCAGAGAATAAAATTTTCGTTTTATTTGCCAGGGATGGTAAAGGAGATTACAGCATATTGTAGTTCCTGTCATGGTTGTCAGCTTAGAAAAGTAATTCGTTCGGTTGACAAAATTCCGATAACACCTGTGTCTCGTCCTGAATTGCCATTCCAAGTAGTAAACGTTGATTTAATTGGTCCTGTAGATTCATTATCATCACAAGGACATAAATACATACTTTGTTTGATGGACCAGCATTCTAGATGGCCGGAAGCAATCCCACTCAAGTCACTAACGGCTAAGATTGCGTGTGAAGCACTGCTCGAAATATTCAGTAGAACAGGAATTCCAGAAGTGAGATCGTAATGGACAATGCAACAAATTTTACGGCCAGTTTAACGCAAGAGTTTTTGAAGATTTTATGGAGCTTTTCCGCGTTTTTCAACACCATACCATCCAGATCCAGATGGAAACAGGTTAATTGAGAGATGGAACCAAACTCTCAAGAACATGTTGCACCACATTATCAGAGAGGAAGGTAGAAGTTGGCATAGGCATATACCGTTTTTACTATGGGCTTATCGTGAAGTTCCAAACGCAACTACCGGTACACCACCTTTTCCACTAATGTATGGGAGAGATCCGAAAGGACCGTTGTCTATACTGAAGTCAATTTGGACTGGGAACACGTTGTTACCTCTGAATATGAAGGGATCAGTAGAGAGTTATTTGAAAAAGCTGAAAGAAAAGTTAGAATTGGCAACCCACAAAGCAAAGCTAACAAGTGACGTGCAACAAGGTAGCTACGCTAAATATTACAACAGGCAAAATAAACATCGAGAATTTGCACCAGAATTTCAAGTGCTTGTTTTGATACCTGATTCGACGAATAAGCTATATGCTAGATGGATAGGTCCAGTTAAAGTTGTTAATAGAGTAAAACCCCAAATTCATATTTGCAGATGGCTGGAGGTAATTTGAGATTGCTGCATGTTAACAAGATCAGAGAATACATAACGAGAGTTCAAACGGTTGGAGTTATTTATGATACTGAGGATGAATTCGGTGAGATATATGAAACGCCAACAGTTCCTGCAGCTGAGAAGAATGACGAAGCATTGGACAGAGTGACGTTGGATTACCTATCTAAGAAGCAACAAACTCAACTAAAGGATCTTTTACATCGACACAGGACGTTGTTTTCTGGAAAAATAAAAAGAGCTAAAGTTGGTGAACATGAGATAAAATTGAAGACTGAGGAGGAGACGATGAAACCCAAAACTTATAAGATACCAGAAAACTTAAAGAGAAAAGTAGACGTGCAGATAGACGAGTTGTTAGAGTTAGGGCTGATTGAACCTGTTGTAAGTGAAGTAGCACACTCCGTAGTATGTGTTCATAAGAAGGATGGAACAATTCGGTTATGCATAGATTTTATTAGCTTGAATGCCCTTACCCTACCGGACGCATATCCAATGCAGAATATGATGGAGTTGAATTTCTTAGTAGGGAAGAAAAAAATTCATTACTGTACTAGATATGTTGAAAGGATATTGGTCTGTACCAATGGAAGACAGCAGCAAACATCTAACAGCCTTCCGAACTCATCGAGGACAGTACCAATGGAATGTGTTACCATTTGGGTTAAGAAACGGTGCTGCAACCTACCAGAGAGCCATGTATAAAGTGGTTCAAACTATATTTGATTTCGCATGTGCGTATATCGACGATTTAGCGATATTCTCTGATACGTAGGAAGAACATTCTAATCATCTAGAAGAAGTTTTCAAAAGATTAGAGCATTTTAATTTTTCAGTGAATTTAGGAAAGTGTGTTTGCAAGACAAAAAGTTAAATATTTATGACATGTCATTGGTTCAGGTAGACATTCCCCTGACAAAGGAAGAATAAAAGCGATTCAGATCTTACAGGCACCAACAACCAAGAATCAACTGAGAAGTGCTTTGGGATTGTGCAATTTTTATAGACAATATATTCCGAACTTTCCAAAAATTGCTCTACCATTGACGAAGCTCACTAAAAAGAAAGTCCCTAATGAGATTCCATGGAGCAAGGAAGCTGAAAATGTTTTCAAGGAGTTAAAGACAGCACTATGTGGAATTACAGAGTTGCAGGTCCCAGACATAGAGAAACCGTACTACTTGCATACGGATGCTACTCAGACGGCGGTCAGATGCTGTCTAGGTCGGATGGAGAAAACAACATTCATCCCATAGCTTTTGGGAGCCAGAAACTGAACCCAAGCCAACAAAAGTGTTCAACAATTGAAAGGGAAGCGTATGCTATTATTTGGGCTCTAAAAAGATTTGAAACTTTACTGTGTGGAGCAAAGATTTTCTTACTTACCGATCAATCCTCTAGTATTCCTTATTAGTGCTGCACCCCAATGTCCGCGAGATTGTAGAGGTGGGCGTTGGCCATTCAAAGCCATGACATTGAAGCAAGCCACATGAAAGGATCTAAATTAGTTAATGCAGATGCGCTATCCAGACTGTAAATGTAAACTGTAATTAAATAAGAACTTTAAGAAGGATTTAAGATTAATTTAGGTTTTAAACATTTTCTTAGCTTTATTGTTAGATGAGTAAGTTAAGAAGAATATTTGTGTAAAATTTAATGTTGAGTATTTTTATGTAAATGTAGAATATTAAGATAGTGACTAAACAGTGTTTCATTTTGGGTGTAACGTGTGACCCTTAAGATTGTTTTAGCCATATATGATCTTTGGATCTAATATGACTCTCGGGGGGAAGGTGTCAGGGCTACACAGTAATGTTATTAAATTACTCGTTTTTGCGATCATGAGATAATATTTTGTGCGGGCTACTTTTGTATTTTGTCTTTGGCAACGAGCCAAAAAAATGGAGTTGATGGAATTCGCTTGAAATAAAATGTTGAATTTGTGCTGTTCTTATAAAAGTTTCGTTTTTGAGTATAAACTGGGTTCACGACTGACAGTAATAAAATTCTGTTTGTGGAGAGTGGCAACGATGTTTTTCGCTTCGATTCATTTTTATTGAATCGATTGTTGTATGTTATGTTGTAATTTGATTTTGGTATTATGGTTTACATTGTAGTGTTTGTAACGAAATGTTTATTAAACGAGTATAAAGTACTGAAACACGCGGCAAACTGCAAATAAATGATCGACTAGAAAATTATGAATTATGGAAACTTATCAGATAGTCGGCAGTGATGAAAGCTTCACAAAAACTACTATAAATCAGTGGTTCTCAAACTTTCACTACTGGCGCGCCCCTTTTCAATCACAATTTTTATCGCGCCCACTTTATACATAAATAATGTACTGAATGCAATAATAATGCACTTGACGTTAAAGCTACAATACGATCATAATTATAAACCGTACAAATTAACAAGATAAGTATTAAATTTTGTATATCTTACTTTTAAGTAATATTTATTTATTTTTTTTCTTTTTTAGTTCGATAAATTTCGATTATGTTTTTTAGTTTGTTTTAAAACTATAATTTATTTTACAGTTATTTTTACTATACACTATAAAAATCACAATTCCAGTGAATAATTTAATTAAGAGAAAATATAATTACCTACTTTCAAGGACTTTAAATTTTTCTTAGAAAATTTGAGAAAAAATCCAATAAAACTAAAGAAAATGTTCCAAATAAATAATGCCCTTAATAAAGGACATAAATCACACACAGAAACTTTTCGCTAACAACACAGAAACGTTATTTTCCAGCTAAACTCAAATAAACTCAAACGTTTCATGTCTCACGCTTTTCTGATATTTACTTTCGCTATCTTGATTAATATGCATTATTTCAGTAGATTCTCTTCAATTGCTTGATCAGTTTCAACTTCCTTTAATAGGGATCACACACACACAGATGCCCATTTTTTTTAATATTCTGCTTATTTACATTTATAAACCATAATAAGTCGCACAACACAGCAATCAGAACTACAAAACTGTTCATGGGGAAAGTGTAGCATGTTCTAAAAAATAATTGTGTAAAACGTTTTCATTATGCATTAGATGTTTCAGAATACTCATGCGTATCCATATATCATAAAACTCTTTCACATGGAAAAAAGATGAAACAGAAATATATTATACATGTTTACAACTTCCCTAAAAAAAAACAGAGATAACCATACCAGTAAGTTCGAAGGTCAGCTAAAGTAATATTTTAGGTTAAAAGAAACGTAATAAAAAATCTCTCATCGTTTGATATCGTTAAAAGAAACGTAAAAAAAAATCTCTCGTCGTTCTGATATTGACCGCAAAGCAAACAAAATATTTGTTTAATTTGGTTATAGGATCACAGATGGCTAATCATCGTTTGAAGTGGAATCTTTTATTTTTGATGCTCACCCCAGATGATAAAAATGAATTATATCAGTGTAAATGTGTATTTTTTATTATGTCAGAAAGCATCTTGTTTTACTTCATTCCAAAAAATTATTTTTTAAACCTTTTATTTTCAATATGCTCGCGCCCCCCAGGGGGGCGCGCCCCACAGTTTGAGAAACACTGCTATAAATATTTAATTTAGAGTTAAAATATAGTTAGCTAGCATCTCTAAGGGCATATTACTGACAAAAAACACCAACGGTAGTGCATCAAAACAAAAGTACTTACCGTAAAATCCAGCGTATAACGCGCACCTATTCATTGAAGCTGGATTTTTGAATTTTTTAGGTACATTCACCGCAGAACGCACGTTCCGTTTTTTTACAAATAGATGTGAAATGTGTGTGTGCAATGCTCTTGCTTTGAAGAGATATATTTATCACTTCAATCTTTAAAAAAATATTATAATTCTAGAACTACAGCCCTATTTAAGTTCATAAGAAATGGCGTTTCTTTTAAATGAAGTACTTCGGTTTATGCAGAAGTCTAATTCTTTTTCTATGATTATCTTTTTTTTATTTATTTTTAAAGGTTTCACTTTTATACCCGGAATCCTTAAAATTCAATCTTATTTTTTGGTTTAAAAATGTGCGTTATATACGTCGGATTTTACGATACTTATACGGTGCTTCCACACTATTTAATGAATAAATTAGCGCGAAATGTTGTTGTTGTTGTTGACTAATTCCTCCTGTCTAGCCGCAGGCTAGACCAGGTCCATGAGCCCAAGAGTCCTCAGGAAATCGTACACCAAAAGAGAACTGGAATAGATGTCCTCCCTTTCAAGTCCTGCACAAAACAAAAGATGATCTGGAGTTGCCTGTACCAAATTGCATTTAGTACAATTCTCGTAAATTTTCTGGCCTAAGTTAAAGGAAAGGCCTCTAATGTGTCCACTTGCAAGCCTACTAATAGTTGTTTGGACGACTCTATCCGCCTTGATGGAAAGGGCACCACCTGGGGCCTGCCTATTATACCAGGGGTGAGTCGGAGGAGTCTTCCATAGTTCTTGAATCAAAGATTTCGTTTTAGAAAAAATTTCCGAGAAAGTCAAAGTTCTTCTCGACATTAAATTTTCAGTGACACCTTCCTTGGCTAAAAGGTCAGCTGTGTCATTGCCAAAGAGACCAATGTGAGATGGAATCCATTGGAAGTAAATCTCATGTTGCTGGGAAAGTTCTTTAAGATTTTTAAGAATTGAGACCGATGTTTTGTCTCCAACATTTGTCCAGTCGCTAAGGTGTTGGATAGCACTTCGGCTATCACATAATATCCATATTTCATCAGGAGATGTCATCGTCTTAATGATTCGGAGAGCTTCATCAATGGCAATTAACTCGGATCTAAAACCAGAACAAAAGTCCGAATTCCTAATTTTGATATTATGAGAACAATTAGGAGCCTTTATAAGGATACCACTGCCACATGAGTTTTGTTCGTCTTTACTACCGTCGGTATAAATTTGCATTGCAGTAGCTGGAATTTTGTTAATAATCTCCAATGCTAATTGACGTAAATATTCAGGTGGATCTTGATTTTTGGAAGTATGAGCTCCCATTTCTGGTTTAAAATGGACTCTAGGCAATCCCTCCTGAGTGTTAAATACGTTCTTCAAAAATGTTCTTCAATGTCCTGATCTAATAGGTCCATCGCTTGCATTCGAGAGAAAGGACTATCTCTTTTTAGTCTGTGTCTGTTTGTCCAGGTTATGAGATATGCAGATGTGCGGTTATAATCTACGTAACTGTAAAGTTTACAAAAGTATTTTGAAAGCAGTAATTTTCTTCTCAGATCCAAGGGCATGATATCAGCTTCGAAAAGAACTAGATCTGTGGGACAGCTATGTCGCATGCCAGTGATAATTCTAGCAGCGCTTGATTGTACTCGGTCCAGTTTCGCCAAATTAGTACGTGATGCACTGAAATAAATTTGACAGGTCTGATCAAAGAGGTGTATGTCAGTCTAAGAGTACCAGCATCAGCACCCCAGTCCCTTCCAGCGATGTATTTCAGTAAGTCAAGTCTCTTCCTGCCTTTGTTTATCACATAGTCTATATGCTTGTTGCTAAGTATCTCAGGATCCAAAATGTAGCCCAAATATTTAGGGTGTTTTTCATAGAGAAGGGATTTGCTTTCCATAAAAATTTGAGGTTGATAATTGTATAAACGTCGGTTAAACGTGAAGAAGCTAGAGGTTGACTTTGATACATTAAAGATCAGTTTATGTTGCTCAGCAAAAATCTGTATGTCAGAAAGGGTAGTATTGATCGCGGTTTCTATATGGACGACGTCAGAGTTAGAGTTCCAGAGGACGATATCATCAGCGAAAAGCTCCACCTCACACCTTCTATAGATGATTTTCTCAATGCCCGCAATGTATAAGGAAAAGAGCAAGGGGCTCAAGACTGAGCCTTGCGGGACACCTTGGCTGAGCCTAAAGGTTTTAGATAAAGAGTCTCTAAATCTCACTCTGATCTCTCGATCTTTCAAAAAGTCGAAAATCCAAGATAGGGCTCTGTCTCTAATGCCAAAGGTGTTGAAAAGCTTTATGATTAATTTATTTCTCCAAACTCTATCAAATGCTTTTGAAAGGTCAAGAAAAACAGCAACTGTATGATGTGATGGTCTAAGGTTTTGGGAGTCTCGAACTCTCTGTCCGAAGTACAAATCTGATCCGCAGTAGAGTGTCCCCTTTAAAACCATATTGTTCGATTGAGAGCAAGTCATTAGAATTTAGATAGTAAGTAAGTCGCTCAAGAATAATCTTTTCCATAAGCTTACAGGAGAAGTTTGTTAAGGCAATCGGCCTGAAACTTTCAGGATAGCTAGCTTTCTTGCTTGATTTCTAATAGGAATAATCAGGGCTTTTTTCCAATCACGGGGAAGTCTTCCAAGTCTCCAAGACAAGTTAAAGATTTCTAAAAGACTCTTCTTTCCCCAATCACTAAGTCTAGAGATCATCTGGCCATGAATATTGTCAGGCCCGGGAGATTTAGATGGATCAAGGTTGCTCAAAGCCATATTAAGTTCCTGCATTGTAAAGAACTCTTTAAATATAGGGATTCCATGCTCTGAGCGGCGACATCCATGAACTAATTTTCGAGCATAATTCTCTGTATCCTTGTCCATTGCATTAAAATTCAGTTTACTCGTCTTTTGGTAGTAGGAACCCAACAAATTGGCCGAAGTTTTATTGTCAGAGGAAATCTGTCCATTGTCATCAATGATAGAATTACACTCCTCCTGTTGCGGTTGAGTAATGCTCAAAGATTTCATGAGTTTCCAAAGTTTGGTATTAGGGGTGTGTGCATCAATAGATTTGCACAATTCTTTCCATTTCTCTCTCTTAAGATGGATAAAGGTTCTTTTTATCTCAGCATTTATTTTGTTTAGGCTTGACCTAAGTGAGGGATTGTTAGATTTTTAATTTCCCGGCAAATATCTGGAGAGGGCCGTTTGTAATTTCCCCTAGCGCGAAATGTAAATCACTGTATTCTGGAGACAATCAGGATTTCTTATCAATTTGTCTGTTTATTTCACACACTGACATTTGTTTTAGACTAAATAGTGTAATTCCGCGTTTCTCAAACTGTGGGGCGTGACCCCCTTGAGAGGCGTGACACTCCTACGAGGGGGGCGCGAGCATATTGAAAAGTCGAAAACAGAAGATTATTTAAATAAAAATTATTTTATTAAAAGTAAACAAACAAAATACTTATATGATATACTAAAAAAAAATAAAATACACATTTATACTGATATACACTGCTGGACAATTGCTAAGGACGGATAACACTATCATCCATAGCAACCACAAAATGAAAGGAAGCAAAATGTGGAAAATTAGAATAGGTGCTTGATATTAGTAAGAAGAAGTATGAGTATGCAAATTTTTTTTTCCCACGTCTGTTCATCACGTGATAGCGTTCATAAGAGCTTTAAAGGTTCTGACGCGTGTGGACAGTTGTTGTTTCAAGTTAAAGTTTTACAGGAAATATTTAATAGGCGAACTTAAAATTGTTGGCATGTCTTCCGGACATCACATAGATGATTTTATGCGTGGCAGAATTATTGGAAAGATCGAAGAAGAGCGAAAAATAACAGATGTTGCCAGGGAGTTCGACATCGCTCACAGCGTTGTTTCACGGCTGTGGAAGTCATTTAAAACTACTGGAATGTGTAGTAGACTGCACGGGGGAGGTCGTGTTAGAAGTACGACGCATGCAGAAGACAGATATATCATCCTATCAGCAAAAAGGAACAGGCGCACCACAGCTCAGCAGGTGGAAAATCAGTTTATTGCTGCCTCAGGAAAGCAGATCTCCCGAAAAACTGTTGCCAAACGTTTGAGGGGAGGAGGACTATACGCACTCAGACCTGTTGTGTGTGTCCCATTGACCAGACAGCACCGTACTTCCCATCTGCAATGGTGTCGTGAGCATCACAATTGGACTGAACAGGACTGGGCATGCGTACTATTCTCAGATGAGTGTAGGTTCAGTCTGTCATCGGATTGTAGACGCCAACTGATCTGGCGCGAGAGTGGTACTGCTTATCGTCCAGAAAATATCCAGGAAAAGGACCGATATCCGACATGCAATATCATGGTGTGGGCCGGCATCATGATCAATGTCCGCACGCGCCTACATATGGTTTCGAATGGGACTATGACGGGCCAACGATACATTGATGAAGTTCTACTTCCTCGTGTTCGTCTTTTCCGTGGTGCTGTCGGTGATAAATTTGTTTTTATGGACGACAACGGAACATGTCATCGAACACTCGCTGCTCAGGATTGTCTAGACAGCGAGGGTATTCAACGTCTCGTATGGACAGTGCGTTCTCCAGATCTAAACCCCATTGAAAATGTGTGGGATGCTTTGGGGAGGCAAGTTGTGGGTCGAAACTATCCTCCGACACACAAGAGCACCCTCATCCGTGCACTCACAGAGGAATGGGATAAATTGCCTCTACAGCTGCTGGATAATGTTGTGCAAAGTATGGTACGACGTGTGGAATGTTGCATCACACTCCACGGTGGACATATCCCGTACTGATACCTTTCTTTAAGGTGCCTGCTGACTTTTAGATGCATTGTTCCATTTCTCCGTACGCAGATCAAAGGAACATTTTTTTCTTTCAGATGTTTCACAGCTTTTGTACTTTCCAGAACAATAAATATTCTTTATTCTAATGTCTGAACATTGTGACAACTATATTTTATCCAACTAGGCCTCATGTCTCGCTTAATGTTATGCTATATAGCAATTTGAGATCCGTCCTTAGCAATTGTCCCAGCAATGTATTACACTTATAAATGTATCAGTGCTACACAATGTATTTTATAACTAATTTAACAACACCAAGTTAATAACAAGTTTAATAATTACCAGTGACCCCCCCCCCATGGGATTGGCATACATACAATTATATACAAAAAGTAACACGTATCTTGATAATTTGTATGTTTTATAATAAATCCCTTAACTGCCAAATAAAAGTTACGCTGTTAGCTTCCCAAAGCCAATCGTTTTCTACGAGGGCGCGAGTATGATATATTGGGAGGGGGAGGATTAAAGAAGGAAATAATCTGAAATAAGTAAATCCTTCGCAAACATTGTCAATGTCATTTTATTGCATTCCAAAAGCTTGGGAGTAATTTTATGAATAACACTGCACAGAAAAGATCGTACTTCGGACGTACATATATTTATGTTATGGGAAATTAATGCTTTGGCTGAGTGAGACGTTTATATAGGCCGGTGGCATTTTCGAGGTTACAGCCGTATCGTAGTTTTAGCATCAAAGTATAGTATTATTGAATTCAATACATTTTTATTGTAAGGGGGGTGCGATAAAAATTGTGATTGAATATTGGGTCGCGAATATTGAAACTTTGAGAAGCACTGGGGTAATTATATAAATAATAAATACAGGGTGATTTGCTACCAGACCGACAAACATGCAGGGTGTGTAAGGGGTACAAATACAACTCGGAATCACTTAGAAATGCAGGGGTGCATATGCGGTACTTGCAAGCTATGGTGCAAAGAAAAAGCTATACATTAATGAGGTCGAAAACATTTTATTAAATCGTTGTACTAAACCACGCAGGTGTTCGAATTTACGACCAGAAGTCATTTGGCACACTGCATAGAATTCCTGACGTTCTGGAAAATTCTTCCATGCAGTCTTACGTTAGATGGCGCTGAACGGAAGATTTCATGAACAAATATCCTACAGGATGTCGTCATTTGCGATCTGTTTCCCGCGATTGTTTTATGAACTCTTTTCAAAAAGAGGAAACTGTTCGACATGCTGATAATTTGTGGATATGCTTATTGTAATGGCACTCCATTCGGCGGTTGTACTAGGGACATTACCCGATCAGGCGTGTTACACATCACACGACCTTCGCAAGTGTGAACAGAACATTACTTGAGACTGGTTCCTTAACAAATTAATGTTCTTCTTGGTGTACTAGACGCTCCTTCTTTCAGATGAAGACCTCATCACTCGAATATCCGTATTTGCCGGGAAGATAAATAACATGCGAATAATCTTCTAGAACGTTAAAAATCGTATGTGTAGCTCCCATATCAATCCTGCCAGATGACGTCTGGTTGTAATTTCAAACACCTGCCTTTCAATAAATTGATTTCTTCCCCACTATTGTTTGCTGTTTCTGTTCTTTCCCTATGTTTCTTTACATCATTGCTTACAACTTAGTTGACTGTGAGCCTTTAATCCTGTATGATTCTGAGTCTTCTCTGTGCATCCAACACACTGAAAGTTTGATGGTACGGTAGCAAATCGTCCTGCATATTATTGAGGTCAGTGCTTCTCAAACTTTAAATATTTGCGACCCACTTTTCACTCATAATTTTCATCGTGCCCACCCCCATATAACAGCAATAAATTTTATTCAATAATAGTATACTTGGAAATTATAGCATCAATACGGCTTTTTAAGTGTCGACGACATAAATATACGTCTCAATCAGCCAAATGTTAATTGCCCCGGACGTATATTTACGTCTTCCCGAAACACGATCTTTTCTGTGAACTGCTATCTATACAATTATTCAGAATACAATACAATAAAATTACCTTGATAGTGCCTGCTAAAGATTTACTTATTTCAGAGGATCTGTTCATTTGTTTTTTTTCTACTCCCCCCCCCATGCCCTACATATGCTAGCTTACGTGTAAAACGGTGACATTAGAGAGCGAATCGCGTAATTTTTATTCGGGATTTAAGAAATGAATTATAAACCGTACAAATTATCAAGAAAAATGTTAAATTTTGTATATAATTTTATGTATAAAAAGCCGATGGGGTCACGGGTCATTATTAAAGGTTCTTAGCTTAGTATTATTTAGTTAATTGTAAAATACACTGCATAGTGCTGATATATATATAAATGTATTATATCAGCGTAAATGTGTATTTTATTTTTAATTGCAGAATGTATTTTATTTGCTTACTTTCAGTAAATTAATAATTTCGTTAAATCCCTCTTTTTGTTTTCGACTTTTCAATATGCTCGCTCCCTCTTCGGAGGTTTTCACGTCTCCTAGGGGACGCACCCCGCAGTTTGAGAAGCGCTGATTTAGGTAATTAATTAAGTGAAAATAAACAGTTTTGCATCATGAATTTTCTTTTACGTAATGTCAATACAATTCTATATGAGAAAGTTAGCGCCTAACTGGATTTAACATATGGAACATTATATTAAGTGGCTAATTTTGTCAGAATTTCTGTCAATCGAGAGTTGTAAAATTATTTTTTCTTGAATACCCATCTTAAAATGGATCCATTCTTCCGCTATTAGATTTTTCCCATATTCGTCAAATAAATGTTGATGCATTTTATGTGTGTGTCTGTTAATTAAATAAAAAATTGTAAAGCTTGAGAAAATTTGAAACTGGTCTTTATATATATATATATATATATATATATATATATATATATATATATATTTGTATGTTGAACAGAAAACAGCACTTTTTTCTTCTTCACCCTTCATGTTGTATACATAAATTTATATATTATTAAATTTCACCACAATATCGCCATTTTATACCGAATTACAAAATTTATTTCTATTAACAAAAGCATATTACTTTACCCATATGCATCAAATTACAACCATTAAAATTAACTGATAGCTGTATGTTTTTAAACAATGGGTTTTAGTAAATATATTATGATGAAAATGTTTGAAACGTTTCTCTATTAACAAATCTTGTAACAATAATTTAAATTAAAGCATTACTTCTCTCAAATATAATTTGTGTGTATCGTATTGAATGTCCAATCGAAGATACTGTGATATTTATCTTCAAAGATTACTTCAATATTTGCTTTCTAAACAGATTTAATAACATTCTCTAATTTCACTAAAATTGAAAGTTTATTTTATGAAATATAAATAATAATGTGTGACTGTATATGCTAAAAAATAAAAATAAACAAAAATAAGGAAATAATTGTGTACAAATTTTCAATTGCGTTAAGAATTGCAAAATTTAGAACTAAAACAATTAAGTTCTCCTTTTAAAGTTAGTTTTCCTTTTAAATCTATTCATGCAAGGAAAGAGAAATTTGACTTAACTGATAACATTTTTTATTTGCACTTCAGAAAGCTTTGAAAATCCTATCATTTACGCGTTCACTGCCAGGAAGATTTAAAATGTCTTGCCCTAATTGTCAATATATTATTCATGTAAATTCACAAACTATATACATACAGCATTTTTAAAATTTTAAAATGTCCCTTAAGTATTTTTTTATTTTAACAAGGGCAAGTAGGGTTCATTTTGCATTACGATACAGAAGAGAAAAAATGTGAAGCCCATTTTATTACAAGATAAAGAAGGATCAACTCGGAAAAAATGAGCACACTGATAAAATATGCTGGTCTGTATAGGATAGCGAAGCTTGAATATAATATTAATGTCGGAGTACATTTATATCCGAAAAGGTATTCCTGATATAGATCCTACGTTTTAAAAATTAAAGACAATCTTAAAGTAAGATTTTCATAAAATCTAGTATGATTACATTACTTAAATTTAATTTACAGAAAAACATTAAATAAAAATTTTAAAAAAATCAATATGAGATAACCAGTAGCTGACACAACTGAATAAGGTATGATATATCTTGCAGTGTTTCTTTTTAATGAAATTTTTCATATATAAAGTTTTTTTCATTTTGTTTGATTTATTATGCTCGTCTTTTGGTGACAGTCAATAAGCTATTTGACAGAATGACTTAACCGTGTCCAAAATTAAGAACGCGTAGTCTAGAATAATATCAACATTTTCGGTTTAGAAAAAGAAGTTGCTTAGCGTTATGTTTTGTAGAGCTGCTGGAGTGAGACAGTTTAAACATTTGAGTAGTTTGCCTGCAGTTTTAAGAATATTACATTAAAACAAACACATTAGCCCAGCGATAGTCAACCTGCGTCCCGCGGGCTGCATGCATCCCACCGAGCATTTTTAAGTGGCTCGTTCATGACTCATTGCTCTGAGAAATTTACTTAGTGAAGAACATTGTATTAAAAATTTGGTGCGAAATTCTTTGTCAAGAAATAAACTATGTCAATTTTGTGTTTTGCTGTCGGTGTGTCGTACGGGTACGAATTGATATACTTTTTATATTTGGAACGGTTACGGTTAGTGATAACAGACGACAGAGGAGTAGCCACAATTTTATGGGTGGAACTAATTTTTAACTATCTTTCGTATCTTGCTAGTGAAAAATATTCGAAGAAAATAGATTGTTTTCAAGACGATTGGGAGGTTGACTATTTTGTAGTGAAAAACAAACATGAGTCAGTAATTGCTTCATTTGTCTCGAAAGTGCTGTATTTAAGGAATACCAATAAACAGGAACCACACACACATTCGATGACATTTTTTTTCGAAAATCTCTTTCAAGAAGTGATAAATGGGCTTTCTTGAATAATATTGGCAACAGCAACAAAGTGTTTTATCAGTGGTAATATCACAGCGGTAACAAAGACATCCTATGAAGTGTGTTATATTATTGGTGATTATATGAAACTGTTTACTGATGCAGAAATTGTGAAGCAGATTTTCTTAAATGCTTCTAATTTAGTGTTAGTGACAAAAATAAAAAAAAAAATATAAAAACTAATAATATTTAAAAAGTAAAACAGGAGTTATATAATATTTTGATCAATTTTCAACATTTAAAATTTTTAATGGTCTTACGGTATCCGACTACGTTCAGAACCGTGATTTTAAAAAAGCACACAAATGGATATTTTTCATGATATTTACTGTCACTCAGATTAGAATACATGCATAAAACTGTTTTAAGGACATTTTGACAAAAAAAAAATTATTTAAATGTAATATTTTGGCAAAAAACTAACTTAGAATAATCCTTTTTTCCAAATGTTCTCCTTTTGTGAAAAATGGTTCTATTATAATACTATTTTGCCTGTATTTAGCTCAGATCTCTCCATAGAAGCTCAACTAGAATTTTTGAAAAATTCACATTATTTTCAGAGTTACCACCCATTGAAATAATTGTTGGCGTTTTTTTCTTAAAATTGCTCCCCTTTGTTCTCGTAAAATATGAACAAACCCACTTGTTATATATTTCTCGTAAAAAGATGAACAAACCCACTTTTTTCTTTAGTTATATTGCATTTAAAAAATTTATTTTGTCAAAATGTTCTTAAAACAATTTTATGCATATATTCTAAACAGAGTGGCATTAAATATCATGAATTACTATTTATGCACTTTTGGTTCCGAACGCGTTTATCCGCATCCCCTATCCGCATTTAGCGGCCCGCGTGATATAACTGACATATGTATGGGCCCAGCAGAAAAAAATTGAGTACTCCTTGTTTAGATATTTCTTTGAGATGGAGAACCATTGTTGGACTTCAAACTGGCCAGTATGAAACCCGCGGAGATGAGTTTCTTCAAACCTTTGTGCAGTTCCTACGGATGTTAGGAACCCGAAATACATTTTTATAGACGATAAGGTGAGGCCACACTGAGCTCGCATTGCTAATTCATTTCATGAAGAGGATATTCTCTGTATGGATTGATTCTCGAAAGATATCCTAGATCTCAAACCAATTGAACACTTTGGAATAGTCTAGGAAGACTTTTTTTAAATTTTTTTAGCGTAGTCTTTTTCCCAGGTCCCCACTCTCCAGGATTTAAATAGCATGCATACGTAAGATTGAGCTTTAATGCAACAAACATATATTAACACCCTCGTAAACATTATGAATGCTTGTTGTGAAACGTGTATACCAGTGCACGGTGGTCACACTTCACGTTAAACGGATTTTTCTCGAGTTAAATGCTTTATCTCTGATTCTTGATTTCAGATTGGATATATCTATGCATATATATAATAAAATAAAATAAGGTACCAAGAGAAAAAGTAGTTTAACATACAAGGCCAAAGAAGAAAAGAAATTGGAGGTTATAAGAGACGTAACAAATGAAGATACAAAAACAGTATTTAGACTAAAATGGAAACCTAATGGGATTTCTAAAGCTATAGCTGAGTTAGACCAGCAATGATATATATATTTGATACATTTGCTATTGCAAAATTAAATTCTCATCCATATTTTTATAATGCTATATAATTTCCCACATTTTAATACGTTTTTGTTCCAAATTTCGTGACAGCACAAATAACAGTTCATTACTTTTCGCAGATTTTAAGTTTATGACCTTTATTTTGTACATTAGTGTATTATGCAGATGTTTGATGATCTTAATTAGGAAAACCCATAAAATAATGGCAGTTACAACGAGTTGTGAAGCAATAAAAATAGGCAGGCAACTATAAATTAGCAGACAAAACCTATCAGTGGTTGTATAGATACTATTTAAAAGGTTAGTGCCATGTCAAGAAGTATACAGTAGTGTCTTAAGTGAAACAGGTAGGATTATAAGTAAATGATCAAATACCATTAACTTTAAAAAAAATAACCGGAGGGGGGAGTGAGTGAGTGAATAACAACATCGTACTGTTCAGCTACGTGAAGGCTTTTGGCGACGGACCATGTAATTTTGAACCATGATCAAGTGACGTGGACGACACCGGAGCTGGCACCACTCCTCTCCTAACTCCACACCAATGGGAGGACGTTTCAGCTCTCGACGGATTTAACGTGCATCGCTGCCCTATACGGTGGGTCTTTAGTGCTACTGGTTCGAACTCATGACATGCCTTCCATGATCCGATACCTCGACCACTGGGCTATCACAGCCCCAGAAGGGGGGAATGACCTTATGAAACACAGCAACATCAAGAAAATTATTTGACTTTTATTAACATACATTCATATGCATCTTACAAAGGAATCATCTGAGTTGTATTTTGGATAATATTAAGTGACAGTTATTTTCTTTTAACATTACATGAAATTTTTGTTCATTCGTTTTAATAGTTCCTTACCCAAATGCCAATGAGCTTTTTCCATGACTCATTACAATCAAACTTAACTTGTAGCGCACGCTACTAGATGTCTCGCATTAGGCAATGAAATAATTGCTGTATAAAAGGGGGGGAGTTAAACCCTTCCATCAATTAATATTTTTTTTTTCAAAACTGAAAATATTAAAACAATATTTTCTAAAATATCTCCATTTTTTGGAGTTTATTGACTGAAATATGACTGTATATTTATTTTCACAACAGATTCATTTATGATCGAATTGAATTAAATTAGTTTCTCTCAGTTGTTGATGAAGATTATGTTTAGAGAATTATTATTATTATTTTTTAAAAATTATTTCAACATTTAGACTTGTGAGTTGCGAGAAGTAAAAAATAAATAAATAAGTAAACAAAACAGATCAAATTTCCAAATTAAGTTGGAATTAGAGGGATTAACTTAATTCAAAAAGTGGGCAAATAGAGGCTCGAAGAGGTCTAGAGGGAAGACAGCCCGCCAAAACAATCAGCAAACCCAATATAAAGAAAATGTTCTTTATACAGGATATCCTGAATCTTAACGATTAGTGGGAACTAGGGATTACAATACTGGACCAAAAGTCCAATACCGGCATTCGGTATTTTTCAGATCTTAAAACCGGAATACCAGTTTTAATACCGGTAGTAGAAATTTTAGAAAAATAAAGAAAACACAGGTGTATCTGTTTTCTTTACCAGTTTTAATAGAGATTGTAAAAATCACAAAAATGATTTGTAACGTATAAATTATTGCAGCAAATAAAGAATAACAAAAAAGTAAAAAGGAACGTCTTATTTATTTAAATAACAAAAGATTGCAAGTATCACCATTTAGTCTGTGGTACTATTTCAAATTTTTGAAATGTGATCTTAAAAAAACACAGAATGCATTAATTGCACTGTATGATATGCAAATAAAATGTGAATAACAAACTCACTAATTTAAAAAAAAATATCAAAATATCCCGCACTTTCTTCACAACTACAACCTTGTTTTCACAGATACGAATATCATATCAGACTACGAATCCTGTGCGTGTGCACTCTGAGCTGTAATAGTATAGTTGTGGTCCGCTTCGTCGGATGATTCACATATTTTATCACTTCTCTTAATTGTACAATGCACCTTTATATTCACAGTCGAATTAATTTCGCGCGATAGGGAGATATAAAAATAAAAAGGTGTACTATTTTGCTACGTTGGCGATCCTTGAACATATAGTGGAGATAGCTTTAAAAATTTCTTGTAAATACCGAAAAAACGGCATTTAAACTTATGAATACCGATATAACGAAATTGTACAAAAAAACCCTCAAAATACCGGTATTCGGTATCCCGGTATACCGGTATGCAATCCCTAGCGGGAACGAAATAAAAGGGGGGTGGAGTCATATCTGTTCTGGGGAAATTTTTTTAAAAAAATTCCTAGTACTTGATTAAGTACAGACGAGCGTATTTTTAAAGAAGTGGAAACTTGACACCATTTCTCACATCATTAGCTACTGTTCACACAAATTTCACGATTTTATGTTGGTTTTTTTCACTAACGTCATCTTACATAGCCACTCTATTAATCGTAGTCACAAGTCGGACAAAAATATTTGCTGGTTTAGTTAAAATTAACGTAGTTTGTGAGAGTCGGAATTTGTGAAGAAGATGTCACCTTAATTTGACCCTACATAAATAGAACACTTTTACACAAAACTCCAGCCAAGTTTTTCATAAGTTGGCTCATTAAGTTAAGATTTTAAAATTCTACAGCAATTGTTCTTTTCTATGCATAAAAATCTAAGAGAATCTTTTTTATTTGAAGAACATTTTCATTTTGAAGCCACCCTTTGTTGAGGCCCATTGCCCACCCTCTATTTTTTAGAAATGCCTCCCTACAGTTACTAAATCCTTTACATCAACTCAGGCACAACTACACTCAGGGACATTGAAAATAGCGACCCAAGAAGGAAGCTATTTACAATCGCGAGACTTTGCAAATAAGTACAGCGTAATGTGATATGCAAATGATCCAAGTTTTGTGCCAATGCGCATGCTCATACACGCCGAGGTGGCGCTACAATCAGGAAGAGGGTGCTATATAAGCCAGCGCAAATTCGAAGATTCATAAACGTGACGATTACCCACCGATTGTAGGAAGACTTTGGCAAGCGAAACGTGCTAGAAGACATTTCTCACAGTTAAGCGAGTTTGAGAGAGGCCTGATCATATGGATGAAAACTGAAGGCTGCTCGACGCGCCGTGTTGCTGGCCAGGTGGATCGTTCGAGTATGCCGTTAGAAATTGTTGGAAGCAGTGGACACGAGAAGGTACCCACGTGCGGAAAACCGGGTCTGGAACGACCAGGAAGACCACGAGGAGAGAGGATCGAAGGATCGTGCGGCAAGCACTTGTGGACCCCACAGTGACTCGTTCAACGATACGAGCAGACGTGGGCGTAGCAATTGTTCCATAAACAATTTCTAGACACCTTTCAGAAGCAAATCTTAAATCCAAGCGCCCTTTCCGTGCACTCCCCTTAACACCGGAGCATCGGTAACTGCGTCTACAGTGGTGCCAAGCCAGATCAATGTGGAATGTCACAGATTGGCAAAAGGTTGTGTTTAGTGATGAATCCTGGTTTGTTTTGGGGACAGATGATGACCGTGTACGGGTGTGGAGGCACCCTGGTGAGTGGTATAATTTCCCCCACACTGTTCTACGTCACACTACCCGCACAGCTGGTGTAATGGTCTGGAGGGCCATAGCCTATGATAGCCGGTCCACTTTAATTGTGATGCGTGGAACCTTAACGGGCCAACGTTACGATGATGATTTTCTTCGACCCCATGTAGGACCTTTCCTAAATGGTCTCCCAGGGGCAATTTTCCAGCAAAATAATGCTCGTCCGCATACAGCAAGAGTTGCTCAAGACTTTCTATGTCGTTTTCAGACTCTTCCATGGCCGGCCCTTTCCCCTCGATTTGTCCCCTGTAGAGCACGTGTGAGATCAGCTAAAACGGCAGATGTCATCGTGTCACTCTGTACATTATTTAGAGTTGGCTGTTTAAGATTTGTGGGCCCATCTACCTCAGGACAACATAAGGTGTCTAATCAATTCAAAGCCGGACCGTGTGGCGGCATGTATTGCAGCTGGAGGTGGTCCAACGCGCTGTTGAAGTTGCCCAGTATTTGTGCCGTTGCACACCCTGCATTCGTTTAATTGTCTTGTTTTTGAGATCAAATGAGTCTCTCATCTGTATCATTACGTGTATTAAATTTCATTTCAATCCGATGCTTTCTTCTTGGGTCGCTATATTCAATGTTCCTGAGTGTATTACCATTCACATCTTCTGTCACAGTTTCGTCGTCTTCTGAATCTCAACCACCTATTTCTTTGATGGATACTACTCCCGCCACGTATAATAATTCATCTACCTCTACTGCATCTTCATCCAATAAAGCACTCTCTTCAGCAACTTGACCATTGTTTTTACTTATACCAGCTGAAACAAGTTCTGTTCTTGAAACTTCCACTACATCCAATACCATACCTGCTACATGCCAGGAAGCGAAACAAACTTCGAAACCCCGTAGGAAAAAACCTCCTCCTAAAAACGCATCCAACACTGTAAAACAAAAAAAATAGAAATAAGGATGGCTCTTCATAAACCTAAGAAATCAGCACCTGTCGAATGCTCAACGGATGAGGAAGATGTGATGGTATATGACGAGGAGGAATTGCTGGAAACAAATCAAGGTTATGAGAAAAAGGATGGTAAACTTTATCACTACGGAGACATGGTTATTTTTTTAACTAAATATAAAAAAAACCCCCACTTTTTTCAATATTTTTTAGCTTTTTAACCGCCAATCTTTGTTTTTTAAATTTGTTTAGATTGAATTTTAAATAAAATTTTCAATTTTACCTTTTTACGCTAAGCTTTAAACTTTTTAGTAATTTTATACTTTTAATGTTTTAACGAGTGTTTGGCGCAGTTGAGTCAAAATTGACTCTTGTACCAATAACCCCAAAACACACTCACTCACTCACCCGAAGACAAAAATAAGGGGGAGGGACAGTACAAAGCCAAAAGTTTCATCTTAAAAATAAGTTTCATCACAGAATTATTCGTCTCTTTTAGGTTAATTAAATTGACAAGTATTTTCCAACTTATTTTTATGAATGACCCTAATAATATAATATTATATTTACAATTTCCATACTTGTGGTAAACTGAGAAAATTTCTATAATAATTTCGCGTATTTGCAACCAAATTATTTGAATACTTAACTTCATTTTATACCTTTATAAAATGTATCAAGTAAAGAAAAATAGTATATATTTAAAGTAAAAAAGGATTTTCACAATTTGGTGGAACATGTTATCGTCTGATAAACGTCTTTAGTGTTGATTTCAGATATAAAAAAAATTTCAAGATTCCCACTATTTTCTCTTACTTGTTTACCTCTATCTCTAAGTATTAATATTTTTTATTTAAGTTATCTGAAAGGAAATATTTAATTTCATCTTTTTTTTTTCAATTTATATAAGTTTAATAGTATTTGTTGCAGAAATAATCGTTTTGTTTAATTACACTTTTTTTTTCTTATTCACCGTAGAATTCTTCTACTATTACGATTAATTAGGGTATATTTATGTTGTTCTGAGAAGGAATTAAAAAAATTCTCATTATAAAAAGTTCTCAGAACTAACCTCAAAACATGCACTAATAAAGAGAAGCTCAGTATAGTAATCGATGTGACATTTTCTGATTAATAATCGATAGTTTTAGTTTTTTTTTAAAGAAAGAAAGGAAAACGTATCGTCTTTTTTTCAAAGTTTAATGGCTTGAGGTACTTGTAAAAACCGCCTGGAGGAAGAGCTACAAAAAGAATGCTAGGATAACATAAAGTCAAGATACCTGAGGAAAAGAATTTCGAACTCTAAAAAAGTAATCATCTGTATCTAGAAGAATAGTTTTCTATCAAAGTTTCTAAAATTTATTTTTATTATTTTTTTAACCCAAAGAAAGGAAACTTTTTTTTCATACTCTAAAGCAGAAGAGTTATGTGTTGTTATAAGAAGAAAAAATGTTTTTATATGACAAAGTTAAATCCGATAGAATAGTTTTAGATCATATACTTGACAAAATTTGTACAAATTAAGCGTGATGTTACTCGTAATTTCTAAAAAAAATTAAATGTATATCGAGATAATAGTGCAATTGACTTTTTATATGTTTTTTTACTTTCCTAGAGTAATATATTTCTAGATTAAGTTGTTCAAAATCATCCTGCTTGTAAAATACACAAAAACTCTTAAGGTATCCGACTACGTTCGGAACCATGATTTTGCAAAAGCGTATAAATGGATAATATTTATGATATTTAGTGTCACACAGATTTAAAAAATATATATAACATTGTTTTAAGAATATTATTACAATAAAAAAATATTTAAGTACAACATTTTGACAAAAAATTAACATAGGATAACCCATTTTCAAAATATTTTCCTTTTGTGAAAAATGCTTTTATTATAATAATATTTCGTCTGTATATAGCTCAGACCTCTGTACAGAGGCTCAACTAGAATGTTTGAAATATGAAACTTAGAAGTGGGTTTATCCATGTTTTACGACCACAGAGGGGAGACATTTTAAGAAAAAAACGCCGATAATTATTTAAATTGGTGGTAACGCTGAAAATAATGTGAATGTTTCAAAACTCATAGTTGAGCCTCTGTAGAGATGTCTGAGCTATATACAGGCAAAATATTATTATGATAGAAGCGTTTTTCACTAATGGAGAACATTTTGAAAAAAGTTTATTGTAAGTTAATTTTTTGATGAAATATTGTATTTAAATTATTGTTTTTTGTCAAAATGTCCACAAAACAATTTTATATATGTATTCTAATCTAATTGACACTAAATATTATGAAAATTATCCATTTATGCGCTTTTTTTAAATCACGGTTCCGAACGTAGTCGGATACCTTAAAGAGTAAAATTGTTGTTTATACTTAAGAAAAATAATCTAAAATTTAACGTTCCCGAAAATAGTATTCGCAACCAATCTTTATATCAAGATTCAGTAAATGAAGAAAGTAGATCAAAAAAGAAATAAGCTTATACTGCAACAATTCATGAGAATGTAACTAGATTTCTATATTAAAAAAATCTCCTTCGATTAAAAATATTTGGTGAGAGTTAATTCTACCCCATGAAATTGTAAAAAAGTTTTACACAAAAGATTGAGCGATTTAACATTCCTTTTGTTAACTGCAAAAATATTATTTACAAAATATATAAATATTTTTAAAACCTTTTTATATATCCAAGAAATTTAGATCACACACACACAAAGGAAAGTTTTTATTAAAAAAATTCTTATCATATAATATCTTATTTTAATATATTCTCGTAATGTTTTGATCATAATTTCAATAATCTAATTTCCTGTATGTAGTTACGCATACATCTATGTATATATGTACATACAAAGTTATAAGTTTATATATGTGTAAAAATATGTACACACACATACATGTACGAGACAGCAATCAACAGTGGTGTAACGGTGAATATTAATCCTGCCTGCAAAGTGAGGTTTTTGACTTCAAGTCGGATATTACAAATGATTGCAAAATCATAACATCAAGCTTTACCCCCCCCCCTTCCCCCGCGATGTGGAGATAGCGGGAGTGTACGTTACAACACTGGCTCTCCTCCACACTCGTCTCCATCAGATGGCATCATCCTTCTGTACAGAAAACACGTGACTGATAGAGTGTGGAACGGAGTAAGAAAGCGCTTAGTGACGACGCACTAGTATAAGAACTGGAGTGAGCAACAACGACGAAAGATTCATGTACTAAAGCCAGATCGTCAACAACAAATGCAAAAAGTAGGCTGTGAAAGACAATGACGTTAACTAACGTAAAATAGATTATCCCTCTTAACCAATTGTTTTGTATTGGGTCAATTAATGTGTTTCCCCATGTTAAAACTTTATTTTAGTCTGCTAACATGCGAAATCCTATAGTTGGACATCCCACCCCAAATTGTTTCCCTTGAGGTGGGAAATGGAGGTCCACAAGAGGGTTTTTATTTTATTTTATTTTTTGCTGTTCAACAGTCAGAAGACCGAAATACAAAAAAATGTTCTCCGTATTTGGAACGACTTGTGATAAGCTTCTTTTACCTCTTAGGTCTCGTTTACAGACAGACTTATTTTCATGGTATACACGGTTAATGAGATTTGATGATGCTCTGCCAAATGTCGCCTTGCACTTATCCTTCTACATGCACATACTAAATTAAAAATATTTAGAATAAACCTAAGAAGTTTCAGGGCTGTTAACTTCGTCTCAGGGGGGATACAAAAAAATTTTCAAACATATATAATGCTTTGTAATTAAAATTAAGCATTTCAAACATCTTACACGTTATATATAAAGTAATGAGGTTTCAAAAAAGTACAAAGTGTTTAAAATATAATCGGAATTTTGAAAATTATAAGCATATGGAATTAAGAAACATTTCTATAATAAGTATTAAGTAAATTTTACGTTGCGCATGCTATTTTCTAAAATAGTGTATCCTTTCATGTCTTAAACTTTATAGAATTACAAAATATACCATACTCTTTAAATCCTACCTAATTTAGTATTATGTATATATCTTTTGCATTTCAAAATATTTAAATATGTTGAAATTTAAATTTTTTCTAAAGAATTTAATTTAGAATTAAATTTATATAAAAATAGCTACAGTGTAATATAAGGTTACATTTAATTTAATAAATCAACTTATCAGTAGTAATTAAAGCTACTATTTTAAAAATATGATGCACAACGTAAAAAATACACCAGAAAATATTTCCTATTTTCATATGTGCTTATAATTTCTTAAATTAAAATTATATTTTAAAAAATTTACACTTATTTAAAGCTTCATTCCTTTATAAATACTGTGTAAAAGATTCGAATTATTTAATTTGGATTTCAAAGAATTATATCTATTTGCAATTTTTTTTTTTATTTTTTGCTCCCGAGACGAATTTAACTCTCAACGCCCCTTTTAAAAATATTTGAGGAGGAGTGTTTCATATAAAATATTAAGTTCATAATGAAGTTTTCTATAAAAAATGTACTATATTCCAAATATGAGCCAAGGGGGAAATGCTAACTAATATTCTTAACTAGTAATTTATTAAATTTTAAAAAGCAAATAATATATATTACCTGCCAAGTATTACCAACGACTTAAGAGAGATAGAGCGGCTCCCCCAAAGCAAGAAGAAAATTGATAACCCGTGAATATATGAGACACATTCGAAACTTCCGTAGTAAAGAATGAATCTTAAATATATTAGGATTCGTGAAATTTGAACATTTTAACGCGTGTTTTCTTTATGTGTCTGGCTTTGCTCAACAAAAAATACTTTCTGTTAAATTCCCTTAATGCCTTTTTGCCCTCCTAAAGTGCTAATAAGACATTACTTATTGATGCTCATTATCTCGAATTTCTTAAGTGCATTCTTTTAAAATATGCTGGAGGCGTTTAAGCTCAGAATCTGGAATTTGTTTCCGCAATAGAATAGCCCCTGAATTTTGTAAAGTAATTATTAGTTAAAATTAGCTTTAAAGTAATTCTTTAAAAGGTTCTGTTAAGAAAAACTGAAGGAAATGTTCGTGCTATGTGTGCTGCTTTAAATTATAATTTCTACATAAAAATTAAAGCGTACTTAATAACTAACACTTTAATATTTCGAAATCCATTGCTATAAATCCTATTAAAAAGGAATATTACGTTTTAGGACTCAATGCAAAATAATGAACTGTACATACTTTAATTTATGCATGCAAATTTATACGAACTATGCAAATGAGCTTATGTTTTCCAATTTCCTTAGCTCACACCACATGTTTTTTGATTCCATTGGCCGTACCAATTATTTTGCAAACTGAGAGATTTGACAATTACTTTTCATGATATATTCAATATTGAACTAATCTGAGTTTGTTAAAACATTTCTATTGTTAAAATATATTTACTCTTGTCATAAAATTAGGAATGATATAGGTATATCAAAATCCCTTACTTCAAACTGTCAATAAAATAAATGTCGTCGCATAAAACTCTGAATTATATTCCTTTTAAAATGTTAAACGCAAACAATTTCAAGGTGATGATAATGTGAATAGATGTTACAGCAACGGTCCCCTCCCCGTCCGAGTTACAAAGGGAAATGTGGATCAGTATTTGACAGTTAGTGCCAGAAAAAAAACAGACGAAGCATGACATCAGACTTCTCTCCGGCTTTCTTCAGCCACTTTGACGACAGTTTCAAGACAGACCAGGCACAGACGCTTAAGGTAGATTGTTCTATATCAGGGGTGGTGAACCTGTATAGATAGATTTGTTACTTTTTTTAAAGAAATATTTCATTAGTTATATGCGTGCCGTTAAGCAATTTTGAATTGTGTTATTGGGAAGTAATAAAACCAAATACTAGTAACTCAAACTCTATATTTACAACGAAAAAATACATATTACACTGTTGTTGTTGTTGTTACTAATGCCACCTGATCGGCAAATGCCAGATCAAGGCCCATAAAATTCATCATGACAAAAAGCTAAGTGACGCCTGTCGTTAGCCGTAGCTTTTGAGCACCATACAGGTGATCAAAAGCTACGGCTCGGTTTCATCCCAATTTTGAGGAAGAACACCCTGGGAGTGGTCAGCGGCCACCCAACTCTCTTCCCATTCCACCAACCTCACGAGAGGACTTGCGGCTCGACGACTATTTAAAGTACCCCCATGCAGCGAAGGCACTATACATTTACAAACATCCATGTCTTCTCCGGGATTCGAACCTAGACCCAACGACATAGAAGCCAGCGTCGCTAACCACTCTTGCTCTGTAAAGTAGTAAAAGTCTTAGGTTTAGTAGCAGTAGTGTGACTTCTGTTGTTGCAGATTAGACTACAAATAACTTATTTTAGTACTGTAAGATGTGTACTTTTAACAGAGTGCATGCTAAATTGGAGTTATCAGCCAAACGGTTTCTTAAGGAGCCTTTAATGTTATTCATATTTGAAAATTATTATGTTAATTTTCCTTTCTCTAATTTTTAAATTGAACATATTGCAAAATGCGGTGGCTGCTTAGAAGACAAAATATAGATATCCGCTAAATATATAAAAATAACTCAAAGGGTAAATTTATAATCATAAGCATTCCTTATAAAAACTTTGCTTTGCAAGACAAGCCCATGGAAGTCATTAATACTTATTAAACTTGCTGTTAATTTAGTATTAATAAAGTAGTTATAAAATACCTTGTGCAGCCCTGATACATTAAAAGTGTACTGTCAGAAGTACACGCTCTTTGCACGAGTTCATTTTTAAAAAAACTAAAACATACTTGATGTAATAGCTGAATTGTCAGGAGAGTAAACACAAATGCGCGCGACAATGTTTACAAAAATGTAAAATCATATTTTAAAATGAATGCTCATGTTATAATTAGTTTTAAGCGAACTGTAATTTTAAGCCTCACAGAATAAGCATTTAGAATTATTGTTAAATAATGAAAATGAAATGAAATTATGTTATTTTTATTATTTAAAGCGAGAATACTTCAAAATGTTGTATCCCGGGAGCAGGCACATAATCAATACTAATGTTAATGGCCATGCGGGGTGATTGATTCACCTAATTCTTTTTTTTATTATTATTTTTATTCTACAAGATACAAATCGGGATTCCAGCGAATAATTTATTTAAGAGAAAGTATACTTACCTACTTTCCAAGACTTTTCAATTTTTCTTTTGTAACAAACAAACAGTTTTGTCAGAATTAACGATTTCGTGATCTGTGTGCTCCGTGCGATCACTTCCGTTTTAAAAGTGTATTCAATATAATATGGATGTTACTGTTAAAAAATGTGTAAAACATTTTTCATTATGCTTTATATGTTTGAGAATACTCAAAAAAACAATCTTGGCCAAGTAACTCTTCAAAGTGCTGTATGTGGTTTTCCAAATGTCATAAAACTCTTTTACATGGAAAAAAATCCGTCAGAAATGCATTAAATGAGAAACAAACACATAAGAGAGGGGCCATAACAAACTGTACCAATGACTTAGAAGATCAAACAGATGATCATCATATGTTTTCTGCTGCCTATAGCTATGGTATACGGTATTTCAAAAATAATAGCACCGTGATAAATTTTTTATCTTCCTAAATTTTTTCGATTCTGGGTCTGAGTTTTGTTTTTTCTCTGAAAGAGTAGTAGTTTCGAATTATAAAGAAAGCTTGATAAAAGATCTCTCATCATGAGATTACAGCAAATCAAATAAGTTCTTTTTTTTTGTTTATAAGATCAAAGATAGCTAATTAGGTATTGATGGAGTTTTTATTTTTGGTGACGTAACATCGCCAAGTGATATATATATATATATATAAATTATATCAGTGTAAAGTGCATTTTTAATATGTCTCAAAGTATTTTGTTTTAATTCATTACAGTAAGTTAATTATTTTTTAAATCTTTTATTTTCAATATGATCACTCCCCACAGTTTGAAAAACGCTTTCTTAGGAGGATACGCTTGTGAGAGGTTTTCACCTCTTTCTCGGGTTAGGAAGTGGGGAAGAAACACTCGCCTTCATCCAATCAATCCAGTGCTTCTCAAACTTTCAATACTGGCGCCCCCCTTTTCGATCACAATTTTTATCGCGCCCCCCTTATACATTAATAATGTACTGAATGCAATAATAATGCACTTTGACGCTAAAACTACAATAGGCGATCTTAATTATAAACGATACAAATTAGTAACATAAGTATTAAAAGTTTGTATACTACTTTTAAGCAATAAATAAATAAATAAATAAAATAATAGGATAATTATTATGTTATTTTTCCTTTCTCTAATTTTTAAATTGAACATATTGCAAAATGCGGAGGCTGCTTAGAAGACAAAATATAGATATCTGCTAAATATAGAAAAATAACTCAGATGGTCAATTTCTATAATCATAAGCATTCCTTATAAAAACTTTGCTTTGCCAGACAAGCCCAAGGAAGTCGTTAATACTTATTAAACTTGTTCTTAATTTAGTATTAATTAATTAGCTATAAATTAATCTGTGCAGCACGGATACATTAAAAGTATACCGGCTGAAGTACCCGCAATTTGCAGGAGTTCATTCATAAGAAAATAAAACATTCTTGATATAATAGCTGTATTCCAAGGAGAGTAAAGCCAAGTGCGCGACAATGTTTACAAAAATATAAAAGGTTTTTTTAAAAAATGTTTGCTCAAATTATAATTAGTTTTAAGCGAATTTTAATTTTAAGCCTCACAGAATTAGCATTTATAATTGTGCTGTTAAATAATGGACAATAATATAAAATTCCGATGAAGAATAACTGTATTATATTTAATATTTAAAGCGAAAATACTTCAACATGTTTTAACCCGGGAGCATTCGCGCACTCGATAAGGTCGAGTGGGGTTATTGAGTCACCCTAATACTTTTTTTTTTATAATTATTTTACTGTACACGAAACAAAGCGTGATTCCAGCGAATAATTTCATTAAGAGAAAGTTTACTTACCTACTTTCAAGGACTTTTCAATTTTTCTTTGGCAACAATTAAACAGTTTTACCAGAATTAACGATTTCGTAATCTGTGCGTCCCGCGCGACCACTTCTGGGTAAAAAGTGTATTCATTATGATTATATGAAATTGTGTAAAAGATTTTTCGCGTTATGCTTTATGTGTATAGAATACTCGTAAAAATAAGTCTTGGCCAAGTAATTCTTCAAGATGTGTGCTCTCCGTGGTTTTCCAAATAAAAAACTCTTTTTCATGGAAAAAAGCGTAACAGAGAAATACATTACTTACAACTTCCTTAAATGAGAAACAAACACATAAGAGAGGGGTCATAACTAACTGTACCAATAACTTAGAAGGTTAAACATATTACAGCTATAATGTGCAGTATTTCAAAATTAATGACAGTGACGAATTTTTTATCATCCGAAATTTTTTCGATTCTGCGTCTGGGGGATCTGTTTTTTCTCTGAAAGAGTTGCATGTTAGGTTTTAACAGAAAGCGTAGTAAAAAAATCTCTCATCATGTTATTACAGCAAATCAAATAAAAGTTTTTTATTTAGTTATAGGATCAAAGATAGATAATCAGATATTGAAGAAGTTTTTATTTTTGTTGACTTAATATCGTGCTCGCGCGCCTATAAATTATATCAGAGTAAAAGTGCATTTTTTATTATGTCTGAAAGTATTTTGTTTTACTTCATTCCAGTAAATTAATTATTTTTAAATCTTTTATTTTCGATATGCTCACGCGCCCCTCGTAGGGTTATCGCGCCCCCAGGGGGGCGCGCCCCACAGTTTGAGAAACACTGAATCAATCTATTTATTGATTACACGATATAACGACATAAAGTCAATTAACTATAGTAAGAGAATGTCTCGGTGCTAACCACGGTGAAAGCACATTAACGATTAGGAGACTATCAAACTCGATCCTTACTTTATATATGATCTCATCTATTATCCGATTTAATCTAATATTAATTTAATTTCATGATCCATTGTCACTTTAAATCTTTCGCCTAATTCTATTTAAATATGCCTTCAGAATAAAATATAGTTGCACCAAAAAATGAGTATGAGGATGGATTTACATGGAATATAAAATTACTTGCATGGGAAGTCGCATGAACCCGAGAGAAATACTCCACAGTAAATAAAATGGAGGTAATTTCATGTTCCTTAGGCAAACTGGTACAATTTGATCCTTGGATCAGTATTTGTACGCCCTCCGGGGGTAGGGCACTACTGCTCTAAGACTATGGTAATATTTATGAAGTTAGAAAAGGAAAATAAGTGTCTAGGATATATTTTTACGAATGTAATATTGCATTTTCAGCGGATGTTTCAGCAATAATCTATTTTAAAAGGTTAAACAACAGTCATCTTCTGGATCAAGATATTAAGGTATCTGAACACGTTGAAAATGACCAAATTTGGTCAAGACGGATATATATATTTTTTTATTTTATTGAATAGAACTATCTTCTGGCTTTATAAAACATACTTTATTTTCTTTCTACACTACCTAGAAGCCAAGTTACAATCAATTTTATAAAGTTAGAAAAAACGGAAGTGGGTCTTTGATCTACCAGAAGTAAGCATTTAAATTGCTTCAAATCGATCACGGCGAGTCTGTTAACTCAAAATGTTACAAATGTATTTCTATGAAATTTTTTGATCCTGATATTTATGTTATTTCCTTGAGAATGTACTAAATTATTTCTTATTGTATGAATATTTTTTGAGTTATGGCATAATATTTAAATAATGGCCCCATAAGAATGTCACATTTCTTATTATTTTTTCTCAATCAGCTCTAAAATTTTCAAATTTCATTAAGATATTAAAATTTTAGTAGTCTTAGATAAATGCATCTGTGATTTGTTTTAGTAATAATCTTACTAATAATAGTTTATTACTTTTATCTCTAACTGCTTTGAAGTTTTTCAAACATATTGCTAAAATTTCCCTTATAATTGTGCTTTTTCGAAAATGTAAGTAACTTATTTTAAATATTTTTAGTTAAATATTAGTATTTTTTGGTATTGAGTCCTATATAAAAAAGCATTTATATTGTTAAAATATGCTATTTTGTTAAATTCCCCGAACGTGTTTGGGTACTTTAAAAGCTCAGTTGTTTTCATTGTTTGATATTTGTATCTTTGGCGCAATACTGCATTTGACTGGTCCCATACAGTTCTTGTTTCTGTCCATCGGTATTTGAGCTCGAAACTGAATCTTTCTCATTTAACCACAATAAACAAGTAGTCATGGCTGTAATCTCGTAGCTTCTGACATTTTTGTCGAATTATGGGTCCAATTATAGTGCTGCTTAAGACTCATCGTATACTGATGGACGTAAACACTTTCAGGACTCAAGGTCTTCGCGATGGCGTATTGTGTAAATTTGGAGAATGGGGAGCCGGCTTAAGTGCCAATCGGACCAGTTTACGGTAGTTTAAAAACATGGAGTTCATTGTCAGTATTTGTCCAATTTTGTTGCTGATTGTTATTGATTTATTGAATATTTACGTCGCATTGTTCAGCTACACGAGGGCTTTTGGCGACGGACCACGTAATTTCGAACCAGAGTCAAGTGACGTGGACGACACCTGAGCTGGCACCCCCTCCTAACTACCACACCAACGGGAGGACGTTTCAGTTCTCGACAGATTTAACGTGCATCCATGCCCTACACGGCGGGTCTTTAGTGGTACCGGACTCGAACTCGTGACAAGGCATGCCGCTATCCGATACCTTGATCACTCGGTTACATCAATCTACATTAATTTACATCAATCCCAGAGAAAAAAAAATAATACTTAGAGAATGAAGAAAACTAACTTTGTGTTGTTTCAAAACAAGAATCCTATAGATATTATTTTCAGGTAATGAAAAAGGAAAAGCAAATATATATAATATAATCGTTTATAGATTATAAGAACTTTAAGTCAGTATCTTTTATCGTTCAAAATAAATTTTTGTAATAATGTAGATTATTTTTTCATGTGAAGTTTAAATGTTGTTTTTTTAAAGTTATTTCGTTGGTATTCTTTGCGTTTTTACTATTTGTATTCTTAAAATTTTAAATTTAATTCATTTTTGAACATTAATATACTAAAAATTACTCTTTTAATTTAATACTTTCTCACGAAAGAATTGTTTTCTTATTAATTATGTTTATAGATTTTATTATTATTTTTTCATTTGAGTTAGATCATTTCATAAAAATTGTATAGGGTTTCTTTTTCAAATATATTTAATAAATGCATTTTTAATCAACATGTTGTATAGTTCATGACTATGCATTGAAATTAAATAGACATTTTCATTTACTATATTCCCCAATACAGAATTCATTCTTCAAGACACCTACGTAAGCTTTTGAGAAAACCATACTAAATAAAATCTGGTTTATTCATAACAATATACTCACAGAGCTATCACATCACTATAGCCCCTTTTAAACGTTTCCTTTATTTTTCTATATCGTATGAAGTCCTAGCTTTTGGACTACATTGTATAAGACCTGTAGGTTTATCTTTTCTATGGCTATATTTTTTAAACTCATACACCTGACAACGCAGAACCCTTTTTTTAATTTTTTTCCTGAATATTTAAAATTTTCCAATTAGTAAGACTTTAACTTTTTTTCCCCTTAAACAACAATGGAACATCTATTATATAAAAATACTAGCTAAAACAAACAAAAATTTAAACAAAACTTAACAAAATTTGTAATTTGTAAACATGTTAGAGACAGATGTGCTGTTTATGGTTTTGACATCATTCAGCCATTCGCAACCTATTATATTCTGCAAACTTTTTGGAAGCTGAGAACAGAGCAAATTATTAATGTCTGATGTTACAAAACAGGAATACTGTGCTCCCAATGTTGTAACATCCTCAAGTCTGGCTGCATGTTGCTCTGCTGCGCCCCCAGTGTGTGTTTGTATCATTCTTTGTCTGTTCTTCTACTTTGATGGTGTCCGTTCTTCCTCAGTTTGAAGTCCAATTACACTCGTTGCACTACTTTTGCCTTGCGAATATGATGACATAAATTTGATTCCTGCAAGGCATTATTTTTATGTAGTAAATCCAATTGACTGTACTTGACAGAATAAATGGTAAAACAAAAATATATTAAATTTCAAAACATTAAAAAAGAAGAAAAATCAGGAACAAAAAGAAAGGGAAAAAATGAAAATTGCTAATGGAATATTTAACTTTACACGTACATCAATTGACACAGTTCAACTCCAACGCAATGAGAGGCTGCAGATATTTTCAATCGAATATGCAAGGAAAATTCAAATATAAACACTGATTTTGCAGCATAAATCTACGACAAAGTGTTGATAATGATGGAATTTGTTTGCAATTTACAATTCGATTAGCATTAGCAATTGTTATCAACAAATTTAAGGGCCTATTTTTAAAATAGAGTGGCTTATATCTGCACACATATCTAGCACATAGCACATAAGACTTCATCAATGAAAAAGCATAATTTGAAAAAACAATTACAATCCTACGATCACCTGCTTCCTTAAAACATATTTGAGCCATCTGTTTTGCTTGTTCGCTGATGCTTATGCCAAATTGACGTGGAATTGGATCTCTTACTGCTTTTGCGTGGTCAGTATGATGACCTAAGTTCGATTTTTTGCAAATCAATTTTCTGTACTGAAACCGATTGACTGCACTTAAAACGGTTACAACAAAAACATATGAAATTGCAAAACAGCTCTGAGTGGGCCTTGTATCAAACTTTTTTGGATAAAATTAGCGGGAAATTTCAATCGGTACTCTACTCGCGTTTGTGGAGATCACGTGGCCAATCTTGAGTTATCATGAAAACTGTAACTATTTGGCAGAAAAATAAGTATAGAGTGTAGTATATGTAGGTCAAATATAATCTTCATCTTCTCTTAATAAAGAGAAATAAATTTAGCTTAAAATTATATAAAGAAACACAATGTAAAACATAAGCAAAATCGTAAATATCCCGCGATAATGCTATCGGATTGTAACCAAACCTACAAAACAAAATTTGAATTGTTAAAAGAATAATTTTAGAAAAATTGTTTTATTAGAAAAATAATCCTAATTACGTATCAAAGAACGAAAAATGTATAAATATGACAATCAACAAACATAACTATAGTAAAACTATGTATTAATCACGAAAAAACTGCGTGTTAAGTATAAATTTTCGCATTCAGAGAGAATCGTGACATCATAACACCGAAAAATGATGTAAAAATTAAATTTTAAAAAATTAGGAAGAATTACGAAATAAAAAGTGCATAAGAACCCGTCCGAAATCAAATACATCGTTATGTCAAAATTCCAGAGAAAATGTTCAAGTAATTTCCGAGATTAGCGGCTTTGAACAAACACACATTACATTTTTATTTATATAGATTACAAAATACTAGTTTCAAATAAATAAATAATGTAGGTGCAAATAAATAAATAATACAGCCGCAATTGGATTAGGAAATCGAGATGGATGCAATTCTTATCGTATTGACGCGCTATGGGAATTCAACTCTTAATCTTTGCACAATGTTTATGCTATATATTTTTTGAAAATATTACATTTTAGTAATTACTATACGGTTGCAAGCAAGAAAATAACTGAATTAAATTTCTTTATCGAAATACATGTTCTAGTGAACATTTTTGTTAGAGATAATTTAGTCATCTAGTCTCGGAGGACACATTTTTAAATGTTTCCACGAAGTCTTTCAGAATCTGTATTAGATGGAAATTTTAATAACAGATGAGGGATCTTCATGAACCCCCTGTGGTTCACGGACCACAGTTTAAGAACAGCTACACTATAGAGACGAAAAGAGACTTCATGTTTAACAAATCATCTTTTGGTCGAAATTCGCACTACTAAAATTATGAAAAACTGAAGGAATTTTGAAATTTTTTGTCCTTCAATTTTTTAGATTATTTATCTTACTAATGTTGTAACGTCATTGTGTTTTGAATCCGAAGTTTGGAATATAAGGGACAAGAAATAAAATTATAATATGTTAACTCAAAATATTTTTATTTGAAAACTCAAAACGCTTATTGAAAACCCTCGAAAAACGCTTTGGAAAAATATCAATATTTCCTAATTTTATTCCCATTTTTCATTTCTCCTTTAAGAAATGTACACTAAAAATAAGAAACATATTTTGCTCATTTTGTCTTTTTTTTGTTTTGAAAATAATGGGTTTTGAAGTTAGATTGTTGAGAAAATTCGAACAAAAAGTAGACTGAAAGTCAAAGTATCATTAGCAGCGCTGTCATATTTAAGGAGAATAGCCTTTAAAATGTGATATATTCAGGTTACTAAGGAAACAAAAATATCCCTTGCTGGTTGAAAGAATTATTTTTACTCTCAGTCAATCGCCAACATATTGTAATGTAAAATTTTTCTCTCTGTAAATGTGTTTGAACTTTTTCAAAGATATTTATGTAATAAAATCTTTACTGAACAGGATTTTCAGAGCTAAATATTTGGATATCTAAGTTATTTTTGACTGAAAAAAATTTTCTTCTAAAAAAAATGTCTTCCCAGGTCATTTTAAGAAAAATGTAAAACACCACTACGCTCTAAGAATCAATATCTAAGTAGAGGAAAAGGTAACATACAGTGGTCCACAAAAGTGTTCATGCACTTGCAATTTCTTATAAAATTTAATGTTTTCAACTAATAAAAATTAATATATTGTACTTGTAATTTTTTATAATATCTGCACCTTATTCTTAATGGAGTGATATAATTAATTTTCTAAAAATAGTATAACTATTTTTTTAAATTTAATTATCAAAAAGCTACTAAAAAATTACGCCACAAAAGCCTTCGTACACTTAACAAAAATCTCAACTCAGCTTTAAATATTGTATTTCTTTCTTAATTTAGTACTTAGTAGGATATCGTTTAGTGTTCACAATAGCTTTTAAGCGTCTTGGTATAGATTTAATCAGTTTTTTTGTAATTTCTGCATCAATTTTCCTCCATTCTTCTGTGATTATTGTTTTTACTTCACATTTTGTGTTTATTTGTCACGTTTTCTTCTTTTACATCAGAATCTCACCAAATATGTTCTACTGGGCTAAATAAAGAGATTGAAGTCGTTTTCATAATTTGGGGACAGTTATAGAGACACCAGTGGCGTACAATGACAGCAGTGCACTTGGCGTCGTTACCCTGTTAAAAAATTAAGTCGCCTCCAATATCCAAATTTCGGGGGCTAATAATTTAAAATTTCTTTAAAATAATTAAATAGAGTTCATGATTCATAATACCATGAAAAAATACCAAATTACCTAATTCTGAAGCCAATTTACACCCTTACGCTAGCATACCTTCACTTCCATGCTGAAACATGGAAGCGAAGGAGTTCTTGTTCCGCATAAATTCATGGGATTATTTTTTCATTTACAAACTATTATAGGCTCATCGGAACCAAAAATGTTGCATTATCTGCTACCCCAATCAATTTGCTGTCAATTTTGAATTTTCTGAAACTTAGTTCCTTGAATCTAGTTGGATCATTAAAACATGGAAGTATAAGTGTTCTTGCATGAAGGTGTAAATCGGCCACAGAATTAGGTAATTTTTTTTTTTGATATAGTGAATCATGAGCTCTATTTAATTATTTTAAAGAGAAATTTTAAATGATCCGCCCGAAATTCGGATGTTAGAGACTACTTAATTTTTTAACAGGATAATGACGCCATGTGCACTGCTCTCATTGCACGCCACTGGTGTCTCTATAAATATCTCCAAATTATGAAATTATGAAAAGACCTCCAATAAATCACTTTATTTAGCTCAGTAGAACATATTTGGGTAGAGTTTGATGTAAAAAAAGAAAACGTGATAAATAACCACAAAATGTGAAGTAAAAACAATAATCACAGAAGAAGGAAGGAAAATCGATGCATAAATTACAAAAAAGCTGATTGAATCTATACCAAGACGCTTAAAAGTTGTTGTGGACACTAAAAGATATCCTACTAAGTACTAAATTAAGAAAGAAATACATTTAAAGCTAAGTTGAGATTTTTCTTAAGTTTACGAAGACTTTTGTGGCGTAATTTTTTAATATCTTTTTGATAATGAATTATAAAAAAAGAAACGTTTTACTATTTTTAAAAAATCAATTATGTCATTCTATTAAGAATAAGTTGCAGATATCCTAAAAAATTACAATTATATTATATTAATTTTTATTAGGCGAAAACATTAAATTTTATAAGAAATTGCAAGTGTACGAACACTTTTGTGGCCCACTGTATATAAAAAACTTGAATATTTGTAGGAAAACAGATTCTTTTTCATAGGTTTGCATGAACGGGATGCCATAGCAAATTATTATTTGCTGTGATAATTATTCTAAATCGAGAAAGTGTTACCATCACAATATAAAAACATTAATACAGAATTAAAAGTTAAACTGTTCTCTCTTTTGATGCAGTAATATGTCCAGTTTTCGTGGATTACACTTGCCAAAAAAATCCAAAATTGATAGAGAGCATAATGTCAATTAATTGCCATTATGATAAAGTTAACCAAATTCATTAGACTAATTAATGTTTTTTAAATCTTGCAAAGTATGTATGAATTGGAAATAATTTGAGGATTTTTGACTTGTAAGAAATAAAAATGCAAAATTAGTAAAAATGCTTGAAAAAACAACAAAGAACAAATAGCCACAGACTTTTCCCGTGAAACCTAAAACCGGAAGATACTGACACAGTACAAATAGAAAGACGGGAAGTTCTGATTTCTCATATATTAATAATGAGTATAATTCGTCTACTACTCCAGTATGATACCAATAAAAATAATGTGGGTAAAGGGAAATAAACCTAAAAAACTACCATAGATCAGCTATCAGTGTGGAGTTTATAACACAGTAGCAGCTGTGATTGTTTATGATTAACTGTGATGAATATTAGGTCGTGTTAAATTCGTGACCGAAGAATTTTGAAAGGTCATGGGTTTTGAAGCAAGAGACGGCATCATTAGGAAATTCTTTTTTTTTTTATCTGCAGTTGATAATATCCTAATTTTCACAAAAATCTGACTTTAAAGTTTATTCGTTTAATTAAAAATGTTGACAGATTTTTTAAGTTTAGTTTAACATTAAGTTTTCATATAGTATTTAAATATTCGAAAAGTAAAATACGTTCACAATTTAGTAAGTTTTGGTTATTAAATGTAAAAAAAATGATCACACACACAAATAAAATGAAGAAGTATTGCTAATTTTATTTTTTTTAAATTATAGCTATTTGCATAGACAAAAAATGTTTGAATAAACTGCTATTAGTCTTTTCCTCGATCATCATATCCTTAACTTCACATTTACAAAAAAGCATTGTGACATTGTATACATAAATATTTCTTAATTATTTGCAAAATATAGTTGAAATTTCTCACGTTTCTTTAAAGATTAAGTGACATGCGCGATAGAAGTATTTTCAATTTCAATTAATTAAGGGATAATTTTAAAATCAATGAAAACATGAACGAGAGAGAAATAATGCTTAGTTTGAAGAACACTTATGTCCATAAGTTAAGAATAATGAAGTTCAGGCAAAGAAAGAGACAGAAGCAAAACAAATTTGACTTGTAAAGCCTATTTATTAAACAAAAGGTAAATAGCAAAAAAGATGCTATATGTTTGACATAATAAAAATTGCTATTTTTACTCCCTGGAGCAAATTTAAAAAAAAAGAACGTATTTACAAAAAACAGTATAACATGATTAGCATGATGGTTAATGCTGAGTATGTCTTCCGGACGAGGCAATATAGGCCTTACAACGCCTAGGCATGCTGAGTATCAAATTATCAATCTGATATTGAGGAATATTACACCACTCATCATGCAATGCCCTCCGAAGTTCCGGTAAACTGGTGGGAGGGGGTTGACGGGCTGCAATTCGTCGGCCAAGCATATCCCACACATGCTCTATTGGATTCAAGTCCGGTGAGTATTCTGGCCAATCCATACGGGTGATATCCTCCGATTGAAGGCATTCGTCTACAATGTTTGCACGATGAGAAGGGGCGTTGTCATCCATAAACAGAAATTCAGCACCCATGGCGCCCTGAAACAAACGTACACGTTGTTCCAGAATGACATCCCGATAGATGTGACCTATCATCGTTACACTCTGAACATGCAAGTCAGTTCTGGAACCAAGAATAATGCCTCCCCAAAGCAGCCCTCCTGCACCACCGTAACGGTGTCGTTGAATGGTGTTTTCTTGGTGGTAACGGGTACCTGGCGCTATCCATATTAAGGTCCGGTGAGAATCAGACTGTAAACTAAACCTGGACTCGTTGGAAAACATCACACAAGACCAGTGTTGTGGTGTGCACAATGCATGCTCTCTATTCCAAGTTAATCGCAGGCGACAGTGAGTTGCGGTAAATGGTACACATCTGAAAGGCCTACTAGCATATAGACCAATGTGCCCTAAGCGTCTGTACAAGGTCTGCCTTGAAACTGTCGTACGGGTAGCTGAAGAGAGCTGACGAGACAGGTCTGATGATGTGCTCCGTCTGTTTCTTTTGGAAGTAACTGCCAAATATCGGTTCTCATTTGGCGTTGTAACTCGGGGGCGACCTGTGCTGTAACATCTACTCACATTACCATTATCTTGGAATCGTTGCCAATGCCTGGAAATGACACTCTGGGCGATTTCAAGTTCCTCGGATTCTTCCAGCTGAGTGTACTTCCACATTCCAGTCGTCCAATAATTCTACCTCGTAAAAATCATCCAAATGCTGCCTTGTGCCATAACTATGCGGTTATTGCACTTAAAGGCTTTAAAAGCGATCTCATGAACAATTTTTATTGCCACCATTCCTTATATACCACTCTGTTACACTCTCGTCATTGTGACGTACTATCCGCGCCATCTAGTTGTTTCCTTTAAGTTGCATATTCTTCTTCAAGATGTGTGTGATAACTCTACAGGTGAAATTTTAATTTTAGAGTTCAATTTCTGTGTGATTCTGAATTATCCTTAATTTATGGACATGAGTGTAGTTAAAATATATAACATTAGTTTACTGTATACATATATATATATTTCCATTTGTTGTAACATTGCAATTGACACTATCTGCAATTGGTAGTGTATAAGTTTTTATTTCATTTTTTGTTAAAGTCTTTATACTTTAGGCACCCACACATTGAAGTAAAAAGATACTTTTACTAGTATTTTATAAGATAAGACTTTGTGTTTTAGTATTTTAAAACTAGTTTATACAAGAACATGTTATAAGCAAAAACTTGCTAATGATAATTATTGTGCCATTTCACCTATTTACACAGATTACGTTCCTTGACTTTAAGCTAAACATCTGGACCTAAATCCAAGACCAACATGTTTAATTTCTCATTCGCTGGGTTGTAAGGAGCTAAAATTTCGTGGTATAATTTCCATCCCATCAAAGAATTGCATTAATCTCACATTCGTATCATCGAAATAGTTTTTTTAAACACTACTTTAAAGTATTATCAGATGCAGTCAATATAGTTTTAATAAAAGGAATGATTCTGACGTTATACATTTGCAAATATTATGACTAAAGCCCTTGTAGCTAAATATCGTGATCGCAAATCTTTCTTTTCGCTGATACTTTTGTCTCGATTCACACGTTCGAGTTCAAGTGACACTGGATACATATCGTGTAAAGGAGCTTGATACACATAAATCTGTTGAGGCTTAATTTCCTCCTTTTGGTGTGGTGTGATAAGTTAGAGAATGATGTGCAGGCTAGAGTATCGCCCTCGTCATTTAGCCACGGCTCAAAATTACGAAGTCCGTCACTAATAGATGTAGTGTTGTCTCAATATCTCTCAATTAATAAAACCAATTTAGTAAATGAAAGTTACCAGAGGCTCCGTTTTCTTGCCACACATTGGGAAATAATGAATTCAATCATATCGTAAAACTCGGTGTATAACCCGTACCGGTGTACAAAGCACACGTTTAATTCCAATTTGCATTTTTTAATTTTTAGGTATGTTCATGCATCCCCTTTTTTACAAAGATCTCTTAAATGTGAGTATGCCATACTATTATGTTTTGAAGTCATTTATGTGAGGTATTATTCCAACTTTTGAAAAATTGTATGATTCTAAAACAGTGATTCTCAACCTTTTTTGTTGCGGTACACTTTTAACAATTTCAAAATTTGGCGCACTATATAAAATAGTTCGTGTTAAAAATTTCCAATGTTAAATGAAATCATATGTACGACAAGGACTTCAAAGTGTTTATTGAGTACTTAATTATAAATTCCTTCCAGGAATACATTTCGTACAAAATTTGTGAGCTTGGTGATTTTAAATATTTTTTTTTTATATTTGGTTGTAAAAATGATAATTCATTTCATCATCTACATTTAAAAGAGACTCGATTTTTTTTTTCATTTTTATATTTGTTAATGCTGAAAATCCAAATTCACGCGAGTAAATTGTAGAAAATTGTAACAATATTTTAAAGTGTTAAAGTCTTTTTTTTTTAAAAAAAAAATATCCACCTCTAATTTTCATCCTAAATGAATTAATTGACTCTTCCTAATGTTTTAAAATTAAATAACCACTATTACGGAGCGAAAGGAATTTTTCCTTATCATTCAAAGTTAATTCATATGCAGATGTGCCAGATCACAAATAAATTAAGAACCAAACCAAATTTTGTTTTATATTCATCTATCCACGAAAGGATAAATTAAATGTTCTATGAATACCATTAGTTTATTTTTATAAACAGCCGACAGAGAGAGAGAATGATTATGTTCTGAATTTTATTTTATTTTTAGAATGTAATAATTAAAGAAAAATGGCTGAACACAAAAATTCCAAGGCACAGGGTTTGAGAATCATCGCTATAGAACTAAAACATTTTTAAGTTCATTAAGTATATCATTCCTTCTAAGGTATCTGACTACTTGCGACAACTTTTTTTTAAAAATATGGAGATATAGAATTCTTTGGGGAGAAAGGCGGGGGTTAGAGAGATTTATTTAGTACATTTTAAGAAAAAAATGTTAAAATAAAGAAGAGAAAAATAAATTATTATTTCTAAAATGGGAAAAAGTTGGTAAAAGTTTACTAAAAGTTACACAAACGAGGCCTCTCCTGTACAAAAAGTTTAAGAACAAATTCTCGTGTTTTCAATTTTAAAGTATTACTTTGGTATTCCTTTTTAAAATAACCTTCAGGTTAAGAGATATTTTAATTTCTACAAAAACAAGAGCAATGTATCCTAGTTATTTTATGAAATTGCTTAAAAAACAGTGATTATATTCACATAAGGGACTCTACATTTTTCAATAAATCGGTGATTGATACATCTGAAGGTTAAAATACTTCTAGTATTGCACAAGATACAAAAAAATGTCAGTTAACTATTCTTAAATTTTTTTGAGCAATCGCTGTCTACGTTTGAGTTTTTTCAAAAAAATCACATTTCGAGTAAATCGCATTTTAAAGTTTCACATCTCATTTATAGTTATGGCATCTGCTTTTACTAAAACACTTGCAGATTTTGTTCTATTGAATGGAAAATAAAAAAACTTTCTATTTTTACAAAGCTTGTAAGACGATCTATGAAATAAAATCATAAGAAAAAAATATCAATTTTTGAAAAAATCACGATTTTAAGCTAGTCGGATATCTTAAATAAACAGTATTCTAATCTATGTATGGATTACGTCTCTTTTTCTTATTTTTTAAAAATTTTTTAAACTATTATTTTTATACTTTGCGTAGAACTCGCACTCGTAAATTTTGATCTTAATTTTTGTGTTAAAGGTTCGGGTTTTTTTTTTGCCGCATTTTACGCTAAATATTTACCATTAACGATTGTTTCCTGATCTAAACATCATTCATCTTCATATTTGTCTAGACATGAAATAAATATCTACAAAAATCTATTACGAATGCACATTGAAATCCGATTCAAGAGGTCTCTACAGATTGCGAAATTTGGCATAATTATACATACGATTTTAAAATCAAGAAATGGAAGAGTTTCATTCATATTTAGAGAATACAGGAGAGTGATTTTTAAACTTTTAGCAATTAGAGAGAGATTAAATAGGAAAATACGATATATCTACCAAAAAACTTAAAGTAGAATGGATTGTAATTTGGTAAGTACCTACTATTTTGAAATATTAAAAGATATAAGCCACATTACATCATGCTCAACATTTTACTCTTTTTTTTCTTTTTTAAAAAAAAGGAACTTCAACTTCCACTCAGTATCTAATTCAGCTGTACTCAACATTTTTTACCTTCGCGCTACAAACACAGCACAAGTATTTCACGTAGGTCTGCAACTTAAGGGTTAATAGGGGGCAAGGACATTTAAAAAGTGAAAAATTGATTAAAATATGAATTATTTTTTGGAGTTTATTTAGAACTATATTAAACTCCCACAAACTGAACTCATAAAAATAGGTTTTATGTATTTTTTACCCTATTATGTTGTAATTTCGATTTCTTTTCCTCAATTATGCTAATCCATATATTACTTGATCCATTATATTAGATATACAAAGATATTAGCCCCGTTACTTACTGCTCATTTCTTTAAAAGAACTTTAATTTCCGTTGGGTATATAATTATTTATTTATGTGGACATTTAAATTAATACCCATCTATAACTACATTTTTAATTAGAATACTCGTAGGAGCTGTCTTCTCTTATTTCTTCTCTTACAAAGTACATCAAGAATATTGGCAAACTTTAATTTTATAATTATGAATCTATACGTTGATTGAAAAACACTTAATATTTAGAATTATTTGTTTTGTGTACTGAAGGTTCTTCAAACATCTTTCAAAATCCCTAAGGTTAAACACAGTTTTCCGGCTATGCATAATATCTTTCATTTTTTATTTGCAAAACCGCACATCTGACAGAAATGACTTCCAAGTGATACCAAAAAAAAAGAACATTTTTAATATTCATTTATTTATTAATCTACACCGAGATATTTTTTAGTGAGATGAATATTTTAAACCTGTTTAATTTTTTAAAAATCATATTGGCCCAACTAAATGAAATTAAGTTAAAAAATAAGTTTCTTATGCGTTTCCTTAAATAAATGTATTGTTCAATGCTATTACGGTATTTAAATTCCAAAATCCCATAATATATTAAGTTATTTCATTGTTTTTGTCGAATAAATAAAAATGACTCTAATTAGTTTATTATCTTTATTTTTTTCTACGAGGTTAATAAAAATTATTTTATGAGACGATATAAATTAACTATTAAAACATATGTTTTTTTCTCATAAAAAAGGTAAATTAATTATTAACCTTCTTACATTTAGCTTTTATCATCATTAATATTTTCAAAAAATTATTTTTTTGTAGTCATTAAACGTTATATTTATATTTAACGTTATCGGAATTTTGTATAAACACTTTTCATTGCATAGTCTATTTAATGGAAATGATATTTTAACAGTTTTTCTCAGTTATGGGCATTAATAGATGCTAATGAACACAGATTTTCTGCATGAGAGAGTCATTAAAACTTCTCTCTTTTTCTTTTCTGCAAGGATAAATATTTATATAACATGATCAAAACTGTATAACATTATCAAACTATAGTTTTATAAGAAAAAACATTTACTGGGATAGCAAAGAACTTTTCGCATGTATACGAGGAGGAAATATAAATTTAGTATAACATAACTACAAGTTTTTTTTTATATATAAGGTTAGCGATATATTACAGTCAACCATTTATTGCTCAAAAATATAATTTTTGAACAAAAAAATCCTTTTTAAAATAATAATCACGTGGAAAAAATTTATAATAAATTTCGCAAATTGATGTAAATTATTTAAAATTATACATATTTTTTTAAAAATTTTCTACGAAAAATATTTCATTGAAATAATAATTTGTGTAGTACCACTATATATACACGGTTTAAGAGTTATACGACTTTTATTTGAAATTTACTTAATGCCGAAATTTACACTTTTGGGAGTAACAATTTAAGTAAAAATTCAACATTAATGCATAGGATCACATCATGGATTGTGGCCGCGGTAGCCGAGTGGTATAGGTATCGGATCGTGGCTTGCCTGGTCACGAGTTCGATCCCAGTACCACTAAAGACCCGCCGTGTAGGGCAGCGATGCACGCTAAATCTGTCGAGAGCTGAAACGTCCTCCCGTTGGTGTGGTGTGGTAGTTAGGAGAGGGGGGTGCCAGCTCAGGTGTCGTCCACGTCACTTGACCATGATTCAAGATTACGTGGTCCGTCGCCAAAAGCCCTCGTGTAGCTGAACAGTGCGACGTTAATATTAAATCAATCAATCAATCACATCATGGATTACTAAAATATAAGGTGATTTGTTTTTAACTTGTACTATTCAGATCCATCTGTGCCTCGAACAAACTACCACAATGTTACCAAGCCTGGCTTGGGGAGTAATAATGACATAAAAGATTAGATTTCGCGTGAAAAAATAGTTCAAAAATTCGCCGATAGTGTTATTTATGGCACTGATGTAGCTAACTAAAGTGGTAATTTTTGTAAAACTCGGCTTAAAAGAAAAAATCAAATTTATGATAATTATAAATACTGCACCATTCTGTTTAAAACATTTTACGGCTGAGGAGGCTGCCATCTTTACCAACATATTGTTTATGACGTAGGGAGACAAAGAACCCAATTAGTTGGTATTTCGAACGATTCTTTCAACTCACCAGGAAAAAGTTGTTCAAAGCCGTTGATATGGCAAGGTATAAATTGCTCAAATGGGTTGCTTGAAAGAAAAATTGCTCCAAACACGAAAACCTGTGATAAAGCCTTCAGGGGGTTTTTCAAAACAATGTTTAAGTTCGAAGAACCGAATCACTGACTATTCGCTCAGGGAGGAAACGTAAACCTGTTGTTGGCGCATGCGCGCCACCGTCATGCGCACAAATGCAAATATGCTTCCTTGCCGCGCTGTGCCGGCAGATGAGAACTTTCTGTGGAATGAAATGGACGAGAAAATTTCTCTTTAATACTCAGACGTGAGCATTAATATAGGACTCTTATACTCGAAGCTCACAATAAAAATTAATTAAAATTTGCTGCGCTTGTAAATAGCATATATATGTTGTGTGGTGGAATAAAAAAGTAAAAAAAAAAGAAATAAGCGGGGCTGGTCCGTTAATAAAACAAAAACAAACTAAAAATAAACACCTGTGTCAAAAAAGGTGATAACAGATGTTGCAACTAATCGTTGATGGATTACAGGGAACCAGTATTGGTGCACATATCATTCGCCGTGTGGAATATTCCTTTTGACATGTTGCATTCGGAGAATGAAATGTGCAGGAGTAGTCTCTAAGAAAGGTGGTCATGTTAAACGCGGTCAAATACCTCACTGGGGAAGGGAATGTAGTGAAGGGAATTTAACATTTCGAAGTTATTTTATTTGTGTTATACTATTATTGTTGCACTTCTTGCGCTATATAGCTCCATAAATACCCTCATCGGCGATTCTTAGAAGTATTATTCCATGCGGAATCTTACTTCCATACCAAATTCAATGCCATTTCTTTTGTTAAATTGAGCTAAATGTAGCTCTGAATACAATGCCAGTTTTAAAAAAACACCGTACTTTTTGACGGGGCTTTATCGCGCCTTTCACTAATCCTCTTGGGAAATCTTTGGGGCCAGAATGGCATTTAAATCCAACCTTCTGAAGAAGAAAATGTGATATGCAAATTGATGAATGATTATATTCATTGGTGCTTTTGCATTCGCGAGGAGGTCGGCTGGAAACCGGATAGTATTATAGGAGCCATTTAGAAGTCCGTTAAAAGCCCGAAAATGAATAGAAGCTGGATCAAGTCAGATAATAATAATAAGTAGAAGATTAATATTAAAGGAATAAAGTACAAGACGAGGATATAAAGCTTGGTTGCTGATCGCCATGTGGTATAGGTAAGCGATTGATTATTAAAGTTTAATTATAAAGCGGACTCTAGGTAGTTAAGGAATCGGCTATATATAGATAAAGATTCGGAGGTTGATTTATCATAAAGATAGTGAGTATGATTTGATATGCTATTTGTTAAGAATTGTTAATTACGTCATATCACTCCTGATCGTTTTCCTCTAAGTAAGGCTTGTGTTGCATTGATTAATATATATTGAGATAATAATAAACTAGATTTATATATTATGGAAGGTTCGAGTGGTCAGTTATTTATCCCTACAAATCTAGGTCGCGTGCATGAAGTGATGATACCCCCTTGCAGGGGGTATCACAACTTCTAATTTAATTGGAGCAAAAACTTAAATTTCATTAAAATAACACCTATTTACAGATTAAAATTAAAATATTCTTTCTTTAACCGATTTTCGTTAGGAGCTTTTTTTAAATATCTGTTTGATTATGAATTCTGCATGTTATTAAAATTGCTGAGAAAAACATAAGGTAGAAGCATTTCATCTCTCTTTTCATGACATGTGGCCGATACACATTTATACCAAATTGTATAACGTATAATATAAATCGGTGTCATCATCGTACAGTGGCATTTGTTTCAATATATGTAAATCCACATATCCTTTTGTAAATCTCTCGCGTAATACGCGTGCAGCTGTTTAAAGAAATGTTGGAATCTCGATCATCGGTAGCATCTTTAATATTAATGAAAATTATATCAATAAAGTAATACTATTGATATATCAGTCACGCAAAAGTTATTTAAAAAGCACCTGTTCATTGACTACATAAAGAATGCGCTTAGAAAAAAGAAAAGCGTTATTCATTAATGTTTTAAGCAATGCTAAAAAAGCATTGAAACCTTTTCCAGGTCAATGTGTAGAGATGTGATTATTTTATTTAAAACGCTGTTAAAATATTATCGTTAAGATCCTATTAATAGAGGGAAAATACTAAACTATACTTATTGAACTAACCCAACAAATTAACTTCAATTTCTTCCCTAGTGATGAAATTCCACAATTCCAGTTGTTACATAATAAATAACAAGACACTAATTACACATACAAATAATCTATACATATCCATCTAGATCTTACATAGATCTCGTGTATTGGCGATAAGGTTAAAATGGCGATGTGTTGTAAGGGTATGTTTAAGTATTTTAATAGTGCATTTTATACTGTTATAATTTTTTTCCACATTAAGTTGTTTTCATTAATTTTTCCTGTTGTAATTTTATTTAATATTATCAGTAGTGCGTTTCATCTTTTAATAATGACATATTCATAGTCTTAATTTGTTTTCATATAGCCCAGAAGTATAAGAAAGTTATAGGTGATGGTTGGCTAACCTCAAAGCATTGTTCAAACCAGAATTCTTAGTTCCTTAGACTAAGTGATTTTTATTGTATTACAGTGGATACTCACCCTACTGCCTGGTTATACTTCTGTTTTGGTTTAGTTTAAAATTATAGCTAATTATATATATAGTTAGTGTTATAATATAATATAATATATATATATATATATATATATATATATATAAAAATTCCCTCAAGTATCCTTTACATTAACACTTTGTACTAATATTTAAAATTTTAAAATAACTTTAATTCTTTGGTTTAAAAGTAACATTGTAATCTTAATCGTAATCGGATAGTCCGAAATCCCTGTCCCACCCATTCTATCCAATCAGAACTACTATTACGTAATAATAACGGGCTTGCACTGCTGTTATTAAAGCAAAAATCTTGTGTAATCGCTCTCTTTGTCTACTTGCCGTCAGCACGTAAACGTCCACGTAAGAATGTAAATAACTGCAGCTCTGTGTTGTGTCCGTCAAGATGTCGCTTCTGTTATATGTGTCTGTTTTCGTGTTTTTAACAAATAGATGTGAAATAAAAAAAGATTTGACCAACTACGCTATGCGTGAATAAATAAATCAGATGATAATTAATTATGAAGATGTTTTCACTAACACCGGCCAACGCTACTACAATGTTTTACATATATATATAATTCACGTTAATTTCATTTTAACAAAAATGTTTTAATTTGAAATGGTTGAGGGTGAAATGGATCAGGACTCTCACGCGATTAATTAACTGCTAAATATACGCATAACGGGATGGTATCGTAACTTTATCTCTTTGAAATTAAAACCTCAGCGTATTTAAATTAAAAATTGCAGAACGAACCCCACCTGATTATCCGGACCAAACAGAAGAGAAGTCCTAAAAGTCATGTGAGTTTTGGAACTCCCGGTCTGTGTTTCGTATGAAAGTCCAAGATTCGTTGGAAAATTCGCTCTGCTTATTGTAACTGCTATGTGACGTCAAGATTGTGTTAATCGTTGTATGCTTTGTGTGTGTTTGTCTTTTTTATCTTAAATATCTGCATGTATAAATAAAAATGGATAACTACTCCACAAAAATCCTCCACCGTTCTATCGGTAGAAGATTATTACATTCATTACGGATGTATGGGATTTAACTAGGGATAATTTCATCACTTCACTCGGTGGATCATTTTATATATATATACACACATGCATACATATGAACATACAGTTGCGCATACAAGGGGATGAAGTCCAGGGGTACTTTTCCCCATCATCCACCATTATTTTTCGGTTGATGATAATCCTATGCGTATAGAACGTAAAACAGAAGTAATTCTTGCAGTTTTATTAAAAGATTGGCATATCAAAAAATTATTTTATTCATTGAAGCTAATTAATTATTCAAGAACTTATTTATTGCTGTTTTTTTTGTTCCCGACAATCGATAAAAAGCACATGTTTGGTGCGTATTGAAGTATGATACGAGAATGGTAGATTTTCTACCCTGGACCCCCTCCCCCAGTTCCTTCTACTTCAAAAATTCATGCGTGCGCAATTGCGTACATACATTTTGTACAGTCATAGTAGCTGAGAGGATTACACAGCTTTGATCAAGTATTTTATTTATAAATTTATTTAGAAAATTATCACCAATATATTATGGTACATTTTGATCACTTCTCCGCAGCGTTTCGCGAGAGAAAAGGTTAATTCCCGATCGCAGTTCGCTGATCTCCTGATGATCTCCGTCACTTTCCAAACCGATTCTGTAAGCCCTTGAGGCCTTACCTCTTTCATGCCCCCGATAATTTCTGATTGGCGAGTATCACGGGTTGGCACCCGGCACTCTCTGCCTTGGTCCCAACCACCATAGGCTCTTGCGACACCTCGTAAGCCGCATGGAGGGTCTATAAATTGACCTGTCATTTTGACATTGGAAATACATTCTTTGATATTTCTTCTTCGCAAAAAACTGACACTTATTCCATACAAGTGTATCCCTGTCAACACGTTAGAGAGAACGAACAAATGGACGGCCATCAAAAGCAGGTGAGCCCCTTCTAAAGATCACTTTGAAGAAAAACCATTTGGTGCATCTATTTAACTCTGCGGGTCGGATAAGAAAAATCAGTGGTTACATCAAAGTACTTCAAGAGTCAACTCAAGATATATTTCGCCCCAGGGTTTCCAAAGTGACAATGGGGTAGTAAACGTCCATCTAACGAAGCGACGCTGCACCGCGAATAGATAATAGGACATAAGGTTAAGGAAACAAGTTTTATTGATTTTAACCGAAAAATTTCCATTCAAGCTGAACTGACAAAAATGTGGATTGCCACTTAGTCTCCTAATTAGACAAATTATATATAAACTCTTTATTCATATTATATTAATAAGACAGATTTTTCACTTTGATTTCATGCGTTATGCAAACATAATTCTGGGAAAGACATTAACTTCTATGCTTACCTTCAAACGTAGAAGGTTTTTTTAGATCAAAGTAAGTTCATGCTAAAATATGTATATAAAAAGTATTTAAAGGTAAATTCATACACAGATGCACTCAAAGTTTCGTTTAATGGAAAAAGCAATAATATGAAAAATAATCTCTTTTATTTTCTTTTTTTTAATAATGTACAATTAAGGAAAGTTGTACTCCCCAAATGCTTTCTGATAATACAAAAATATAAAAAAAAAGGTTAAGAAAAAAAAACTTTTTTCTAAATTAATTGGCATCATAACAACATTAAACAAGCCTTTTATTTACTTTTTTTCTTCTTCATACTGTTGTACAATTAATATTATTAAGCCTTCTCTCACGTTTTATTGTGTAAATTCTTCTTTTCTACTTTCCCCGTCAATTAATCGATTGGGTATTAAGTCCCTAAAGCGCTTAATTCTTTTTTTTTAAGATATGGAAGTGGTGATTGGATTATTGAAGTCACGGAGCACACGAGACTCAATTATCAGAATGATTAAATTACGCTTTTACTCAGCGTTTCCTCGTCGAGGCTACGAAATCCGTCAATCCGAGGAATTCAATTACACTAGATTAAAACGGATTTAATCAGTGATTTCTAACGATGTGATAACCATGGGTGAATTTTTTTTTCTTTTGATATTTGGAAAATTGATTTATATTTTCAATCTCATATAAACTAGAGAAAATTTCATCAGTAAAAAATCGGAATAATTTTATTAATATAAATAAGATTACTGTGAATTCTAAGACTTCTTGAGACTCTGAGCACATGTGAAAAAATAGTCAGAGCTTCGTACATTGAACCACAATTTATTTCGTTCCGGTTCAACTAATTATATATGCATATACATAACGGTTCACATTTCCGGTTTTTGTTCCGTAAAAAAGAACGGTTTTCGGTTCAGTTCCTAATGAGTAACTTCATTTTATGTACATTTTTATTTGTACTAAAATATAATTCTATCATAAGCTAAAATTGAATTCCATAAAAATTTAGAAGATTTTATCATTTTTTAAATTGGTATTTATGTGAATTGATACAATTAACACAGAGCATGTACAAAAAAGGCACCGAGCAGAAAACAGCGGCCATTGGCATTGTTATCCATTATAAAATCGCATTTGACAAACAGGTTCATGATTAAGTCGATTATGTGTACCCTCGCCGCTTGATGCTTAAAGCTCACATCGTGCACTTGGCCTTGCAATATAGCTATGTACAATATTTTTAGTCTGGAATAATATCTTGAATAAATGATTTCAAAACTTTGTATACTACCATTTGCTAAAATTTTGTTTTTAAAATGCAGCTTGATTTCTTCGTGGATTTTACGGTAAAATATTTGCTGGAGAGGGGTGAGTTATACGGCGAATATGCATTTTAAAATTCTTTAAAAATTAAAAAAAATGCAGCTTGAAATTATGGGAGCGCGTTATACAACGGTACGCGTTATACGCTGGATTTTACGGTAATAAATATTTGCTGTTTTTAAGGGCAGTTGGGAACTTAAAAAACTTTTTTTGTCAATTTCAGATTATTGCATTTTAAAATTCTTTATATAACTCATTACCTTTCCAAAAATAACTCATTTCAATCTCTAGCACAATTAGAAGTGCTAAAATTTTGTTTTTAAAATGCAGCTTGAAATTATGGGAGCACGTTATACGCTGGATTTTACGGTAATAAATATTTGCTGTTTTTAAGGGCAGTTGGGAACTTAAAAAACTTTTTTGTCAATTTCAGATTATTGCATTTTAAAATTCTTTATATAACTCATTACCTTTCCAAAAATAACTCATTTCAATCTCTAGCACAATTAGGAGTGCTAAAATTTTGTTTTTTAAAATGCAGCTTGAAATTATGGGAGCACGTTATACGCTGGATTTTACGGTAATAAATATTTGCTGTTTTTAAGTATTTTTCATAGTTCAGAATGTATTTTATTTTGCTTCTTCTCAGTAAACTAATAATTTTTTTAAGGTATCCGTCTACGTTCGGAGCCATGATTTAAAAACAGCGTATAGATTTCATGATATTTAGTGTCCTTTGGATTAAAATGTATGTATAAAATTGTTATAAGAATATTATTAGAATAAAAAATTATTTAAATTCAATATTTTGGCAAAAATGAACTTAAAATTATCATTTTTTCAAAACATTCTCCTTTGATAAAAATACTTCTATAATAACAATATTTCCCTTATATAAAGCAAAGATTTCTTCAGAGTGCCTGAAATAGGAGTTTTGAAAAATTCCCATTATTTTCAGAGTTACTACCAATTAAAATAATTTTCTGTGTTTTTTTTCTTAAAACTTCTTCCCTCTGTTGTAATAAAATATGATTAAACCCACTTCTAAGTTATGTATTTTAAAAACCATAGCTCAAAGACTCTATAAAGAGCTCTGTAAACACAGAGTAAAATATTATTGCTATAGAAGCATTTTCCTTAAAAGGAGAACGTTTTTAAAATAGCCAAAGCTTATTTTCCCCCAAAATAATGCATTTAAATGATTTTTTACTGCAATAGTATTCTTAGAACAGTTTTATACGTGTTTTCTAATCTAAGTGACACTAAATATTATTGCATAAAATTTTCCTTAAAAGTTTTTATCCATTTATACGCATTTATTCTTAGAACAGTTTTATACATGTATTCTCATCTAAGTGACACTAAATATCATAAAAGTTCTCCATTTATACGCTTTTGCAAAACGACAGTTCCGAGCGTAGTCGGATACCTTAAATAATCTTTTGCTTTCAAATTCCAAAATGCTGGCACCCCCTCCCACTCGTAGGGTTATCACGCCCCTCTAGGGGAAAGCGCACTCAACAGTTTGAGAAACATTGGTATACATTTACTGATTTTAATGTTGTATGTGTATTCGTCTATTACTGTTATGTGTATATACACATAAGTAGAAGATTTTAACCACACCGTGTGAGTCATCACGCCTTTATTTACATATGAAAATAAAGAATAAAATAATAATCCATTTCAATACAATAATTAAAAAATCTATACAATAATACCATAAAATAATCCTGAGTTTCACACAACGATTACCCCAAACAAAATTCACAATTCATTTTTTGTGATTTATTTGAGAGTTATTTTGCAACTTTTTAGCTCACAAAAATAAATAAAAAAAATTGATGTTCAGATATTTTACGAATTATTATTTCTATACAGGGGAGTAACGGAGAACATATTAGAGCCCTTGCCTACAAAATCAGGTTTTAGCCCCAAGCTGGATCTTACAAGTGATTAGAAAATCATAAAATTGGGCTTTGGGTCTCGTAGAATTCTGGGCGGAGATATTCTTTACGCCAAGGTTTTTAGAAAAAACAAAGATTTCTATAGTTCCCAATCTATGTCATAACAAGTACTTAAAAAACATGATTCTCGTGTGATACGATTTATTTTAAATGTTTCCTCAGAACACCCTTCGATACATAATATACAACTGTATAAATTTTTAGTAAAATGAGCTATTTTAAAACATCTTTAATTACCCAAGATGCATTTTCATTATCAAAATATAATCAATTGCATCTCTAAAGAAATACAGTTATTTTATTTTAGGATATGTATGCGTGTTTGAAGGTAATTTCACCTGGAAGCAATAAATAAAAACTACAGTCCTATCCCGATTTTCCCGATTTTTTTTCTTTCAAATTTTGTATGTCTGAAAGAAGTATTAATTAAATGTTGAGAAAAGTACGAGGAAAGATAAATGGTAATCTTATTTTTTCACCCATAAATTATAGTTTTAAAGAAACAATATATAGTTAGCATTCTTAAAAGAATAAATTATATTTTGCAGAATAACAGCCATAGTTTAAAAAATAAAACTTGTACAGAAAAGAGATAAGGTGAGATTTTTATTAATTAATTATTTTCGTTAATGAAGACTCAATTTTACGTCCTTTAAAAAAAGTATTTTTTCTATATATTCATGAAATTAATGAATATGACTAAGAATGTATTTAATTAAAAATAAAAACTTCCTTCGTTGTAACAAAAAATTAAAAACTTTTTTAAGTCAAAGCTTTTATTAAGAAGCATAATTTTGTAAAATATATACAGTCTATGTAAGAAAAATTTACAAAAAAAACCGATTTTTCATCAATATATCAAAAATGAAAAATTATGCAATTTTTTTTTAAAAAAAGTTGTTAATAAACTCCTTATAAAATATTTTTACAGAATATCAATGATTAATATTATGTGTGACGGTTACTTAATAATGTTGAAAATCGTCAATGAAATAAAACTTTTTCATAGCTCAAAATACCAATTTTAACAGAGACAACCATGTGTGGTGTAAGATTTTCCGTCTCATAGCTTCAAAATCAGCTTTCTTATACAGATAGCATTATACATTCACATACGCACGTAAACCTCTAAATATTGCGGGGTCTTTTCATCTGAAATCGCCCTGAGAACTGATGGCCGTGAGAAGAACACTGCTTCTCCCACGAACCGGAAACTATGAATGCAGTTTGAGGTGTAAGAGAAGAACCTCTCCACCCCAACAGAGTGAGATTTCGTTTGAAAACATCAAGAAAAACGGTTGTGTTTACCTCCTTACTTACAAATAACATATTATTTACGATTGAAATAATCAATATTATCATTCACTTCTACTTTAAAGTAGATATCGTGTTTTATCACTGTGGATGTAAATAAATCAATTGTTTAATTTTTTAACTCCCACGCTACTACTATCGCGGCAATTTGATGAGTGCAGTATCAGCTCATGCGTTGTCTTCGTCATGTGATTATGGTTCAAAAGCTACGAGTTTATTAATAATTCATGAATACTTTCTACAGTAATATCCTACAACACTATCTATCAATGTGTTGTTAGTATTGCCCTCTGACTGCAAAGTCAGATTTTGGGCCCCGTCGGATCTTACAAAGGGTGTACTTGGCGTGAGTCAAGCTCTATGGTCTCCCTAGAATCCTACCACCCTACATCTTGCGGGGTTGTTCGTTACGTCACTGTTAACAATGCATGACATTTTTCAACGACATAGTTGTATCAAATCTACCAATTTTCAATCAGAATGAAGTGGATGTTAATGTTTTAATAACACCCCAATACATTACCAATGGGTAAAAATGAACAGGACGATTTGTTAAGCAAGTTTAATAAAAAAAATAACACGAAATATATTTGAGTGAATCACTTTCAATGCAGATTATCGAATAATTGCTTTTATTAATTGTTCATACATTATGAAAAAGAAAAAAAATGTTCAAAATTTTTCAAGAACCACAATCACTACTTTTTGTGATGTTCTCTCATTTAGCATTTTCGCAGTTTAACAGGTACACTCTCCAAACTTCCACACTCCACCAACGTGAGGACATTGACCCTCGACAGTTTCAGTGCAAATCGACCTCTCTACAGGTCACAGAGGCAGAACTTTGCAGGACTCAGACATAGGTCAACTAGTCTCACATTCCATTGCCAGGGAGCTCTAACGCACACTGATCGGTTGAAACAACGACTGCTTTGAATTCTTAACTATCATTGTCAGGTTTCAGTGAGCACAACACAAACTGAAAATGTTTACAATTTTATAAAACTCTTAGCACCATAAAAATGTGTTGATTTTTGTTCTATATAGACAGAGAATAACAAAGTATAATTTCCTAGATACATTGTCTTGATATTTTTATAAGAGTTAAGAAGAATATATTTTCCATGCATCCCCCGAACAAAACTCTTTTTACAAATATTTTCTCAGAAAATTAAATTCCATCGGCATTTTTGTACATTGCAATAAAGCACTCATTAAAAAAAATAGTTTATTGCTTTGTGTCCGATAACTTAATTAAATATTAAAAAAATAAAGACATACAAAAATTTGGATAAAATAAATCTCACATTTTTAAAAATAGTGTGCATATATATATCGAAAAAAATATATATAGTATGAAGCAAATATTGCAAGGTTGTCATGATTATGAAAAGTATTACTGCATGCTGTGTGTGTGTGTGTGAAGATAGAGCTCGCCTAAGATTTCTTCAAACTTATTATGAATTCATCTTTCGAATTATCTCGCGTCATACTTTTTCATTAAAGCCGCATTTTTTTTATGGATTTATTGATCAACCTTACTGTTATTCTTGATAAGCTGATTATAAAAGAAGAGAAAAAATGAATGGTTCACGCTACTAAAAAAGACTAGTGTCTTCTCATAACTGTTTATTTTAAAGACATCTTATTTTAATGAACAATTTTTACAATTTGACAGAAGGATTACTTTACAAGCATGATGCATCGTGATAGCTTAATATTTTCATTATTTATTAAGTGAGTTCTTAAAATGATCCTTCTATTAATTTATCATGTTATGAACTGGGATTCGGTAACCTTTCAGTTTTAGCGTTACCAATATGATTCAATGTGCCGCACAGTAAGACATTTTTTAAACAGTTTGCTTTCTTCGATAATGCATGCAGAAAAAAAAGAGGGCAATAATATAGATTGTTTATAGTTGTATTATATACTAATTTTGCATCATTTAAAGATGTATCTTAACAAAAAAAACAACATGAAATATAACTATTTCTTCAATATATTTTTTTAATTAAATTGTATTATATTATGCGGTTTTAAATACATTTATTAAAATAAGAAAAAGACAACACAAAATATAAGTATTTCTCTTCATATTGTTAAACAAAAATTTTAATGTGAACCTAGTCCTTGCACCGCTTTACTTTCACATCGCAAAATCAGGGGTATAATGTGTGACCTTCAATATGACACGATTCTGAACATTTAGTTGTTAAACAATTACTTTGCGAACTTGAAATGTTTTTCATATGAAGAAATAATGTTTATACTTAGATATGTAGAACCAGTGGCGCACACAAGGCGGGAGGTCCTGGGAGTCCAGATCCCCCAAAGCCCTTGATTTTTTTCGGTTGATTATGATTTGAAGTATATAATACGTAAAATTTAATTAAGTATTTGTTATTAATCTTTAATTTTATTAATTAATGCTAATTATTTATTCAATAATTGGTTTTTTACTATGTTTTTACCCTAAAATAGACAAAATCAGAAGGAGCATGATACAAGAATGATGAACTTTCGACCCCGGACCCTCCCCGCCTGAAAAATTTCTGTGTGCGCTACTGTGTAGAACCCAAAACGGAAAGCAGAGCACACAACACACACAAACATGAATTTTTCTCTCTCTAAACAATTAAATCTCTCCAGCAATACAAACACACATTCAATAATTTCCAAACAGTTGCAGATTTTATCTTTATAGTTATCTTCCCGATTGTTTCGTAATTCCGTAAATGTTCATAATTGTGAAGTGTTTTTTATCACGAAGGTATATTACAAATTTATCAACTTCCAAACATTTAAAAATTCTCAAATTTATGTAGTGGGGCAGAGTGCCACTGAAAATTGTACCACGTGCCACATGTATCACGTGTACCATCGGTTGGAGACCCCTGTTAATAAGCAATGGTTTTGTCGCATTTATCTGTGAATATTGTAGTTAAGACACCGTATAGAAAATGAGCTCAAAACTAGTTTAGTTGACGCCAATGTAGCCTAGTGGTAATGATCCTGTGCTCGTGGTTGGCGTATTACTATTCACTGTGACATTGAAAATCCGCAGTGAAGAGGGTCTGATGCACTTTAAATGGGTCGGGGCTCAAAGAACTCCCATAGGTAAGGTGTAGTTGTTTGGAGGTGGGTACCAGCTCAGGTGTCGTACTCGTCACATTACCTTGGCTCAAAATGACGAATAGCCCTGGTGTTGCTTTGGAGTGCGACGTTAACTAAAGCATTAAGCTACATGAGTGTTTACTTGTCCGTGGTAAATATGAGCATGAAATATACCTCAAAGTATTCACATCGATGATAATCCATATAATGGTGTACAATATTTGATTAAGGGTTTGAAAAAACGAAGGAAGTATTTCTGAAGAATTGACGCCTCGAAGTGAATGTTGAATGGAATGAGATAGTCGTGGGCGATTTTACCTGTTAGATTGGTCGAAAAAATACAACCATGAAGTAGAGAGGATAATCATATCAAGGGCTACCGCGCTGGGATGAAGTAGCCCAAGGGTTAAAGCGGAGGGATGAAGTAGACCAAGGGTTAAAGTGGAGGGATGATGTAGCCCCACGCGAGGCAGTCCAACGAAGCAGACGTGCCTGCCAGTTCGAAGGGTAGAAAGCACATGAAGGCGAAAGGGAACCGCCGAGGCAATCAATCAGGATGGTGAACGGTCGGTGGCAGTTCAACTCTACTGACCAAGTCTACATGCTATTTGAAGTTGGATGTGTTGTTTGCGTAGGTGTTGGAGGGTAATTTGTTGTGTTAGGGGGCTTAAGTGGAAGTCTACACTTCGTCGAAGTGTATGCATAGTTAAGTTCAGGGTGTGGATGAGTAAACAATGTTTGTGCTCTAATAAATGGATTGTCATGAGTTTCAATAGATTTAAAAATGTTTCTAGCTAGCTTAGTGGAGCACTTAGAACCGGACTCCATATGAAGATCGTTTTGTATCACATCTTCCTAACGTACCAATTTGCGTTTGTTATGATGTGAAGTAGTTTATTTTGTGCACTTTGAATTTTCTTCATATGGGGGAGGGGGCTGTTGCGCTCAAGATAGGAGCAGCGTGAGTTATTACAAAGTGTTAACGTTAAGTATATATAACTTCATTTATACCAAATTACTGCAGGTTTCCTTGTTATTGGTCCCTAATTAAACATAAAAGGATCTTCACAAAATGAAAGAAAAATTCCTTTCACTCACTATTAATAAATATTTCAAGAGCTTTCAAAAATGGATTGTTAGTTAATTTATTTGTATCTATGAAGAACGTGTGTTCCTCAAATCTCACATAATTTAAAGGTGAGTGTCTTACCTACAAAATGTCTCAGGTGGATCTCTGTTTCCTGGCGAGAAATTTATTTGACATATACATCGCGTATTAATATTCGAATAGTTGACAACAATAGTAAATTTGCGGAGTGGGAAAGTGAATATTAACGTGGCACTGTTCAGCTACACGAGGGCTTTCGGCGACGGACCTCGTAATTTTGAATCATGGTCAAGTGACGAGGACGACACCTGAGCTGGCATCACTCCTCTCCTAATTACCACACTAACGGGATGACATTTGAGCTCTTAACAGATTTAACGTGCATCGCTCCCCTACATGGCAGGTTTTTAGTGATACTGAACTCGAACTCGTGACAAGACAGCCATGATCCGAGAGATGCCTTGACCACTAGGCTACTGCAGCCAGAGTTAAATTGGTGGCAAAGCACCTCAGTTTGTTGATATTGCAATGTGTTACCGGTGTGCCTTTGTGTTTCGCAAAATTTATTTTCAGTGAAATGGAAATGTAAATACAGACATAAATAACAATTCAATATAGCTATAAGGTACTTTATGAAGATTATAAAATAGTCAATCTCTCTTGGTTATATTAATGGATAAACGTGCATGCAAGTTTTCTGTTTAAGAAGGTAAGATTTTGTACTTCTCAAATATTTTTTCAATGTGAACGAAATATGAGAAATTAGTGAGATAAAAATAGCGTTTCAGTTGTCACTCGTAATATTTAAGACCGTACGTAATCTGTGTTAGTATCCATATTAAGGAGACAATTGATGATTTCTTTTCAATTATTGATCTCGAATATATAAATTTAGCAAGCAGATAAATAATTTTTTTAATTTTTTTTTATAAATAGTAATTTTAAGATGCTTTCTGTGTACTATTATTTACTCTTTTCAATTAGGTTAACCTCATAATCATATTTTGATTATTTTTTAAAATTTGTTAGTGGTTCGTGAAATTCAAAAAAGTTTTACAGCCGCTGATTTAGAGTTTGTGTTACCTAAATTTGCAAAATCAATTCGCTTGTATCCACTATGGAAACTTTCTTTTGCGCAATTTTTACGAATCGAACCGCTTACTTTATTATTTGAATTATTTAAGCTTTTATAAATTCCATTTTTAATCAGCTGCAAAAAGAATTACAAAAATTATTAAGAATGTTCTGCTTTGAAGATTATGTAATGTGTTGATCTTGAATACCAATCAGTTTTGATTAATATTTATTTAGCACATTTTACATGTTTATATTTGTGTACAGATGATATATTCTTTCTCTTGCATCGAACACACTCATGCAGTATATCTTTTCCATTAACTTGATAAACTGATATTATATTTCTTGACGTAATACGATGAAAACTGATTCTAAAAGAGAAATGTATGAATAATACAATTTATTGACATAAGAAAGGGCGAATCTTGTCAATTATTGATTGTAACTTAATTGTATTTATCGGATTCCAATTCGATTGCTTCAAAACAACTCATTCAGTCCTTGGTAGTAATTTATTTAATTGTAGCTTCTTTAAGTAAATAACATAGTTGTGAATTCAAAGAATGTCAAGGTACAACAACAGCTTGAAGATTATACTATTGAAATAATTATCGCGAGCTGTAGCCTTCGCAAATGGCATCTGTATCGAGTAGCTCGCCACTCATTCGTAAACGCAACGTTTTAAATCTGGATGAGTAATTGAGTTATGAAGCATACGTAGCTGCAGATTGTATTTATTACCCTTGAACTGCGATAAATTTCTTTTTAAATCGGGTTTTCACGTTGTTTAAGCAAGTCCGTATTGTTTTTAGATCATTATTTTCCTATACAAATTCAAATAATGTTACCTTTAAAGCTCGAAAGCGGTCTATATGCGAATAATCATATTAACTGATTTCCGAACTTTAGTGATAACATATACTTGACATCTTCAATAAATCCGTTATTTCTTGCAGAGTATGTTTTTGTTATCTACATTGCAAAGGAAGCAGTGCTTGAGAAGTTACAATACAACTGGATGTTTTTCTTTTAAATCGCATAATCGTTGTTATCCTTTATCGAATTCTATAGTGCTGTATGCATGGGGGATCTATTCCTAGCACAGATACTTTTTTTTTTTTTAATTCTCAATAAATATTACGTACGAAAAGAAATACAGTGAGCCCCAAAATTGAGTATGCACCAACACCCTATATAATAAGTACTTTCTTAACCGGCTAAATTATTCATTAAGAAAATCGTGATTTTTAACCATTTAAACGTTCTGATCCCCTTCATGCATGTGAAGTAAAAATTATGCAATATGACTTATCTTTATACAAAAAAAATAACAATTGGAAGTAAAACACCACCACAAAATTGAGTATATACTTTTATTCATTTTGTTACAGGAAGTAAATTAATATTTAGTTGCAAAACCTTTTGTCTTGATCACAATTTGTAACCTAGGCATGGATTCCACTAGTTTTTTGGTAGTTTCCACTATGATTTTGGTCCGCTCTTTAAAGACATCCTTTATGTCCTCTTTACTCATTATGGCGTGCTCATGGACGGATTTCTCCAACTGAGACCATAATTTTTCGATGACATTGGGGTAAGTCTGGAGATTGGGGGGTGGAAAATGAAATATATAGTTCTTTCTTGCAATGGTATAATATCGCCGTCAATAAATACAACATGGCAATCTTCGTCGTATATTTCGGGTCATTGTCCTGCTGAAAGTTATGAAATTTGAAAAGAATCCAAATGGTATACATTAAAGAATGTCAAATGTAATGAGCAAATGGGATTAAATGAACGAAAGAGTGTTGTTTTGGATGGATTTGAATGGAGATGTCTTTTGCATTATGCAAAGTTATTCCTTAAAAATTTCCAAATATACCATTTTATCCATAATGACATCAGAATTTTTAAAAGCAGTTTGTTACACAAGTTGCTTGTGTGTGTTATATTTTTTATCTTAAATGTTAAATTTCTGTATTGTTTACATATATTTTCGGCTCCATCTTATACCTGCAAGAATACACCCCCAAACAAGGAGTTTACCAGTTCTCCGGCTCCTCCTGATGTATCCCCCAACCTACCATACTTAACCATCGTTATGGTGTTTTTAGGATCCAGTTCTTTCCCAACTTTTCTCCACACTTTATACTGTCCGTCGCTCCTGTAAAGATTAAATTTGCTTTCATCAGAGAAAATATCGGTGTTTCAAAATGATTCCTACTTTCAAATGTGTTCCTTTGCAAAAGATAGTCTCTTTTTTTTCTATTGACGCAATTAATGAGTGGCTTTCGTACTGGAGTACGACCATGAAATCCTGCATTATGAAGAACACGTCGGACAGCTTCTGTTTAAATTCCCCCAGTTTCTGAAGATATCGATGATGCAAGTTTTGGGGCGCTTAACAGTGTATTTTTCTTTATTGAGAGTATAACCTTCCTCTCTTTGCAGTAGCGCTCAAAATTTCTTTGCGCCCTGTTCCTGGAATATTGGCCACACATCCAGTTCTACGCTATTTTTGTAGTACTTTTTGGATACAACCATGGTTTTTCCCGATCAATGAAGACATTTCTCGAAGAGATTTGCCGCCTTTCGCGACCGCTTGATAACCAAAACCCGTTCATTTTCAGACGTTTCTCGCCTAGAGTTCATCCCAAGAGTTTTGACATGTGAAAAAAAATTAAATTAGCAAATGACTGTTATTACGTTTGTACTCTTTCAGTTCAGCATTAGAAATGGTTTGAAGAAAAATCTCAATAAGTGGTGTTTAACTTTTGGTGTATACCCAATTTTGTGTACTCCAAATTTCAGTGTTATTACGAAAAATATACATAAAACATATTATATGGATTTAATATTTGTTTTCTGACCAATGCATTTCTTAATGTCTATTTTAATGTTGCTATAAGTATTAAGTTTTAATGGTAAGTTTGTATTTATTTTTTACTGCTTTAAAAAAAGAGTAAACGGTGTATACTCAATTTTGCCACCCACTGTATTTAACTTTATTTGGAAGATTTTGCATACACAAACAGGGGAACTTTCTTTTCAATTATTATTAAGACACTAGAATTATGAAAATTTTTTATACTACGTATATGCAATTTTTCCTGAAAATTATTAAAAAGTAATTTTAATATCAGTATATAACCACTCCTTTGCATCCATTCCGTATAAGTACAATTCGTAAAAAGATAGGTTACGAGAGAGGGGGTTCCAGCTCAGGTGTCATCCACGTCACTTGACCATGGTTCAAAATTACGTGGTCCGTCGCCAAAAGCCCTCGTGTAGCTGAACAGTGCGACGTTAATATTCAATCAATCAATCGTAAAAAGAGGTGATAGCAGTAGGCTATGCGTCAAGTTGGGAGATTCGTGACGGCCGGGTCATTAGTTCGAACCTAGTACCGCTGAGGATCTGCCATGCAGATTAGATATGTAGAGGGTCAAACGTGCTCTCCTGGTGAGGTATGGACGTTAAAAGAGAGGGGTTCCAGCTCGGGTGTCGCTCTTGTCACTTGACCATGGTTATAATTTACTAGGTCCTCCTTTAAAACCCTAGAGTACCTGACTAGTGCTACATTAATACTCACTCACTCGAAAATATTTAGAATTCCTACATTCTCTAAACCAGGAAATATAAATAAGGACAATATTAGAGATGTAATAATCAAGCGATAAAACGGAGATAAATGGCTGATAACTTTAGAAATTGCATAGGTATAAGGCCATGTCTCTAAGTACAGTCATATGTAAGCCATTGAAATATTCTTTTTCGTTATAAAATAGGGCTTAAGACCTTTAATGCTGTAAACAACATAAAACTGGGGTTCAGAAGAATGACATTTGTAATTAAAAGAAAAAAATGTATAAAATTAGGATAAATATTACGCGAGTTTGTTGAATAAATATGTTTACAATTGAGTGCCCTATGTATTAGAAAGTGTAAGTAGGGCATTTTTAACAAAAGGGTCATAGTTTTATCGTTAATTCAGTGGTTCTCAAACTTTCTCTCTCAATACTGGCGCCCCCCATTTCAATTATAATTTTTATCGCACCCCCCTTATACATGAATAATGTACTGAATGCAATAATAATACACTTTGACGCTAAAGCAACAATCTTTATTATAAACCGTACAAATTCATGACATAAGTATTAAATTTTGTGTGTTACTTTTAAGCAAAAAAAAAATAATATTATAATTATTATGTTATTTTTCCTTTCTCTAATTTTTTAATTGGAACATATTGCAAATAGCGGTGGTTGCTTAGAAGACAAAATATAGATATCAGCATAATATAAAAAAAACACTCAGATGGTCAATTTCTAAACATAAGCATTCCTTTGAAAAACTTTGTTCTGTAAGACAAGCCCATGGAAGTAGTTAATACTTATTAAACGTGTTCTTAATTAGTATTAATTAATTAGTTATAAAATACTCTGTGCAGCACTGATACATTAGAAGTATTCCGGCAGAAAGACACGCTCTTTGCACGAGTTCATTTATAAGAAAATAAAACATTATTGATATAATTGCTGGATTGTAAGGAGAGTAAAGCCAAGTGCGCGACAATGTTTACAAAAATGTAAAATGATTTTTTTAAATGATTGCTCAAATTATAATTAGTTTTAAGCGAACCGTAATTTTAAGCCTCGCAGAATTAGCATTTAGATGTGATGTTGAATAATGAACAATAAAAAAAATTCTGATGAAGAATAATTGTATTATTTTTAATATTTAAATCGAAAAGACTTCAACATGTTTTAACGCTGGAGCAGGCGTCCACTCGATACTAATGGTTTGAGCGGGTTTATTGAGTCACCCCAATCTTTTTAAATTATTTTTATAGTACACAATGAAAATCGTAATATCAGTTTAATTAAGAGAAAATATGCTCACCGCTACTTTTAAGGACACAGAAAATATTTCGGAAAAAAAGTTATCACACCGGGAACTCAGTCAAAACAAGTATCTTAAGATTGTAAAAAAACGTTTGTCACTCCCAAAAAAGAGGGAGATATGTGACAAATATATTTTAGTTCACGTTAAGACTGTCAAACAGGAGGATAGTGTCAGAGTCATTGGTAGCAATTAAACAGCTTTGCCAGAATTACCTATTTCGGGCAATCTGTGCTCGGCGTGACCGCTCACGGATTAAAAGTGTATTTATTACAATATGGACGTTCTAAAATTATGTAAAAGGTTTTTCATTATGCTTTATATGTTTGAGAATACTCATAAAAATAAACCTTGGCCTAGTAATACTTCAGTGCTCTCTGTGATTAGCCAAAAATCATAAAAATGTTTTACAAGGAAAAAAGCGCAACAGAAATAGTTTATTTACAATTTACCTAAATGAAAAAACAAATTCACATAAGAGCTGGGACGTAACTCATCGTATAAGTTAGTTCGAAGGTCAATTCACAGCAAATACATTCTTCTACCTACAGCTGATGGCAATAATATATAACAGTAATGAATATTTTATCTTCCTAATTTTTTTTTTGATTAAGTGTCTGGGTTTTGTTTTTTCTCTGAAAGAGTAGCATTTTCGGTTTGAAAAGGAAACGCAATAAAAAATATCTCATTATGCGATTACAGCAAATCAAATAAAATATTTTTATTTGGTTACAGTATCAAAGATAGCTAAAAAGTTAGGTTTCGAAGTAGAAGCTTTTTTTTTTGATGACTTATATATTATCGCAGATAATATATATTATATCAGTGTAAATGTGTTTTTTTTATTATGTTAGAAAGTACTTTGTTTTACTTCATTCCGGTAAAGAATTTTTTTAATCTTTTATTTTCGATATAGTCGCGCCTCCTTTGTAGGTTTATCACGCAGTTTGAGAAATACTGCATTGATTTAAATAACTGTGTGGAATAGATATACGTTAGAAAAAACATTTCAACAAAACAAATATTAAAATATAGAGGAGTACTGAATTCCTTTATTTTCAATATTGTTAATTAAAGAATAATTTTAATTGTTACAGTTTCAATAAATTATAGACATTTATACTTGAAAGAAAAATAAATAAGTTTTATTTTTTTTATTACTTTCACATTCAGACACAATTTGCTGCATTACTAAATCACTTTCCTTTTCAAACTATTTTTGAAATGAAAATTTCAGCGAAATCCAGGGAAGTGCTGGTAATTTTAGTTTGAAATAATTAAATAAACATCAGCTTCACAAAAACATCTGTTAACTTTTACATTTTACATATATCGCGCGCAACACAATTTCAAAGAGAAAAATAGAGTCAAGGAAATATGACAAAAAATGACAAAGATTTTCCTGCCCAAATCTTCAAATAAAAAGTAATCACATTTTTATAAAAGAAAGAAATTAAATCCTCGTTTTTATATGTATGAGAAAAAACTCCATAAATTTTATCGAGTCCCGCTGAAATCGCTCATTAAAATTTCCATTTTAATACTGTCTATCGTAAAAACAAATGACTGATATTCACAACCAGTTTCGCGAAATTAATGACTTCTCTTGTCTCTTCACTTCGCTTTATTTCGATGTAATCTTCAACACACAGAACTCATAATTTGAATTGAAATAATGGCGATTTCTTCATAGAATTGATTACAAAAAAAATCTCTAGTAAAAAAAAAATTTTTATTCTTTAAAGAACCTCAATCTATTTTTATCGTAAATTTAGAATAATTTATGAAGCTTTTATTGAAAGTCCCCTTAATTACTATCGAAAAACGTATTTTTTTCTTTTGTTGTGTTCATAAATATGTTGTTAGCGTACTATTTAGTATTTTGGGGGGATTTTGTTCTATATCTCAAAATGCTATAGGTCATTTAACTCTTTAATGCTCATTGGTTTCACACCAAAATCACACATTAAATATTTAAAAAAAATCAAATTTAATTTTTTTTCTCCCAATAAGAGCTCTTTTTGAATTTTTATTATTTTTCCTAGCAATAAATGGCAGCACATCGACTATATTTAACCATTGAGACCTCTTAAATAGAAAAATATTGACGTCTCTTTAATTAAAAAAATTTCATTATCTCTAAAAATATTTTAAAAAATAGTTATTATAAATTATAGCACGCGATTCTACTATGAATCTTTTTGGATATTCATTACAACTTTTAATCATTTTGAAAAGTAAAAAGAAGAGTAGAAAAATGAAATTAAAATTTAAGGTTTCACTGCGAAACCAAACTCCAGTAAGAGACAATATTGCAAATTTCTTGGCACCTATTCTAAAGAGAGAATTCTCTCGGCAGCATTATTTGAACCATTATTTTTTTATTGCATTTTTAGAAAAATATTTATTTACTTTAAAATTATTGTGAGAAATTTTTATGTTAATATATTTATCCGCATTCTTAAGATTCTGCCACTCTGTGCTGTAGCACGTGCCTAAATGCGACCCTGCATGCACATAATAAGTTTAAATATTCACTCCTTATAGTTATGGATAGAAAATTTATATGTATTAGTGATTTTTATTTAAAAAAAATATAAATTATTTTTCGTATGTAATATAAAATATATGTAACTTTTTTGTCCAAATTGGTATTAAAATTTTTTAAGAATAATAAAACTTTAAAATTTATTTTTCTTTAATTTCATTAAAATATAAAAGTTTTATGGTCATAAAATATTAGATTTTTTTCAGAATAATCTTTTGGATTCGTCCTTTTTAGTAGGAAAAATGGACCGTTACTGTTCACTGGTTTCACAGTGAAATCGTAAATTTCTCGAAATTGAAAAATGGTAAACTTTTTTCTTAGTATATTTGTGATGACCTTCATGTCTAATAGTCCTTTTTGAAATAATTTTGTCAATTTTTTCAATAGGAATTTGTAGTGAACTTTAACGGTTAAGATATTAGGAAAATCAACACACTTTCATTGACTCAAAAATATTTGTTTATACGGTTGAAGTACATTCAATGCAATAATTGTGTTGACATTTTCTACATGAAATATTTTATAAAATCTTATTTGTTTTTTTAAAGTATTTTTCACATTGCTATGACCTTTTTTTTATTTTCAAATTACTCAAGTATATTTACCTTAAAATTCTCTCTTTTTTAACAAGCATTTTATATACTCTCAATTTATATTACACTTGAATTTGTTTGTAGAAGAGAAAGGTCTAATTTTTCACACACACAAAACATTTTTTTCTGCAACAAAATTAAATGAATTTTTTTTATTGCATTAACATAATCTGTAATAAGGACATTATTCAACCCTTTTACTGCTTACATGTTTGTCTCAGGCATATTTGCATAAATCTTTATTCAATGTGCTGCCTCTACGAGCTGTAAAAAATAATGGATTCATCAAAAAAAAGTATCGTTACTAATAAAAATAAAATCGTTGTACAGCCCATGTTAAACTACATGAATTTATTTTTAAAATTCCGAATAGAATCTTTAGGGGGAAGTATTGAAAATGCGCAGACTTTTAATTTTTTTTTTTTTTGCAACTATAAATATATATACTATTTTTCTATATTTTATTTAATTTTTATGTATAAATTTAATTTTCTGTACGTATATATATGAATTTATATATAATATCTAGTAAAACTTTTAATTCGTACAAGGTAAAAATTCTCTATGGACACATCTTTTCCTTAAATAAGATTGTGATGTTCTTCCCCTTGGAAGAACATCATCTCGCGAAGTATCAGCGTGAGCTAGAGGCGTAGGATTAACGAAAGGACTAAGATAAAACATTATCTTCATATGACTTTATTAAGATATTCAACTTAAACCTTTAACAAATTAAATTATAATAATTAATATGAGAGAATAATAACTAAACAATAACTAAAAATTAATAATTGGGGAAAAAGTTAATAGAAATTAAACTCCTCGATACAATAGTTTTAAACAAAACAGATTCAAATATAGCGTTTTACCACATTTTCATTAAATTTTTTTTACTTGAATTTATATTACAAATTCTAACACAAAATTTTTATCCACGGTATTGTTTGTGCCCCAAACCAATATTCTGAGTATAACCAATGTATTTTTTAAAATTTAAATAAGATTTTTCATTTGATACATTTCTTAAAACGTTTTTAAATAAATTTATTGAGCTAAATGGGACATATAGAAATTTTCCAAAATATATAGTTTAGAGAAAAAAATAATTTAAGAAAATGAAATTACACTATTCATTATATTCTTGTTAATTTTTCTTATTAAACAATTTAAGAAATAATTTTTAGACAATTTTTTCTTGACGTATATCACAGCAAATTCTTCTGAATAGATTTTTTTCTGTCTTTACAAAAACATATATTTTATAACATAAATTAAGGTACGAAATTCAGATTTTTCTTATTCCGTACTCATTAAAGCTATTTAATTGACTTTGCAGATCTTTAATAAGTGAAATGATTGGATAAAAAAAAGAAATAGCCTCATCCGAGGATCCTGAAACAGAAAAGAGAGGAACACAGTTTAACCTATTTTTGTGCTGTAGATAGGGACCGAATAAAAATAAAAATGTACAAAAATATTCAAAAATTTCATAAATTCTTAGATAAAACAAAATAATTCGTGGAAATGCTACAAAAATATTTTTTATGCGGTGGATAGGGAACGCATTAAAAAGTTGTATTTATAAAATATGCCAATTATTTACGAAATTTATGTGAGTACTTCCATAACAAAATAACTAATTAACTATTACACATGGAACATTTTAAAAACATATAGTCCATCATTGTATACACGGATACGTTTTCAAAATGCACTAACATATTTCATTGTTACTCATCGTAATCCAAGGTCCTGTAATGAATAAGTTCAAAATAGCTTTCTTCATTTGAAGGTGCAATTTCAATTGATTTTTTTGGCAATATAAAGTAAGAGATAAGATTTTGTGACCAAGGTCGGGTGGTCAGTTGCTTGTAAATGTCACGATAACCAGCTACACATGATTGAAGCCCTTTTTGGAATTTTATACTCCTTTCTTAATTGATATCTATTTTAAGAAAATGCTTTTCCAATTTGTTAGAAAGATGGAACCCTGCATATTTTTATCCGCTGTCAAAGAATTCGGTTCTTTTTGTCCGTCTTCATAATCTATCAAATTATTAGAAATGTCACTGTCATTGAAAGTTTCTCTTTAATCAAGCGTGGGCTGCTGGAGCGTTAAAAGAAAGCAAATGAATGCGCATTGTCGGGAGACTCTTTATAACAAATGAACAGAGCGCCTTGAAGTGTCTACATTTCAGTGGCGTAATGCACACCCCCGCATCACGAGGGGGGAAGACTCTAGGGGCCCAAAGCCTAACTTACGCTAAATACGTATTTACCCAATTTATAAAGTCTTGCAGGCAAAACCTGATTTTCATTGGGGGTTCTAACATTCTCCTTTACACCACTGGTGAATAGATAGTAAACATTACAGTGGAGCTAAAGCCATTGAGTTCTGTTGCGGGGGGACACTAGGAGCCCAAGGCTTGACTAACGCTATATATAAATACGTATTTACCCAATTAAAAAAATATTAAAGTCAAAACCAGACTTTTAGGGGGAGGTGTCCAAACATTCTCCATTACGCCACGTAAATAGATAGAAAACATTACACTGGCGCCAAAGCCATTGAAATTCATACACCGCATAAACAAAAAATATAGCGGATAAAAAATCGTTCAAAAAGAAAATCACATAAAAAAAGATCGCACAAAAACAGGTTCTACTGTATATTAGTGATTTTTAAAGTTTCAATCTTCGCCATAGAATATTAAATCATAATTTTCATCGCGCCCCCCTCATACAATAACAATGTATTGAATTCAATAATACTGTACTTCGACGCTAAATCTGCAATAATATGACCTTAACCTCTTAAGTTCCACCGACGTATATAAACGTATCGTTCAGTCCGAGCGTTTATTTCCCCGGTCGTATGTATGTCTTTCCTAAGTACGATCTTTTCTCTGCACTGCTATCCATATAACTATACCAAAGGCATTGGAATAGAATAAAAGAACCTTGACAACGTTTGCGAAGGATTTACTTATTTCAAATTATTTGTTTTTTTTAAAATTTTTACCCCCTCTATACACCACATACGCGCCCCTACGCGGAAAATGAATCTCCTAGATTTTAATTTGTAGTTAATTAATTATAAACCTCACAAAAATTAAAAAGATAAGTGTTACTTTTTGTATATAATTTTATACATGACAATCTCATGGGGTAACTGGTAGTTATTAAACTTGTTCTTAGCTTAGTAGTGTTAAGTTAATTATAAAATACATTGTGTCTAGCACTTGTACAGTTATAAGTGTAATATATCAGTGTTAAGTGTGTATTTATTTTTTTATATTATGTCAGAATATATTTTGTTTATTTTCAGTAAATTAATTATTTTTAAATAATCTTTTCTTTTTGACTTTTCAATATGCTCGCGCCCCCCTCGTATAGTCGTTCCCCCTCCCCACAGTTTGAGAAACGCTGCACTATACTGAAGTAGCAAAAAATAGAATAGCTTGAATCCTAGAATAACTTGCCTGCCGGTTAGTTATCATGTTTTTGAGCGATGGAAATGGGAATAAAAGAAAGGTCAGTTAGTGTCATAAAAACGGTGTTACAGTTGTTAGCCGTAAAGTGGACATCAAACAGGACCTTCTGCAATCGTGAACGCTGAAGAGAAGCTTCGCTATCTTTAGTTTTGAACTGAAACAGAAGGTGAAAGAGAGGGGTATTCGCGCGTGTCTCGAATATCGCCTGTAGGTGGGAACAAATATAATCCTCCTGAATATTGAATCTTTAAGGGGGCTATGAGATGTCATTTTTTCATGATAGCTGTCAGAACATAAACATTAGAAAATGGAATAAAGTAAACAGAAAATTGGAATAATAAAAGCGTGAGAAAATATTTTATTTCAAAGTGAAAATTAAGTAAAACAAACGTATAATTTATCTTTTATGAAGAACCTGTTCATCTTCGGTCACTAAGACCATTAACGCATGAGTACATTGCCGTTCCTTTGGATACATTCATTCTCCCCTACCAGCAGAGGACGCTTTCATCGTTTTCTATGTTCGGTTTGTCTACGGGCCCCTTAACACCAGAATGTTCGGTACCTCGATTACCCTTTTCGTCCTCCGGTATCATTTCGACACCGTAATATAAAATATATGAAACAATTGCAATAACTAAATAATTGCTGAACTACTGTGCAGTATGGCTTAGTTTTAAGACTTTAGTATTGTTACATGTAATTATCATGTAAAGAGTGTTTTTTTCAGGTAGAGAAGTTTCAGTTGGTATTACTTTCCAAGATGGCGACCGATTCAACAGGTATCAAGTGATTTATTCTCAGTTTGGTTTGTAAATTCATTATGAATATACTCACACCTGAACAACGCTTTTAGATTCTTCGAATGGGCCCAAAACGAGATTGCCGTTGTTCCCGATTTTCATAAGCAAATTTTGTTTAGCGATGAAGCGCACTTCTGGTTGAAATACTACGTCAACAAACAAAACTGCCGCATTTGGAGTGAAGCTAATCCACAAGTGTATGTCGAAATACCGTTACATCCAGAAAAAATGACTGTTTGGTGCGCTTTATTGGCTGGTAGAATACTTCTTCAAAAACGATGAAGGCCACAACGTTACTATCAATGGTGATCGTTATAGAGCCATGATTACTAACTTTTTCCTTCCTGAATTGAACAATCATAATGTCCAGGAGCTGTGGTTCCAACAAGACGGCGCAACATGTCACACAGCTCGTGCCACAATCGATTTATTGAAAGACACGTTTGGTGACCGCCTAATTTCAAGTTTTGGACCTGTGAATTGGCCTCCAAGATCTTGTGATTTAACACCGCTAGACTATTTTCCGGGGGGCTATATAAAGTCATTGGTCTATGCGGATAAGTCACAAACGCTTGACCATTTGGAAGACAACATTAGCCGTGTTATTGCCGATGTACGGCCACAAATGTTGGAAAAAGTCATCGAAAATTGGACGTCCAGATGGGACTACATCCGAGCCAGCCGTGGCAGTCATATGCCAGAAATCTTATTTAAAATGTAATGCCACAAGATTATCTTTTGAATAAAAAAAATTCATGTCAATCGAATAATACATCGTTGTTTTATTGCAATTTAAAGTCTTATACCTCTAAAAAAACACCCTTTATATCATAACCCTTTATATCATAGAAAACGTGCAACAAAATAAAGTACTTAATCTTGTAAAATAGATTAAAACATTAATATTCATAAATATTAGAGAATAATAAGCAAAATCGTAATTTTTGTGAGAACGTGAGTTTTTTTCATCATTATTTATCTTTTTTACACATAATATTTTGTACATACCTCATTTGCAATGAAAACAGTGATATACAATTTTTTATGTACATTTTCCGCACATTTTCATGCAACAGGCATATTCATTTTAGTTAAATTCCCCATTATACTTTATATTTTTGCACTTTTTGCGTTTTATTGAATATGAAATGACTTTGAATGGAGTATTTAACTGATTTTTCTAATATCTTGCAGTCATGTAATTAGAAGTTTTAGGAAATAAGTAAATTCTATATGAAACGAAGCACTTACACACAACGATTTTCGAATATCAGACTCATTCCCCTTGTGAACATAGTAACACTGTATTCAAGGTCAAATAAAAGTGGAATATTACTTCCAGAAATTTGTTCTACTAATGGTATGTACTTTGTCAACTATCTTTTGCTGGACGACAGCTATTTATAACGATAATTTGCTTTGGTTTTGAAACGACACCAGCGGATGTTCTAGGTATATTTAGTTGTAAACTCTCTCCTAATTATATAATGTAACCTAAAACCATAAAAAAAAATTTTGTGTAATAACCGTGAAAAGTGGTAAAACGTTACGAAAAATTTCAAAATTCATGCAAAAATGCAGAAAGAAAAACAAACAAAACAGGAGCCAGTGTCCAATCGACAACGACGTACGTTCTAGAGTTAAGTATGTTTTACATAATGTTCAAGAATAAAATTCGAGCTTTGAATATTTTTTAAAAGATATAAAAGTATATTAAAACAATAATATTATATTCTGGTTTCAATACCCCATAGAAAGCAGACAACTTTATCATATTCCTCGTTTTTATCCGACTTGATCCGTTTTTTTTTCTTTGCTTCTCATTTTCTAGTTAACGAGACTCATAGACAAAAAATTAGCACACCAAGAAGGTGTCATCAAAATGAAACGAAACGTTACATGCGTAATGTGACTAATTTGATATAAGTAAAGAATTAGAAAACAAAGAAAAAGGATAATTTATTTTAGAGAAAAGGCAAAGGGAACGGAGGACTTAATACTCTCTTAAACTCCCTCTAGAGTGAGAGCGCGATGCGATCGGGCATTGAGACAAAACAAGTTCTGTAAGATGTCCTGAGACATTTTGTTCCATATTTGCTGTAACCTTGCCTCTTGTTCGTTCAAATTCGTGGGCTGCTCAACCCGCCACCCCAAATGATCCTAGATATGCTCAATTGGAGACAAATCTGAGGATTGGGCAATCCAAGGAAGGGTAGGTAGTAAGAGTGCGGAGACAGTCTTGTGACACCCTTGCCGTGTGAGATCGAGCATTGTCGTGTTTAAAAATGGATCCTGGATGCCGTTGCAAGAGTGGCAACACATGTGGTTGCAGTGTGACATGGGCATATGGCTGGGCTGTCATGGTGCCACTGATCAACACTTCTACCGTGTATTGTAGGCAATGGCACCCCATACCATCACTTTAGCTGTGGAAGCGGTGTGTCACTGTAAAACAAAGGCAGGGTTGAGGTGTTTACCACGGAGTCTCCACACACGAACACGATTGTGTCATAACTGCTGAGATTGAAACTGAATTTGTCGCTAAAGACGACCTGGTTCCATTCCACTGCAGTTCAGTTTCCTCGTTCGCGGCACCACTCCAAAAGGAGGAGTCCATGTGGGTGAGCGTTAAGGACAGTACACGTAATGGGCACCGCGATTCCAAATGTCCTTCAGCTAGGCCCCTTCATATGGTTCGAGAATACACATTGGCCCCTTGTGAAGGTGCTACCTGTGCCTCGATGGCTGCCGATGAAGCAGTTGACTGTACGCGTGCGTTTCTTACGATGTGGTGTTCTTCTCAAAGACTGGTCTGCTAAGGGCGTCCTGAGTCTGGTATTCGTGTAAATGACATATCTCGTATCCACTGGCCTCAAAACCTCCTCACAACACAATCAGGGCGGCCTAATTGCCAAGCTACTCGCCTAGCTGACCAACCAGCTTCCATCATGCCGATGATTCTCCCCCTCTCAAGCTGCGACAGTTGCTCATATTGTCTTCGAAAACGGCGTAAATGCATCCCCACCTCAGCTCTTCCTTTGTAAACGATGCAGCACACTTAGACAAGCTTCGATTTCCTGTTTTATACTCCATGAAGAACAACGTTAAGTACCCTCTACCGGTTATACATAATGCGCAATCACGCTGCATTTCTAATTATTTGCATATCTCTCCGACATGTACCTTCATGCTAAGTTTCGTTTTGATTCCGCAATTAATTTTTTATTCACTAATTTTTTGTTCATGAGTGCATAATGTAATCTTTAATTGTTAATATGAAAAATTACTTATGTATGGAATATTCTGAAATTTTTAAAACGTTACTTTATAAGTAGATATTGTTGAATTATTTTGTTGAAAATCGTCAAGGAAATGGGGATATTATTCCGTGTAAAATGTTATCCGTGTTTTTATATACCTTGTTCAGGCTCTCATAGATTCGACTGAGACAAGGCATGAGAAAATGAATAAATATAAAAAAACAATTACTATATATAGTAATTTATCATTATATAAAATTAGATATATATAACTTATCAAGGTGAAAAATGTATGTTCAATAAATAATGTTTAGTAGTAATGGTTTTGAAGCAATAATGTAAGTAAGTGGTCTTCAAACTTTTTCAACTTATGGGGACCCTAGAACTTGAAGATGTTTCGAATATATATATATACTTCGAAGAATATATCTCAAAATAATATTTAAAGTAGATAAACATGTAATAGGCACTTTTATTTAAAGACTATTAAAAAGTATTGCATTTATTAAGAAGTTCGAATCTAATTTACTTATTAATAATATTAATTTGTGACTCAAGTGTCACCTAACCATCTGTTATGTTTAGTAAGTGGGATACATGCAAGTATTTTTTCCGCAAAACAGTCGAAGCCTGGGTCTTTTGAGATTAAATGCAATATCACAACATATTCTGGGATTAATTTATTTTTATACTTTGTTTTTGTAGCCCCTTAATTACAGAAATATATTTCCCTATTACAATGTTCTTATTAGCATTACAGTGTTTATAAATGTGTGAGAAATCCCGTGTATTTTACATGAATTTGCAACCTAAAATTTATAAACTGTTCTTGCTTAAATTTAGATTTCAAAATCGACTCTGTTAATATGTTGTTCATTTTCCTTCATTATAAGTGTTGTTTTCCACAAATGTAAAAAAGTGCATTTTCCATTAACAAACTATTTAGTTTTGCAAGACATTGTGCTAACGAGTATAAAATTATTTCGTGGAACCCTAGATAGGAAACAGTAGAATATTCACATTCTAGTAGGAAGTCTATATATAAAGGTAAAATGCTTCAAAAAATTTTATTATATTATAATAAAAGATTAAAAATTGTTGCAAAATAAAGTTACATATAAATTCAATTTTAAAGAATAGGGAAGATGAGCTTTAGATACTTGTAACTATACAAACTGCACACAGAACGTGTGAATCCATTTTGCATACATTTTTATTTCTTTCCGATTTTGTTATTGGGACTCATGGAACCCCTGGGTATGACTTGTGGAACCTCAGGGTTCCGTAGAACACAGTTTGAAGACCACTTATGTAAGTGAACAAAAATGTTGTTTTTCGAACGAAGATACATTTTCATTATAACAAATAGTACACAGACATTAGATAGATAGCATGAATGAAGCAATTTCCCCCTTTAACGTATCGGTCGAGTTCATCCATTGATTACATTAGCCGTTGTAGAAGAATGGTCATGGTTACGAACTCGTGAACGGCTTGGTTTCTATCATAGATGTGCGTTCCAATCCTCATACCTCTGTAGAGGATCTTCTCAACCTTCGTTGATGGGTTGATGCCCATTCAGTCAGTCTAATCTTTAATTACTACCGTTGTCTAGCTTTGAAGTTTGGAGAGTGGAGTGACAGCTCAGGTGTCGTCCTCCTCATTTTCTCGTGGTTCAAAATATGATGTTCATCGTTAATTTTGAATGCAGCGTTATTGGTCGATCATTCAATCCCCTATCTGTTGCTCACATAGGATGCAATCTTAAGCCTACAATATTTACAGATGATTAGTAAAAGAAATATACACATAATGAAATTGGTTAAATCCTTTGGAAACGCGTTGTCTGATTGAATACTTTAGTTACGCATGAGTATATTCTAAGTGAATCTCATTCCATCGCGTAATGCTTGATAAGACAACTAATACTATATTCTCAGCCCGCTTTAACCTAATTTAAAACTATATTATTTCGAATCGAAACAAGTCCGTTAGAACACCATTTAAAAGTAAGGGTCTGTTTAAACAAGACATTCATCTTTTATTTAGTTATATCGTCATCTCGATTTAGTGTATAAAATGTTTACTGCATTATATTGAATTTGTGTAATATTTGTGTTCTCAAACGAAAATATAGTTGGAGACGAGCTCTACAAATTTTCAATTTCTGAATTTGTATTTCTTTAATATTTTGATCGGTGAATTTAACATCTTGTTGGAGCTCCGGTCGAGTGGTGTGGAAGTTAGGAGGGGTGGTACATCAGGTGTCATCCTCGTCGCTTGAACAGGGTTCTTAAATGACGAAGTCCGTCGTTAAATGCCATGAGTAGCTGAATAGTACGACATTAATGCTCTCTGACTATAATGTTCGGTGAATTGTCCTTTAACATTAACGTAGATGAAATAATAAGGAAAATTACCTTACTGTCTTTCGAAATAGTCTTCTACCATAGATATGTACCCCTGAGATCTGCTATACAAGCCCTCGAGACTTTGCAAGAAGTCTGCTTTTGGGATGGAGTTGAAAATCTTTGTCACGTTTTGTTGTATGATACGAAATATCGTCAAATCTCTTTCTTTTCAATGGGAGTTTGAGTTGTCAGAATAGGAAGAAGTATTAAGAGTTGAGATCTGGCGAGTATGGGGATGTTCAGTTTACACCCTTCTCTTTTTTTAAGGAACTTTTTGACAATATTGGCTGTGTGAGAGCGATCATTGTCGTGAACCAAAAACCATGAACCTTGGTATGCGAACTGGGTCCATACCCTGCGCAGACGTTTCATAAAACGGGTCAGCATTTCAATGAACCTAGCAGCATTCATCTCCGTTCCTTCAGGTAGGGAATCCTTGTGGATAATGCCTTGACTATCAAAAGAGGTGCCTCGTTTTGACCTGGGACTTTTCTGCTCTAACCTTTTTTCCCGATGAGATGGTGCAGGAGAGCGCCATTCCATGCTTTGTCGTTTCAGGGTCGTACCTGAGACACCAAGACCTTAGGACACCAGGAAATTTCACTTGATAAATGAGTATTTTATTTTTATTATGTCAGAATGTATTTAAATTTGTTTCCTTTCAGAGAATTAATAATATTTTTAAATGTTTTATTTTCGACTTGTCGATATGCTCGCGCTCCCCTAATTGGATTATTAAGCCCCTAGGGGATGCGCCCCACTGTTTGAGAAACGCTGATCTAATAGTTTAAAAATGGGAATAATTATCTTCAACGCCCCTTAAAACCCCATAAATGCCTCTTGGGGTCCATTGGACTGAATTGGGAATCTAAACCATACTCAAATCCACTGGAACATACACAAAAATTTCATCAAAATCGGTCCAGTTGCTTAGAAAGAGTTTAGTATACAAACGCACAGAAAATTTATATATATAAAGATTCATTCAGTACGAATTATTTTAGTACATTCTCTTGAAAATAACATAAATAACAAGTACAAGAAGTTTTATAAATACAATTTTCGTAATATATTGAGTTATCAGACTAGCCATGATAGATTTTGAGCAATTTAAATGTTCACTTTTGGTACATCAAATACCCACTTCCGATTTTTCTAACTTTATGAAATGGATTGTAACTTTTGTGTGGCCTCTAGGTAGCGTAGAAACAAAAGCATGTTTTGTAAAGTCAAATGATAAATCTGTTCAAAAATAAAAAAAAATATCTGTCTTGACCGAATTTGGTCGTATTCAACTTGTTTGGATACCTTAATTGTTATGAAACATAAATTTATGTATGGATTTCGTCTCTTGTTTTAAAGCTTTAATGTTTTGAAATTAATTGTGCACAGAAGTGTGCATGTGTATACGCAAATAAATAAATACGTACATATTTCTTTAATTTCCTTTAACTATTGCTATTTTGAGAAATAAAAACTGTAAAAAAAAAGCTCTGGAAGAAAAAAGATGTCTTTGTTTCTTGCGAATGAAGACTAAATGAATTATTTAAGTCTTTTATGAAGCAAACAAAAGTGAGAGCACTTAAAGTCGCATGCTTCGCTAAGCAACAACAACAAAAAAAAAAACCGAATGAAAATATACGTGCAAAATAAAAGAAAGGATTAACTGCCAGAAAGAGACTACTAGTCGATTCAAGCGGTTAATAATTCGTAAAAAATATTACTTTTTCATTGATGCGAAAATTTTTTTTCTCTTTTTTTTTGTAAACATGCTGATTTAATGTGTGCCGTTAATGTCTTTCATTTAATATTAACTTACCACGTAACTTTGCAAAAAAATATTCTTTCACCGTGATTTTGTGAATGTTGCTTACTATCAGTTTTTTTATAGTAACTTTTTTTTTTCATCTTTTGCCCGAAACGCAGAATAATCAAATTTATTTCCTTAAATAAAACTCAATTTAAAAAAAAAATATGAAGAAACATTAAATGCTTAAAGAGGTAAAAGAAATAAAACTGCTTCGTTGCACAAATGTCCTTGGATTTTATAATTTTTTTTTTTTGTAAAAAGGCATCACTCAAAACAAAATCATTCTTGGAAAGAACATATATATATTTAAAATTCAGGACGGAATATTTTATTTGTGTGGTGTGATTTAAATCGAATGAATGTTTGTCTGGTGTGATCGTATGAATGTTATAAAACTCCTAAGGGATCTGGAATACACCATTTAACACTAGTTTGCCCAAACAAGTCATTTTGACTGCTTTTTAATATCAATTAGAAAAACAACGAAGTGTATAATAACACAGTTTTTTACTTTTGTAGGGTAAATTTTTTTCCAATAGAAGAGAAATTTTTTTATTGTTAATATTTACTAATAACTTGTTATATGACTGTAAATAATATAAAAATAATCAAAAATTATATATATATATATATATAATGAATTTTTTTCCACGTTAGTTATTTTGTTTGCAATGCAGTAATTTTGACTGCTTTGGGGCAATAGAGGTATATACAAAGTTCCAGTCTTTCTAGTGTTGGAAAAGGACACAATAAAGTCTTTTCAAAAATCATCATTAAAAAAACCATGTATATATGCTATAAATAAACAAAATCTTCCTCTTCGCCTGCAGCGAAAATAAGAGAATAAACTTTCTAATTAACTTTTACTTTGCATGTTGGTTATCTATGAAATATTTAATATTGGAAATAATTAATGACCACTCATAACAACTCAGTATTCAAAATGAGTGAATTTCATGATTAACCCTAATTTCTTATTTAACAGCGATCGCTGTTTTAGAAATCAAAGTGTTCAAAGTCAAAGTGTTTCTAAACATGCAATTTTTACTATCGTTAAGACCAAAGTCATGATATGTTTATTATAAAAAATTATACAAAATCAAGTGGCTTCCTTGTTAATTTGAAAAAAAAAAAAGAGAGTGAAATGTATCTTCTACTATAATTTATCTCACGGGACAAAATTAGTAAAGTGTTTTTTTTTTGTATTTGCATTGTAATTGTTAAGCGTTTTTTCTGTATTCTTCCCCCAATTCTCAAGAGTTTTGGGGAAGGGACCTTTTTGTACATGTTTTTCGTTTAATTTGAAAATAAAATACTTCTCGGAGGGTCGGATGTAGCTCTAAACCCTTTGGGTGAGCTGGATTCTCTGAAGTAAGTAAGTAACTTATTGGCTCTTATGAATTTTTACTAGAGCTTCGAACTATATTTTTTTTCGTTCACTTTAAACTAAATATATATATATGTATATACATATGTCCGTTCAGTTCCGGTTTTTGTTCCGGTACAGCTTGTGATGTACCTGTTCTCTTTTCTCTAATTGTTCGGAAAAAAATCCGCTTAAATGGGTGGACAAGAATTCTGACACCTGTTCCCTAGCCCCAACCCACTTAGAGTTTGCAGGGATGGAATGGCCTACGATCTGAGTCGGACTTCCGTTTTCCATGCATCTCAGACGACAGCGTGTCTGAAGAGGCGAGCCCCTTTATGCGCCGTAGAAGATTCCTCGCTCTGAGGGGCTGGGAGACAAGATATTAAAGAAAAGAGCAGAGAGAGGGACATGGAAAACCCCAGGCATTAAAAATGAGAGCGAGAGGAATTAGCAGAGAGAACAATGAGATGCCTCTAGCCAGCGACAAGAATGGTTTAGAGAGCGAGCGACAAACGAACTCGGTGGGGAGTTACCCTATGAAGACGTTTTCGGAAGGTGAAAGAGGCTAATGAAATGTGGATCATTCATATAAATTGTACTGGATAATATATCAAGAATCTCACAATTTAATAAAAATTTCAAAAACTAGCTGTATGAAGACTTTACAAACCAATATATACAAGCATATATCGCGATTCAATTCCGGTTTTCGTTCCGACAAAAATAACAGTTTTTTGTTCAGTTCCGAAAGAATAATTTCATTTTATGTTTATTCTTATTTTACATCTATACTTTTAGTCAATTTGTCTTCTACAAGTAGTTTGAAGTGAAACTGAAACAATAAAAGTACTAGTGAACATCACAAACAGGAAATCGATGAACGATGTACATGTAATCATGATAACTGTATGGTTAACGTTAAATTAGAAAATATCGATGAGCTGTGTGCTGACAGTAACAAAATGATTGAAGTTATATCGAACCGAAATAAACCGATATTTTTTTTGATACAGTTCTGGTTTTTTTTCCGACCCAAATACCGTTTTTTCTAGTCTTCGATTCAGTTCCGGTTTGAAACCTTGATTTTGACTGACTGCTTAGCTTTCAGAAATTAATTAAGAAGGGAAGAAACTCCTTGGTTAATTTTTCAACCAATCAGTTACTCAAGGAACTATTTATTTCGTATGAAATATAGACCACGTAATCCATTGTTACTTTTTCGAATATTTATCTATTAAGATTAATATGACCTGCACATGCAAACAAAAAAAAGTTAGGTTATGAGTCCATCGGGTGGTTGATGTGTTCAGGTATTAACAGGTATAGGTGGTGTTGATGTGTTCAGTCTTACTAATAAATCAAACGAAAGTTAATGTTATGTTTTGAAAAATTGTTAATAATTTTAAGAATAATGTTAGAAGTAGATAAGTATTTCCTCGTCTTTTATACCTTCCTATTTTTATTTTTACGCACATGGGGGGCGAGGATTTTATATAATCAGCCGCAAAGAGAAAAACAGTTCTTGAGGAGTGATGGAAATTTATTGCTGAAAAGCAATCCTTGAAGTACAGCAGCTAAATTCACAGAATAAATCTCGGAAGGTTTAGGCTCTTTCTATGATTTTCAAACACAATTATCAGTGTCTAAAATGCAAGTGCGTAAAAATTATTCACAAGCACTCACTCGTCCTACACAACAGCCGAAAAAATAACTAATCGCTGGTCGACTCTTTCCGATCATATCAATACCACTCTTCAACGGTCGAAACAAGACAAACTGAGCTTCGGCGAGTGACTCCCTATTTATAGGCATCACGAATATTTCGAGAAAATTCCGCTTGCGTCATTGATAATGATATTAGTACTTATTGCCAGAATAATCCATAGGGTTGTGAACTCGCTAAAATGGTCATGGAAGACACCAAAATTGCCAAATTTTCTGACATATATCATTGGTGGTAACTATCGTATACATCCGAGGACTTTGAACAAACCTCTACCTCACCATCTCCCTTGCTTCTGAAACTCATGACTGGCCGCTGCTTTTCTTTATACACAAGCAGTGGTGCACACAAGGGGGGTCCTGGAGGTCCAGACCTCCCCCAAAGCCCTTGAATATTTTCCGATTGATTAAATCTAAGTATATAGTACGTACAATTTAATTAATTACTTGTTATTAATGATTAATTTTATTAATTAATGCTAATTATTTATTCAAAAATTAGTTTTTTACTGTGTTTTGTTCCGAAAATCGACAAAATCAAAAGGAGCATGATACAAGAATGGTGAACTTTCGACCCCTGACCCCCCCTTGAAAAATTCCTGTGTGCGCTACTGTACATAAGCAACCTTTTTTTTTTTTTAAATTAATGATACCATCGCAGAATGCTCTTGTTGGGCGGCGCTTGAATTTTAAATGCACGTTGCACCGAAATAACCGAAAAGCTTATGCATACATTAATACGCAAATACTTTTCACTGTCATTGTCACCATATTTGAAGTTTTAATCATAGTGACCTTGAATATGCTGACACCTGTTGATCAATGATGGGGCAAATAATTTTTTATATTTCTCTTTATGTTCATGTATGACTTATTGTAATATACGTAGTAGTTTCGATACTGAGATTTTTTAAATTCTTGTCCATTTTTGGTGGCAGCCATCTTTGGTCCTGTATATTGCGATTAAAATAACGGAACAATGAATATGATATCAATTGTATTTTACTAAAGAGTAAAGATTAAGTAGATATCATTTGGAGATAAATTACAAAATTTATGTGTAGATAATAAAGGGATATTTCGAAATTGTAGACCAAGAGAAATTAGATAATTGCTTAATTTTCTCCATTGGAAAATTTAATGAGTAGTGCCGAAAGATTAATAAATATTTTAATTTTATTATTTTAACGAGGATAAAAATATAATATATGTACATACGTGAGCTTACAATTTAGGACTGTCTTACTTTTGATAAAATTCGAAGAAATAATCATTTTTGTGGCTTACTTGAAGTAAATTTATATCAACCCGTCCACACAAACATCTACATTAATCAGTTGAACTTAAAACTGAGTGATAAAAGCTACCTTACAATATTGTTATAATATTTACAGTTCATATTAATTATTTATTTATAAATATTGGAGAAATACGCAATCATATATTCAAGTTCTTTTAAAAAAAAATTTTCAAATCCTCATTGTTAACACAATTAAACATACTTTTATTAACCAGTACTATTTTTTTAGATATCGTCAACCTCATTATCAGAATGCGTAACTCCGCAATGGAAACTAATTTGATGTACGAGCGCTACGCTTTTAGCGCTTTTTGACGTGATTCCTTAGTTCATATGTGCTCAGAGAATGAGGTGATAAAGGTTAATATAACTAATACACCCTCTACTATATCAAAATATATTGGCAGAAAAATATTCCTTCATGTTTGCAAAAAGGCGAGGAAAACGTGTTCGATATAAGATATTTTCGGTCAAAGGAATCAGGAACCTTAAAACCAGAAATAATTGGGGTGCAATTATCAAGAACAGAATTTCAAAAAGTTTGTGAATTTTGCTAGAGTACGTGTGTGGGTAATTGCATGCGAAATGCTTAAACTGAGACATCCTTCGACCTGTATGATTACAGGACCCTCTCAAAGCGGGAAAACAGAACTCGTTCGAAAAATGATTTCTGAACAAGTTTACGACAATCCTATAAAAAGGTGGTTTGGTGTTACACTGTTTGGCAACCATGGTTTTTGAACGAGAAAAATTTTAAATTTGTTTCAGGACTACCATCAGAAGAAGATTGTGATTTAATTGTGTTGGATGATATGATGAATAACGTTACGAGTGAAATCTCACAAATGTTTACTGTTGGATCACATCATAAGAAATATAGTATAATACTCATAACACAAAATCTTTTCCCGAGAGTAAAATCAATGAGAGATATAAGTCTGAACTCGCGTTATATAGTTTTGTTTCGTAACAATCGAGATTTGTCACAGGCATCGTGTTTTGGTAGACAAGCATTTCCAGGACGGGGAAAGTATTTCATGGATGCATATAAAAAAGCTACCGAAAACCCCTTTACTTATTTGCTCGTAGATGTTCATCCAAGAACACCAGAAGAAACAACGTCTCCGCCAGTCTTTATTTCCAGATAGTGGAATGATTAATTGGGTCTTCGTTCCAGTAGAAAAATGAATCGACTCAATCGACACGTTCATTTGCTACATGTGCTGGCCGGTGCAAGTCCTGCTCAACGAAAAGCTATTTTAAAGAACGCTTCAAACGACCAAATCAAAACTCTGTGTAAAATTTGTCAAAATTTATTATCTGGAAACATAGCAACAAATAATATAAAAAAATTGTGTAGTTACAAAAGAGTGATACGATTACTAGCTGATAGGAGCGTTCCCATTTCACGCAAACGCAAGCTGTTCACCACAAACAGACAAGTTGGCGGATTTCTTCCACTTGTTCTTCCAGCTGTTTTAAGTTTGATAGGTGGATTAGTTGGTAAATCTATAGGAAAAAGAATATAAAAGTATGGCTAAGAAGATGGCCTTAGTACCACCTGAGTTAGTTTCAGAATATTACCAATTAAGCAAACCCGAAGTCCGATTAGAGGACAACATTTCGAGTTTGTTGCACGAAAAAGAAATTCCTGATGACGTAAAGGCTAAATTGTTATCAGATTTCATTCCAAAGTACCAGAGAGCGATGCAACCCTCTCCAGCTCCGAAACCGTTTGAACCCTGAATTATTTGCAGAACCAGAACTTCCAATACACAATATACCTGAAGTACCACAGAGAATCAATATGATCGCAAAATACATTGGATATGTTGTACCGAAGGTACAGAAAAAATATATTTTACCTATTTTGGAAAAATTGAAAGATGCTAACTACACATTCAATGATAAAAACGAATTAGAAATAAATGGCAAACCAGAATATCGCAGCAACGCAATAGATCTCTTCAGTTATATAATGAAAAATGATCGAAGTGTACTAACTCCTCCAAAAGGATTTAATAAATTTTTCACAGCTATACACGACAGTAACATTCCTCTACAATGGATTGGTAATAAAAGACTACGAGAGCAATTACTTCTATCAGATGCGAATCCTGCATTCACAAAGCCAAGTCCACAATCACCAAAAGTAACAAAATGGGAAACTTGGAACGCTTAAGAAAATTATAAGCATAAGTCGGGGGAATTGTTGGATATCTTTTGTAAACGCGAAATGTTTCTTCTGTCCATCCAGGTAAATAGCCTTTACGAAAAGTTTTGCGAGCTTTTGAAACTCTGACAATATCTCCCACCGCAAAACGGAATTGTGGAACCAAACTAGAATGATACAAGCGTTTAAATAGCTCAGGTTCATCGGTCATTGTCACCTTGGCGGGTTCAAAACCATGAGCACGATGAGTGGAATGATTGTATGAATCTACTAGCATCGGTAAAATATCATAATACTTATAAGAATTTCGATGCGTAAAAACTCTGTATAATCTTTCTCGAAGAGTTCTATGTGCACGTTCTAAAACTGCGCATTTATTTTCGCTTTTTGTAGAGTAGTGATGAATTTTATGTTGCTTTAACATATTGCGAACATTTTTGTTGTAAAATTCTGTTCCTTTATCAGTTTGAAGGTTCATAGGCTTAACTTTTTTAAATAGTTTCCGAAACAATTGGGCGATTGTGTTTGCCTTTTTATCTTTGATCGGAAAAGCTCTCAAATATCTAGACATCACATCAATAATAGTTAATATATAACGATATCCTTTGTTGTAACGAGATAAATTTTGCATATCCAATAAATCGCTTTGCCACAACTCATTAACTCCATACGCAATGGTTTTACGTCTTTGAAATTTATAACGAACAGGTTTGTGTAGTGTGTACACATCTTGCTGTGAAAGCCATTTCTGAACATCACGTCGACGCAGTCCACTTGCATTCGAAAGTCGTTCCACTCCACCGAAAGAGCCTTGTTCTTTTGGATTGAAGTATAATTTTCTTAAGCGTTCCAAGTTTCCCATTTTGTTACTTTTGGTGATTGTGGACTTGGCTTTGTGAATGCAGGATTCGCATCTGATAGAAGTAATTGCTCTCGTAGTCTTTTATTACCAATCCATTGTAGAGGAATGTTACTGTCGTGTATAGCTGTGAAAAATTTATTAAATCCTTTTGGAGGAGTTAGTACACTTCGATCATTTTTCATTATATAACTGAAGAGATCTATTGCGTTGCTGCGATATTCTGGTTTGCCATTTATTTCTAATTCGTTTTTATCATTGAATGTGTAGTTAGCATCTTTCAATTTTTTTCAAATTAGGTAAAATATATTTTTTCTGTACCTTCGGTACAACATATCCAATGTATTTTGCGATCATATTGATTCTCTGCGGTACTTCAGGTATATTTTGTATTGGAAGTTCTGGTTCTGCAAATAATTCAGGGGGAATCTCAAACGGTTTCGGAGCTGGAGAGGGTTGCATCGCTCTCTGGTACTTTGGAATGAAATCTGATAACAATTTAGCCTTTACGTCATCAGGAATTTCTTTTTCGTGCAACAAACTCGAAATATTGTCCTCTAATCGGACTTCGGGTTTGCTTAATTGGTAATATTCTGAAACTAACTCAGGTGGTACTAAGGCCATCTTCTTAGCCATACTTTTATATTCTTTTTCTATAGATTTACCAACTAATCCACCTATCAAACTTAAAACAGCTGGAAGAACAAGTGGAAGAAATCCGCCAACTTGTCTGTTTGTGGTGAACAGCTTGCGTTTGCGTGAAATGGGAACGCTCCTATCAGCTAGTAATCGTATCACTCTTTTGTAACTACACAATTTTTTTATATTATTTGTTGCTATGTTTCCAGATAATAAATTTTGACAAATTTCACACAGAGTTTTGATTTGGTCGTTTGAAGCGTTCTTTAAAATAGCTTTTCGTTGAGCAGGACTTGCACCGGCCAGCACATGTAGCAAATGAACGTGTCGATTGAGTCGATTCATTTTTCTACTGGAACGAAGACCCAATTAATCATTCCACTATCTGGAAATAAAGACTGGCGGAGACGTTGTTCTTCTGGTGTTCTTGGATGAACATCTACGAGCAAATAAGTAAAGGGGTTTTCGGTAGCTTTTTTATATGCATCCATGAAATACTTTCCCCGTCCTGGAAATGCTTGTCTACCAAAACACGATGCCTGTGACAAATCTCGATTGTTACGAAACAAAACTATATAATGCGAGTTCAGACTTATATCTCTCATTGATTTTACTCTCGGGAAAAGATTTTGTGTTATGAGTATTATACTATATTTCTTATGATGTGATCCAACAGTAAACATTTGTGAGATTTCACTCGTAACGTTATTCATCATATCATCCAACACAATTAAATCACAATCTTCTTCTGATGGTAGTCCTGAAACAAATTTAAAATTTTTCTCGTTCAAAAACCATGGTTGCCAAACAGTGTAACACCAAACCACCTTTTTTATAGGATTGTCGTAAACTTGTTCAGAAATCATTTTTCGAACGAGTTCTGTTTTCCCGCTTTGAGAGGGTCCTGTAATCATACAGGTCGAAGGATGTCTCAGTTTAAGCATTTCGCATGCAATTACCCACACACGTACTCTAGCAAAATTCACAAACTTTTTGAAATTCTGTTCTTGATAATTGCACCCCAATTATTTCTGGTTTTAAGGTTCCTGATTCCTTTGACCGAAAATATCTTATATCGAACACGTTTTCCTCGCCTTTTTTTGCAAACATGAAGGAATATTTTTCTGCCAATATATTTTGATATAGTACAGGGTGTATTAGTTATATTAACCTTTATCACCTCATTCTCTGAGCACATATGAACATAATTTATAAAAAGTACAATTTCAATTGTTATGACAACGGATGCTAAAATAATGAAATCTCGTTTCAACATCCTAAATGTGACATAACACTTGGAAAACTTCTTCCTATATGAAGTGTTTTTGATGTGCAATTCCATTTATAGTTTCTCCGGAACGAAATAAAACTACTTATTTTTATTTTCAACTGCTTTGGGCAGTTGTCTTTTTGTTCTTTCGTGCGTTATCTGTTTCACTTGTGTCTATATCTATCTGAAGTTGTTTGTTTCTCTTTATTTGGAGTTGGGTCATTAATAGTGTCAGATGTTAGCATGCATTGCGAGGGTATACAGTTATTAGCAGGGGAATACTACTACCAAAGATAGGATTGTTTGAAAAGAGAAACAGTTTAAGAATTAACGTATATGGTTGGGAAGAAAACGAAGTATTTCCATTGTATATAAGTGCACAATCAAAAACTAATAGTGAGATTGATTTACTTTTCTATCAGAAACATTTTTTTCTTATTAAAAATTTTAATAGATTAATGAATAAAAAGAATGGGGTACATTTTTTCTGTAAAAAGTGTTTATGTGGCTTTTCTCGACAGAGCACACTGAATTCGCATCGTATTTTGTGTCAAGATATCAAAGCACAAAAAGATACTCTTCCTAAGCCCAATACAGTCTTAAAATTTACAAACCTTTCAAAAATGTTGTATCACCCCTTCTGTGTATACACTGACTTCGAGTCATTAACTAAAAAAGTATCAACAGTTTTACCATGTCCATCACAGAGCTACACATCAGTGATAGAAAGACATGAAGCAATTAGTTATACCATAATAGTAACTGATGTTGAAGACAATATTATTTTTCATGAATACTTCTCTGAGAAGATGTAATAAAACAGTTTTTAAATACTTTAAAAAGTGTTTCCAAAAAAAACTTTTAAAAAAATGCACGAAACAGCAGGGATGATTGAAAATGTAAACTCTACTTATGATCCAGAGGTGTGTCATATCTGCAAGAAAACATTTCAAAGGAATGATGTCAGAGTTCGAGATCATTGTCATTGGGGCAGGGGTTATATTAGAGGTTTGGCACATCAGTCCTGTAATCTTAATTATAGAGCTACATATTTTATACCTGTAGTAATTCACAATTCCAGAAACTATGACTCTCATTTAATTTTAAAAAAATTACCATCTGATTTCATAAATGCAATTAATATTATACCTGTAAATATGGAAAAATTCACTATGTTTTCCTTAGGTGCACTCAAATTTTTAGATTCATTTCAATTTTTAGATGCGTCATTAGATACTTTAGTGAACAATCTTAAAACCTCGAATCATAATTTTAAAATTTTTAATAATTTTTATAAGAACGAAAAAAATTGCTATCTATTAAAAAGAAAGGGCATTTTTCCTTATTCTTACATTGATGAATTTTCAAAATTAAAAGACACCCAATTACCATCGAAAGAAGCCTTTTTCAATATTCTTACCAACTCCCCTATTAGTGAAGATGAGTATGAATATGCAAAATTAGTTTTTAAAGCATTTAAATGTAAAAATCTTGCAGATTATTTAGAGTTATACCAAAATGTAGATACTATTATGCTGGCAGAAGTATTTTCTTCGTTTCGTCGTACTGCAATGCAATACTATGAACTAGACCCGCTTCATTTTCTAACTAGTTCTGAGCTAACTTGGAACGCGGGGCTTAAGTTCACTAAAGTCGAGTTACAATTATTAAGCGATGTGAATGATTACATATGGTTTGAATCTCAAATGAGAGGGGGATTAGTCTCCTAGGTAAAAGGTACATGAGTGCGAACAACCCATATATAACTGAAACGTATACTCCAGATCAACGTCACAACTATATTTTAGCACTGGATGCGAATAATTTGTATGGTTATGTGATGAGTCTTCCATTGCCAGTAGGACATTTTACATGGCTCACTAATGAGGAAGTTCTAAATTTTAATATATTTAATTATGATATCAATTCTAATGTAGGTTTCATACTTGAAGTTGATTTAACATATCCCGAAAACATTCATGAAAAAACTAATGATTTACCTTTAGCTGTGGAACATTTAAAAATTACATACGAAATGCTTTCTCCTTATTCTAAAAAATTATGCAATAAATTTAATTTACGACATACACTACCTAGTAAAAAACTAATCCCAAACTTTTACCCTAAAAAGAATTACATTACTCATTATTTAAATCTGAAATATTATGTTGAACAAGGTATTGTAGTGTCTAAAATTCATAAAATATTAGCTTTTAAGCAGCAGCCGTGGTTAAAGAATTACATACATTTTAATAACAAGAAACGGAACTTAGCTACAGATGAATTTACAAAATCATTTTTTAAAAAAATGAATAACAGTTTCTTTGGTCGCCTGATGCTAAATCAACGTAAAAAATTTCAGTGAAAGGTTCTCTAACGGAAAAAGACTGTAAAATTAATATGGCTAGTCCTTTATTAGAATACTTTGAACCAATTAACAATCACTTTACTACTTTCAAAATGAAAAAACCTAATCTCATTCTTGATAAACCTATATATGGTGGATTTTGCATTTTAGAACTATCGAAACTTCATATGTACGAGCTCTATTACTCGCATTTTAAAGTAAAATATAACAGAAATTGTGAGCTATTGTATATGGATACAGATTCTCTTTATCTTAACATTTATACAGATGATGTATATAAAGATTTAAAAAACTCATTTTTTGATATAATGGATTTTAGTAATTTTCCTTCCAACCATTTTTTACATGATATAAAAAATAAAGGTAAATTGGGGTATCTTAAAAGCGAGGTAATAAAACCTATTAAAGAGTTCATAGGACTCAAACCTAAAATGTATGCCTTTTCCTTTGGGGAAACTTGTAAAAAAACTGCCAAAGGTGTAAAAAAAAAAATCAACTGTAAAGAATTTTACGATAAATATGTATAAAGAAGTGTTAGAATCTGAATCAATTTTGAAGCATAAACAAGCGTCCATTATTTCAAAAAAACATGAACTATCGACCATAGCATAAAACAAAACCAGTTTATCTGCATATTACGACAAAAAATATTTAAATGACGATGGTATTAGTTCTTTGGCGTATGGACACTTTTTTTGATAGAGAAGGATGATTTTTAAAATATGTAATGCACTATACTATTGATATTTCGAAAATGAATACATAATCTCTTTCTTTCTCTCTCTCTCTCTCTCTCTCTCTATATATATATATATTGAAATTTTGTTTTTTTTTGGTTAAATTGTTAACCGTCTTAAATATTGTGTCAATTAGGATTTTTGGTGAAGCAATGTTTTAAGATTATTCGAACTTCGAGATATCAAGAGTATACTGTAATTGTTTATTGTAAATGAATTTATTTATAAAAAGTGAATTAAATATGTTTATATAAAAGCTTTTTCGATGATGAAAATTTTGTTTAAAAGTTTTGATTATATTTTGTAATAACTTGTATTCATTAATCCTACATTACATGTTACTATTATGTATTGAAACTATTATTTATGTGTGCGAAAAATGTTTCAAATTATGTATTTTGTAATATCTTATATTCATAAATTGTGCATTACATGTTTCATTCACATGTTGAGAAACTATTCTTTGAAAGATGTTTTGATTATTTTGTAATATATTATATTCATAAATAATGTATGTATTTGAAGTAATAAAGGACAGGACCTCTTCTCACGGGAGGCCTGAAGTACACTTAACTTGTGTAAGTTGTGATTTTAAAAATCAACTCACTTGTTTAGTGATTCTTCAGGCTGTCAAATCAGCTGGTCCGAACTTCAGAAGGAATGCTCAAGTTGATGTCGGAAAAACTCACATTCGAATTTTTTGTATGGTGAATTTCATTTCCGAACTTGGGAAAAAATGCTCAAGTTGGTGTCGGAAAAACTCACATTCGAATTTTTGTATGGTGAATTTCATTTCCGAACTTGGGAAAAAATGCTCAAGTTGATGTCGGAAAACTCACATTCGAATTTTTGTATGGTGAATTTCATTTCCGAACTTGGGAAAAAATGCTCAAGTTGATGTCGGAAAACTCACATTCGAATTTTTATATGGTGAATTTCATTTCCGAACTTGGGAAAAATGCTCAAGTTGGTGTCGGAAAAACTCACATTCGAATTTTTGTATGGTGAATTTCATTTCCGAACTTGGGAAAAAATGCTCAAGTTGGTGTCGGAAAAACTCACATTCGAATTTTTTGTATGGTGAATTTCATTTCCGAACTTGGGAAAAAATGCTCAAGTTGGTGTCGGAAAACTCACATTCGAATTTTTGTATGGTGAATTTCATTTCCGAACTTGGGAAAAAATGCTCAAGTTGGTGTCGGAAAAACTCACATTCAAATTTTTTGTATGGTGAATTTCATTTCCGAACTTGGGAAAAAATGCTCAAGTTGATGTCGGAAATACACTCACATTCGAATTTTTATATGGTGAATTTTATTTCCGAACTTGGGAAAAAATGCTCAAGTTGATGTCGGAAAAACTCACATTCAAATTTTTTGTATTGTGAATTTTATTTCCGAACTTGGGAAAAAATGCTCAAGTTGGTGTAGGAAAAACGATTATCTAGACCAGATCAAGAAAATAGCCCATCAAGGAAACCCAACCAATTGATATTTTTGTGTGAAAACCATGAGGTCTCAAATCAAGAGATCTGCAGGATATTCGGCTAGCTAATGTGTGCATTAAAATTCCATATTGGCTAGCCGAATATCTTACAGATTACAAGAAGCAGAACTTTATACCGATGGATGCTGAAGAACAGGTAATATATAGAACTTTTTCGGTAGGAAATTATTTTAATCTACATAATTGTACTACAATTCTAACACTATAATACAAGTTAATATCTAAGAATGAATAAAAGCATGGAAACCATATAATTGAACGTATATCCATAGCAGCACTTTATCGCGAAGGTGGTTTGTTAGCGTGTACATCCTGAAATCATGAGTACCCGCTGTTAGCACGAATCGCGAGGGTATACAGTTATTAGCAGGGTAATACTACTAATATATGAAAATTTTCATCTGGTAACATTTTCTTGAATAGAAACATTGTATAAAATGTTAAAATGTAATTTTTAAATACGTAAATAAAGAAGTTTGCTCAAAGGGTGCCAAGTCCCCTTAATATTTTAAGTTTCATGACTCTTAAATTGCAAATTTTTCAACTTTTGAAGAAAATATATGTTAAAGTTTCAACATTTCTGAGCATTTTGGTACCAAAATTGTGTTGATACTGTTAAAACATCCGAAGTTATTGAGAAATAAGTTGTGAAACTTAAACGAAAACTCTATCTCTTTCTTATCTTTAAATTCATTTGTTTCAAAACAAAAAATTTTACCTTGCGCGCAGGATTTCTCAGAAATTATTTAGGATATCAATTTGAAATTGTATGCATGTGTTCAAAATAAAGCTCTTCATAAATTATATATCAATTTTAAAAACAAAAAAAAATAGAATTTTTTTTTATGTGAATTTTAATTTTTTTTCTTAAAATTTTAAAATTTTCGTTAGAATTGTATTTAAAAATATGTTTTTTTCTCTGAATTTCTTAAAAGTTAGTACAATTTCAAAAATGAACATTTTTATAGCAAACAAAATTAATTTTGTAAATTTTGATATATATAAATTCTGTACTTTAGAATCCTGCATGGTGTAAAATACTGATTTTCATATTTTTGAAAATTGTCCAATTTGTATTTCTTTATAACTTAAATTTTTTTTTTCAAATTCTCTGAAAATTTGAGAAATAATGTAAATATATATGGTTATCATGTGGTTGAAATTTCCAATTTTTGCATTGTTTTTTTGCTAAGAAACTTTGGTTTGAAGAAGGGTGTTTTTTCGAGGGCAGAAATATCTGTTAAGAGTCCTGAAGAAATGAAGTCTACTTCACAAAATATTTTAGTGAATAATAAGGATTATGTTTGATAAAAATCCAGCAAACATGCCAATTCAATTCCACACACACACACACATTTCAAATATTCTACTGTAATTCCAATTTTTTGAAATTGTTATTTATTCCGAGAATGTGCATTATTGTATATCTTGAATATTCTCGTCCCATGAAAAGATTCTTCACCTACGTCATAAAGAAAAAAATCTAATAAATCCTGTATTCCTGATCTTTAGAGATTTCTGGGAAACTTTTGTCGTCAAAAACAATCTCAACTTCGTCAAACATGATTGTTTATGTTATAACATATGTTTTCAAAAATATATTTAATTTTCAACTCTTTTTCAGGAGAAAAACACTTCACAAAATATTTATATACATGTTTGATAAGTGAAGCATCAAGTGTTTTTTGGAACTCAGATTTTTCGGGGGTTTTAGTGCCTTTTTAGTTCACTATGAGTATAAGAAGTTAATAGAATTTTATTGATCGGTAATTGGCAGTTAGAATAAAAAACTTATAAAACTAAAGAACTCTTAATAGAAGTCACGTTTATTGTGCAGTAATACAATCTGTCTACGAATTTATTTTAGTTATTTTATTTTATTTTATCTATTTATTTTTGTAAATCAATATCGCAAGTCCTTTTCAACATATTTTTTGCCTTTGGAAATTCCAGTTCAAAACCCTTCGAGAGTTTTAGAGTTTCATCGAAATGGAAGTTTTACAGCTTTTATTGAACATCTGGATTTCAAAGGATTCTTTACTGAAGAATTTATTGTGAAATGTATTTTATACTTCGCGAAGTAGTATTGTTATCGACTTTTAGTTTCATTGATAGCTGGAAAAAGTACAAAAAAAAATTGTTGACGAAAAGAAAAGGAATGGAGTTAAAAATATCAGGGTTTCCTCTCACCGAAAATAAAGAAATATTTTGGAAATCTATCACAAACTAAATTTCGAAAAGAATAAAAAGGGAGGAAATTCCTTTTCATTGATTTCTTTTATCTGAATACATTTTTTTATTTGATATATTCAATGTAAAAATATTATGTATGAAATCATATAAATGCATACGTTGAAAATCATATACTAAATATATTTAAGTAATAAACATTTTTTTTATGTATGAATGTATTGTCATTTGATTTATAAGTTTACTCTCAAAATTTAAATTCCAAAAATAAGAGATAGAATAATAAAAAGCTAGATTAGTTATTTATCGGAAGTGGACTGAAAAGATAAAGAAATATAAAATTACAATAATCATTAGTACTGAAAATTTCATGCTGTTTTAGGTATAGCAAAGTATATAATATTTTATAAAAATAATTACTAATTAGTCAAGTATTTATGAGAAATGATTTATGAGTAAATAAGAATTAGAAAAGTATTTATGCCACAAAACTTCCGCTAATCTTAGGACTTAAAGAATCATTAATTTCGTAGAACTAAAAAAATACATGCATATGTGTGTTTCTGATATAAGCATTATATTAAATCAGTGCTTCTCAAACTTTCAATACTTGCGCCCCCCTTTTCAATCGCAATTTTTATCGCGCTCCCCTTATACATTAATAATGTAATGAATGCAATAATAATGCACGTGACGCTAAAGCAACAATCTTTATTATAAACCGTACAAATTCATGACATAAATATTCAATTTTGTATATGTTACTTTCAAGCAAAAAAAATTATGTAATAGGATAATTATTATGTTATTTTTCCTTTCTCTAATTTTTAAATTGGAACATATTGCAAAATGCTGTGGTTGCTTAGAAGACAAAATATAGATATCAGCTAAATATTGAATAACTTAGAGGGTCAATTTCTAATCATAAGCATTTCTTTGAAAAATTTTGCTCTGTAAGACAAGCCCATGGAAGTCGCTAATACTTATTAAACTTGTTCTTAATTTAGTATTAATTAATTAGTTATAAAATAGTCTGTGCAGCACTGATACATTAAAAGTATACCGGCTGAAGTACCCGCTCTTTGCACAAGTTCATTTATAAGAAAATAAAACATTATTGATATAATCGCTTAATTGTAAGGAGAGTAAAGCCAAGTTTGAAGCAAAGTGTGCGACAATGTTTACAAAAATGTAAAATGAATTTTTTTAAAAGGATTTCTCAAATTATAATTAGCTTTAAGCGAACTGTAATTTTAAGCCTCAATATTTAAAGCCGTTTTAATATTTAAAGCGAAAAGACTTCAACATGTTTTAACCCTGGAACAGGCACGCACTCGATACTAATGGTCGAGCGGGGTTATTGAGTCACCCCAATCCTTTTTTTATATTTAGTTTTATAGTACGCAATAAAAATCGTAATTCAAGTGAATAATTTAATTAAGAGAAAACATACTCACCACCTACTTTCAAGGACACAGAAAATATTTCGGAAAAAAAGTTATCACACCGGGAACTCAGACAAAACAAGTACCTTAAGATCGTAAAAAAACGTCTGTCACTCCCAAAAGAAAGAGAGAGATGTGACAATTATATTTTAGTTCACGTTAAGATTGTCAAACAAGAGGATAGTGTCAGGGCCATTGGTAACAATTAAACAGTTTAACCAGAATTACCGATTTCGTGCACTCTGTGCTCGGCGTGACCGCTCCCGGATTAAAAGAGTATTTATTACAATATGGATGTTCTAAAAAATGATGTAAAGCGTTTTTCATTATGCTTGGCTTAGTAATCCTTCAAACTTCCCTAAATGAAAAAAGCAAATACATAAGAGCAGGGACGTAACTAACCGTACAAGTAAGCTCGAATGTCAAACCGCAGCAAATACATTCTGCTGCCTACAGCTGATGGCAATAATATATAACAGTGATGAATTTTTTATCTTCCTAAAATTTGTTTTGATTATGGGTCTGGGTTTTGTCTTTCCTCTGAAACATTAGCATTTTCGCTTTGAAAAGAAAACGTAGTAAAAAAATCTCTCATCATGGGATTACAGCAAATCGAATAAAACGTTTTTTATTTGGTTATATTATCAAAGATAGCTAAAAAATGAGGTTTTGAAGTAGAAGCTTTATTATTTTTTAAGATGAATATTATTATGATTTTTGATTGATTATGTATTGATTTATTTTTCATTTTGATGATGTAAAATCGCAGATAATATATATACATATATATATATATATATATATATATATATTATTTCCGTGTAAATGTGTATATTTTTTATTACGTCAGAAAGTATTTTGTTTTACTTCATTCTAATAATTTTTTTTAAATTCTTTTATTTTCGATATGCTCGCGCCCCCCAGAGGGTGCGCGCCGCACAGTTTGAGAAACACTGTATTAAATATAACCTAATAAAAATAGACATCTGATATCAATTCTTTCTCGATATGGGTCTTAATTGAACAAGGTTGAAACAGATGGTAAAATCTAGGTAGAATGAAAGAAATTATACAATAGAAGCTTAATCATAACAAGATTGAGATCTCTTAAATAATAATAATCAAGTCTGTTGTATAAATAATTAATACAGCATTTTGTTTTTCATTGTTAACTTGACAGTCGGTTAAAACCGCTGCGACATCTCCGAAGAACGTCACCTGCTTTTTATGAACACATTAAATACCACGAGTGAGAGTAATTATCTGAATCTTGGATACATATATATGTTTCGGTTTTTAAAAAAATTAAGTATGATTAATCGATAGAAAAATATATGAGAATAATACATAATATAAAAAAAAAACGGGAAAAAGCTTAAGAAAGTGCATATATATTAGGTTTCATGCATTTTACTTTTCTCTAACGGGGCTGCATATTGGTATTTCTACCTTTGCAAACCTAGTACATTCCCAAGGAGCTGGTATCACTTGTTAGTGCGGCACCCACATTTAGGTTATACCAATTACCGCAAGTAATTTTGACGCCCAATTTCTTCCCCAGAGGGAGGCACCTGACCTCTACCGATGCCAAATTTGTACTTAAGAATTTAATTTTGCCGAGAGCATCCAATCCATTCGGACATTTAAGGGATCTTCTTCATATAATCATATGACACATGGCCGCTGTCGATTTTCAGCATCAAGAAAATCCACCGACTTGGGCCGGGGTCGAACTCGTAACCTTGAGAAAAGAAAGCCAGCTGCTAATGCCACCCAGTCAGCTTTCATTATTTCTGAAACCTACATGCTTTCAGACAAATACGAGATTAATAAATGTAAGAGGTACGATATGCATTGAAATATAATCATATTAGAATTTCAATTTTAATTCCTAACTTCGTTCATATAAATTATGTATATGTATATATATATAGTACAAAAAAAAAAGGGAAAAGTTCTAAAATCTACAATGTCTAAGAAGAGAGGAATTGGAGTTCATGAGATACAACATATTTTGATACAAAAAAATCTTTGGACTAAACTGGAGACGTATTACGATTTCTAAGGCTGTCACTGAATTAGTCCAATGATTCAGGGTTAAGCAAGCGTTATGGATCCACCTACCTCGTACAGCAACAATTTTCAACGTAATAGAAAAAAAAGGAAAATAGAGCCATGTTGAAAAGTTAAGCCTATTTGTAACACCTGGATGATAAACCTGACAAAATAGTAAAATGAAATTATGAAAAGAGAGCATTAATTTATCCCTCAAGGAGAGGAATATTAAGAACATTTTTCTATAGAAAAATTAGGATAAAATCTTACATGTAATAATAAAAAACCAAGGAAAATCGAATAGAAATTCACAACGCAAAGGTCCTGCACGAAATGGTGTTAAGGTTGGAATATCAAAACCAGACGAAAAAAAAAACGTGGCACCACCAGGATAGTTATTTTGCAATTAAACAAAGTACACAGATATTTTAAAATAAACTAAACATAAGAAATTTTAAATAAATTAATGAACAAAGTTAAGAATAGTTGATATAAAATAGAAATACATTTAAAAATATATTTACATGGCTAATTACATTCTAGTTAGTTATTTTGCAATTAAACTAAGCACATAAAATATTTTAAAAAATAAACTAAAATAATTTTTAAATAAAATTTTGAACTAAGCTAAAAATAGATTTAATATGAAATAGAAATATATTTAAAATTAAATTTACTTGGATAATCGTATTATAAGCAATTATTGCAAAATTTCATAAAATTGCGATGTTTTAATACGTTATCAGTAACTAAATCATTGTTTCCTTTTATAAAATTAAGATAATATTTCTAAATATCTATAGGTGTAAGTTACTTCCCCAGAAAGGCATTTTTATAATATTAAAATCAAATGAGCCTCTTTTATCAAAAATATTACTAATTAGCAAATTATTCTTAACGTTTAATTGAAGGTCCAAGAAGTTAGCGGACTGATTATTATTATAAGTTTTTAAAAAATTCAAATTTTTTGTGAATAATAATTAAAGCTAGGAACAAAGTCTACTATATTACTAAAATAATCAAGTCATCTATGTTTCTAAAAAAGTAAGAAGATTCATAATTATTACTATCATTTTCATAAAAAAATGCAAGTAAATATTGGCAAAGCAGTTGCTAGCTGGTCCCCCTTGAGGTAAACCTTTAATTTGCTGATAATAAGCGTTTTTATGGAAAATATAAGTTTCATTTAAGGTAACTGGGATATCTGTGAGAAGGAAAAATGAATTTTTTTACATCAAACTTAAATGGTACTCACTTAAATTAAAAGGAACGAAAATAAATTTTTAAGTTGAATTTTATCTGATGCAATCAACGGCAATTTTTTTTATTTATTTTCGAGACATGTTCTTACCTTTAGGTACACTTTAGATAAAACACACTACATATATAGCTAAAAATTTTACAGAGTTTTTGCAAACATAATAATCTAGAAAATGAATGAATGAAATGAAATTTTAAAAAACAAGTTTATAAAAATTACAATTTTTTTTTTAATTTAGTGATTCAAATTTCCTTTAAATATTACACAGAAATTGTGCTTTTAAAATTTGTGAATGTTTATTTGAAAACGAATTCATTCACTTTTTTGAAAATTTGTGGATCTTATGATATGCAAAATATCAGCAAAGGAGATTTTGAGAAAAGTGTACCGGAATGAACAAAAAATGTATTTTGAGAACATCGCAAATAAAGATATTTTTATCTATGATTTGTGAAATAATATTTTTTAATGTAATATAAAGTCATACCATAATTAATTGGATTATTTTGCATCTATTCTCAGTTTTTAAATTGTAAGTTTAAAATTCTAGATTATTTAGAAGTCTCTTTAATTACTCTTTCTTTACTTCATCAATACGTGTTGTCAACGATTCACACATTCTTCCGTTTAAAATACCAAAAGTTTATTGCTCTACGTTTTAGTATTTTTACTTTACTTTGAATATCACCATTACAGGATATTGCAGAATTCCTTAAACATTTTTATTGTTATAAAAATACACAAAGAAAATGTATTTGATTAATTTAAAAAGTTAATTTGGTGTCTTATTTAAATGGAGCTCTGTTTTTAAAAAAATATAACAAAAGAATCTCTATTTTTACACAAACATATGAATATTTATTTTAAAGTAAAACCAATAGTTATAAACATATAGAATTATTCATGAGTATTCAAATGTTAACAATAATCAGTAAGGAAAAACAAAATGACTGTTTTACGAGCTGTGCACTTTAGAATGATCCTGAAGATCCACTTTGTACTAAATACACTTGATTTATAATTTAAAAACTACACTGAGTATTTATTAACGTAAAACTAAACATAACTAACATTTCAAAAAACAATTTTTTTATAATTTTGTAACTAACGATTTAAATTTTCCGCAATTGTTGCATAAAAAATGTAGAATTTTCAATAAATTTGAACATATAATACAGAAAAATTACATTCTTTTGTATAGAAAAATTAGTTTTATGCAATACATATTATAAACAAAATTGGATTTTGAAGTAAGTGTACCTGAATCATACTTCCATCACATTCGCTTACAATTTCAAAATTCAATTTTCTAGCGTTCTGTTTATCGCATTTTCATAAATAATGCATCTATGGATGCAGAACAGCGTCCTCTATTTTTAAAAGTAAGATAAAAAATGCAAAATTTAATTCAGTCTCACGTCCCAGTTATCTTAATACCATTTGAATAATAGAAATATATGTATCATATTTTATTATCTAATTCAAAAAATATTTGCTATATGCTATTTTAAGAATCTTAAACATGTCTTCTATATCTATGGAGTTAAATAAATCTTCAAAATCATAGGTATAAATAGAAATATTTTTTTTATCTTGCATATACCTATTAATGTCCATATTATTTTTAACTATAATAGAATTATCACTTTTGTCTAATGTAGATTGAATAATATTTTGTAGTTTCTTGCCCGGATATGTAATATAAGTTTTAAAAACATTTCTAATAGTTCTAAATTTAATAGGATTTTTATGAAATTTAGGAATTAGGAAAATATAAGGGAATTTTTAATATCCAAAATACGTAAATCTATTTTTTTTTACAAAAAGCAGACATTCGATTAAAAATTTCTCTTTTGCTTGAATTGGATTTTTTAAAAGCAGTATTATATATTTTGAAAATGTTTGCTTAGCATATTAGTATAAAGCCACTTGCAAATAATTGCATAATTACGCGGAACTTAACCAACATAAATGATAATAAAGTTCTTTTATAAATCTTCTATTTGCTTCTTAAAATTATTGTAAATTATATCATTATCAGTTTTATAATTAATGCTCAGTAATTCATTTAAAACTTCGCATTTAAATTCTTTAAAAGCTACAATAGGGAAACTGTATTTAATAGCTAATTTTGAAATGAAGTTACTAACACACACACATTAAATATCTTTAGAAATTTGTTTTTTGATAGCATTTTTATTACAAGAGATCATTAATCTAAAACTAGTACCTTTGGACATTATTTCTCTAAGAGTATTATCTTTAATAATATTTAAATTACCTGCTACCATATGCTTGTGTTGATTGTTCATAAAATCAGAATAATCTTTACAATTACAAACACTATTATTATTATTTTGCAAATCATTAATAATATTGTAATTAAAAATTTAGCTACCATTTTTTATATTTAAAAGCTTTTTTAATGGAAACGTTATTTATAAGTAGGCAATGCACGTACTTATTAAATATTTCTGAAATATAATGTTATTATAAGATTTATTCATGAATAGTATTGTTCAATACTCAGTAGAAACATTTATTAAATCCATATCTTTAATATTGAATTTATGCATAAGAAAATTAATAATATCCTTAATATATAAGGTATGGCAAGCTTGAAAACCCTTCCGTTTGAGGATATCTGTAGTATACCTAATTTCTTTTTTATTTAAAGAAAACATAAGATGTTTAATTTGTTTAATGTTAAAAGACTTTGCGAAGTTTCTACATAAATCTTTAATTTTAGAAATTATTTTCTCTGGATGTTTACTAGCCCATATCTTCCTATTTCCTCTTTTTACACGTTTAACTTTACGTGCATTATCACTATTATCCGTGGAAACCATACCCCCTACTGAAATTGATTTCCTTTGAAGAAAACGCCTTTTCTTATTCTTTTTTTCTCATATGCACAAATTGTGTTTTTTTCCTTTTGTACACAAATGCGCAATAAAATGCATTTTTTTCTGCCAAACATGTGTAATTTATTCTTATATAACACCTACTACGTCTGTCGACCATGTATCAATCAGCTAAAAAGTTTCCCAGCCACAAGATCCACCTAAAACCGCAGTATCCTTTAATTATTTTGAGCAGTGTATTTAAAATTGCATATTTTACAGTTCAACATATAAATGCAATTGAAGGTTTTGCATAAGAAAAATTTGGATGCATTATCATATTGCTCTATATTTAACATTGCACATGTTTTGCATATACTATTATTACATTTAATATAACGAAAACAATTTTTGTGTTGAAATTGCCAAGTATCAAAATAGTCATTTTTATTGGGGAAACTAATTTGATTATGTAAGTTTAATCGAGTAGAAATACAACTATGATTCTGTTTATTCTGAGAGTTATTGGTGTCATAATTATAATTACATAAATTTTTATGCCTAATAAAATATGAATTCCAGAAAGTTCTAGTTCTGTAGGAGTTTGCCTTTTCACCACTATTATTAACTACTGTAAAATTTGAGCCAACTTAACTTGTGATTCATTGTAATCATTTATACAAAATCAATGTATCTTAAATAAAAAACTCAAATCTAAATAACTGTTTTCAAAACTCAATAAGAAAATGGAACAAAACTATTCCAATGTATAGAACTGATACAGTATATCAAAACTAAAATGTGCCTAAGCCATAAAAGGGCATACAAATCAAGAAATCTATTCAATACAAGAACTGATATCAAAAGAATATCTAACACTCAAATTATGGTAATTTTCTATCGAGAATACGCAAACTATAATAATGCATCACCCAGCAAAGATCTGCTATAAAGCTTATCTAAATGTCAGTCACTAAAAATATTTTTAACTACAATCATTATTTGAGAATAAGTAATGTGTGTAAAACATAATTAGGAAGACATATAAAACATCTAAATTATTGGAACAACAAGTATTTGTAATACAAATAGTCGACAGAAATATATGTAAAAATACACAAGGAATTAATTCAAAAGACACGAGACAAAAGAAAAAAATATCAAAAATAATCAAACATCAAAAATAAATTTATCAAAATTACTCAAAAATGAAAAAGAATTATATCAACAAAAAAGATAATGACAAAGTAAAATAAGTATGAATGAAAAAAAAAAACATATAGTGTGGAGGTCTAGAATATATAACAAGATATTTAAAAAATATAAAATCTGGGATAATATAAAATGTAAACAAAAATAACTAAACAAGCACTTTATGGGAAAAAAAACTACAAAAGACAGATAAGAATAATAAACTTAGAACTTAACTCAATGTAGAGAAAGTATAGAAAAAATAACCATATGTTGTAACAGCAAATATTACAACAATAGTTATAAGCATTTTGCCCGAAAATAACATACATACATATAATATCTAAATAATCAGCATTGATTGCACAACGCAGCCTAAATTAATGCCAGAAAATATATAGTATAATAAAATAAAAGTGAAAAAGTTCTAAAACCTACAATGCCTAAGAAGAGTGAAATTGAAGTTCATGAGACACAACATATGTAGATACAAAAAGGTATTTGGACTAAACTGGAGACCTATTACGATTTCTAAAGTTACCACTGAATTAGGCCAGCGATTTAGGGTTAAGCAATCCTTATGGATCCACATTCCTCGTACAACAGAAATTTTCGACACAATAGAAAAAAAGAAAAAATGAAATGAAATTATGAAATGAAAAAATGAAATTATGAAAAGAGAGCATTAATTTATCTTTTAAGGAGAGGAATATTAAGAAAATTTTTCTATAGAAAAATTAGGATAAAAACTTACATGTAATAATAAAAAAACCTGAAAATCGAATACAGAGAGAAAATCGCAACGTTATATGGTCTCGCACAAAATGGTGTTAAGATTGAAATAACAAAACAAGACGTAAAAAAAAGCCGTGATGCCGCCTAGATAGTTATTACGATATATATACATATCATTATTACTTGACTTTACTTTAAGTTAGAATAATATCGAATGTGTAGGTATGTAAGATTACTAACTAAACAAAAGACTTGAATTTTAATATGTGACTTTATTCCACTTTACATTTACATGCAAATATATTGGAAAAAAAGAAATGAAAAAATCTATAGGCCACGGATGTGATACTTTTCGGAATTTCCTGTTCGTTACTGTAGAAAAAACACACTTCTCTTCTAACACTAAATATATTCCATAAAGGACCATACAAATTTAAGATATAGCAATTTCTCCTTTCTCTCGTTTAATTTTTATATATTTACTTTATATGTTATCTAATAATTTATATAATCTGAATGTGACATTTATAATAATAAATATTTTGTAGACAGTAATTTACGCCTTTATTTATTTGACCTTTAAAATTTTGAACTGATTTATATATATCGGCGTTTTTTCTTTTTAGTGGGGTTACCTATATTTAAAATGTAAAGCTTATTTTCACTCTGTATAAAATTTTTGAACTATTTGGATGTTTTGTATGTGTTTTATAATTCCGTGGATTATGTAAGAATTAAAAGAAGTTATTTAAAAACATGAGATACAGCACATTTTAGAGCTTTTTGTGTCTGAACGAATATTTTATGTAAAAATAAGGATAACACTACAAGAAGCAAATCCAAACACCTTTAAGTTTGAGGGAAAAATTGTTTAAAAATTTTAATGTACAGTAGTCAGAGTTTTAATGTATTGAAAATTTTAAATACTTCATTTTTAATTTTTGAAAATGTGCACATTTATAAATTACAAAATATATATACACAAACATTCACGTATAAAAAGTGTGTCTAGTTAAAATTTTCTAATTCTAAGCAAGATTATATACGAGTAAATGGGATCTATATATAATAAATATAATATACAATACTGTTTGTAAAAAATGCAACATCATGAAGGAATCATCGGAACTATAAATCAACTTTGCAGCAAATACCTATAGGATGTTACGCAAGATAGTATAGTTTCAGAGCCACCGCGCATGCTGGTGTGCACAGCGCCCTCTGAACTAATGCTGAAAGCATGTTAATAGAGAGCTGTAGCAGGAGGATGAAAATAGTTAATTATCATTTATTAGTGTTGAACGCTTAGTGAGACCCAAGTATGCCTCTGTGATGAAATAAAGAGAAATTCCAACAACTTAGGGAGTTTGAACGGAGGAGGATTTTTGGCCTTCGAGAAGGAGGATTTTCCTATAGCGCAATAGGAGCTCGTGTGCAGAGGAATAGTTCCACAGAGTTAACGAACGACATAGTGGCCTAACACCCGGAGTTATGGTTTTGGGGTGCGACATCGTATCATGGATGATCCAATATGATATGAACTGAGGGTATTCTCAATAGCAACAGGTATGTTCGTGAAGTGCTACAGCGAGAAGTCGTTCTTTTTCTTTAAGGCATCCCTGGAACTGTCTTTCAGCAGGATAATGCACACCCACATGTTGTAAAGACTGTTTCGAAACTTCTGTTCAGTCCAACACATGTAAATTATTCACCGGATATGTCGTCTATTGATCACGTGTTGGATGTGGTTGGTCAGGCTGTCGCTCGTGATCCACGTCCTGCAGCTTCCAAAGACGATACTTTGCTGCACATACAAGCAATATGGAATTATTTTCCACAAGCAGACTCTCAAAATCTGGTAGACTCCACGCCAAGTCGAATAGTAGCACTTATCGCAGCGCGTGGTAGCTACACTAAATACTAATTTCAGACTCTCAATATTGTTTCTTTGCTTTGAAGATTTTTTCATTTATTTATACTAGTACAAGTCGTTTGTGCATTAAATTTCATTTAATTCTGATGATTCCTTCATGGTGTTGTGTGTGTGTGTGTGTGTGCATTTTATACAAACATCAGTTTATGATCAATTGTTTACTTTCTTGTCTCCCCATGTAAGGATGATAATCAACACTTTGAGACACTTAAAAAATTACAGATTATATTATGAACACAAACGTTCACGTATTAAAATTGAGTCTAGATAAATCGAGTCGATTTTCTGATTCTATGCAAAATTATATAAATGGAATCTAATATAATATATAATCAATTCCTATTTACTTTGTTGTCTACCCCTGTAAGGATGATAACCAACACTTTGAGATAGGTTAAAAAGGAACACCTGATGATCATAGTACTTATTCCCTGATGTATAAAAAATTAATAATAGTTGGCAACATCTATACCAGTTTTACTCAAACTGCGGTCCGTGGGCTGCATGTGACCCGCCAGCCTTTTATGAGTGGAACAGTCGTGGTCCATTGCACAAAGAATTTCAGCTATTGAAGAATAATGTATTAAAAATTTAGTGGGAAATTTTCTCAATCCAAGCAATCAAGTATGTCAATTTTGCTATCGCTTTGTTTTTTTAAATCGCATAATGTATCAAGAAGCTTGGTCATGGATGAAAGGAAATAAAAATTATCCCATAACTCAGTAAAAAATGCATGCAAATAAATATATTTTTATTTGTTAGTTTGATCGAAAAGCTAATATAGTATTAAAAGAAAAGCCAAAAATGAGTTTTAATATTTTGATCAACTTTGCTTTTTCGAATGTTGCTTTGGTTTTATAGTTCGTTTTTTCCACTATCCGTCGTATGTGAGCGGCCCACGTGAAATACGTGTCATGTATGTGGCCCGGCGGGAAAAAGGTTGAGTAACCTTGCTATATACCAACAATGTTAAATTGGCTGTTTTCGATGTACCTTTTTCTCAAAATCTGTTATATATACATGCTTGAAATTTTTCATACAATTAAAGTACACTTTTTTCACTATACTGAAATGAGTTTTTAGATGATTTTGAATTTTTACATAATTTATAAAATATTATATCAAACATGATGAAATTTAACCCATTTTTCACCAAAAAAATTTGTAATGAATAATTTGTTTAGTTTTATACAAAATTCATTTCAGTATTTTTTTTTTGCCATCATTATAAATATGTCATATAAAACTTACATTCCTGTGAACATAATTTTTTCAGAAAAGGTACATTGAAAATTAAAAATTTACATTTGGAGATAATTAAACTTTAATGTATAATTACATATTTTACTTAAATATTCCTCTCCATACTCCAAATGATCTACATTGTTTTGAAGCTCGTCATCCTCTCTCTACCTTTAAAGCCATTTTCTTCCCTAACTGCCTTGGTTTTTTGTAAACATGAGTATTTGGCCTTTAACAACCTTTGTATGTCGAGGCGCTCCATTACCTGTACCGAGTAAAAACCAGGCTCAATATTAAGTTTTCTCAAAATTTCCGGTTTTGATACATTTTCCATATTAAATAATAAAATTGCATCATATGTACCAAAACGATAACTTCTATTTGTACAATTATTTCCTTCAGCACACGAGCCCATATTACGTTGCTTACACTTTCATTGGGATTTTGTGTACCCCCATGTAAACACTTTTTTAGCAATTCAAAATTAAATGTTTTGGTTTCCTTCATTCATTCAACTTTGAATCAAAACCAAGATACTTTGCCAACATTTTTCGCCATTTATATAGGCGTGACTCAGTTCCAATGATTATTTAAAATAGGTTTTAAGAGTTTCTAATTACCCTATAGGTTAAAGTAAGCTATTTGTAGAAAAGTTGAAATCTATACAAATTGAAAATGTAAAAATCTCAAAATTGTCATATAAAAAGATTTTAGGTTTCCAACACCCCTAAATTCATTTTTAAAAAGTGCAAACTTGTGAACTGCAATATATAAGAAAATTGCTTGTATTATTTAATATGGAATTGTAATTTATTTAAATTACATGTAGTTGGACTTTATTTTAAATTTCGATTGCAAATATATCTGAATTATAAATTTAAAAATTATTAATTCAGACTAAGAGCATATACATATCAATCAGAATAATTCAAGAACCATAAATATACCTTGTTTTTTGTAAGTTTTTATACCAGCTGACGCACGTTTGTACGAAATAACTTTTAATACACATGATTATTGTTGTTGCTGCCGTGTCCTTCCTGTAGGTAAGGAATGGAAGTTGCCAGTGCCTAAGACAGGTTGGACTTCATTACGATAGATGGCGACACCACCTATCTCCACCTCCACAATTTAGGTGTGGAACTGGAGGGGAGGGAAATATTCTCCAGCCCCCTGCACCCGTGGTTCCTGCTACGAACGCCCACAAGTCTTTTGATCCCACTGATTTAATGAGCACGTACTTCGTGTGCACTCGGAGGTTATTTGAAGACATCGGGCATCGAACCCAGACCTTCCGGTCAGGAGTCCGATGCTCTTATCACTAGGCTCCCCCCGGCAAACATGGTTTTTAAAATTCATATTTAAAAACTATATATTATGTATTTCAAAATTGTTATCATTTCCTAACTTTTCAATTCTTGAAAGAAAGAAAAAGAAAAAACAATTAAACTAAATTAAAGATTGCAGCTGTTTCGAAATATAAATGTAAAGATGGCACACCACTTTCCTCGGTGAGTCTTCAATTGTATGCCCCATTTCACAAAACAATTTCTGACTTTTTCAATGAATAACTCCTCGTTCAAAACACAAAATATTTTTTTCATTTCAATAAACTAAGTAGCTGCGTGAGAAAAGTGTAGCTTCCTCAATATCCTTTTAGTTGATTGTGCTTAAGTGGAGGATAACTTGTTTTTCGTAAGTCTGGCAGCAGTGGGTCCAGTTGAATGCGTGAGAATAAAGATAAGCGATTTCTTCTCGGTAATAATGTAGAACTAGATCAGCTCGTTCAATTAGGTGCCGCCCAAGTTGCCTTTGTGAAATAACATTTATTTGTTTTTACATATTGTATAGTGATTCAAAAGCAGTTAAGAAAGGAAGAAACTTAACGGTTAGTTTTTGATCAACTACTTTTCAGTCGACATATCGACTGTATATCCTGTATATGTTTAATGGTGAAAGAATGGTAACGTTTGTTTCGAGAAATGTTTATCTCCTTCCAGATAGGCTATGTACTGGCAGCTAATTCTTTGCAGATAAAGCAATTCCTAAAGAATGCGAGCCATTTCACTGGTGGCACCATCTAGTGGTGGCTCTCGCTATGAAATATCCACTTGATTTCAATTCATGATCTCCTCAGATGCTAAATATTGCCGTGTTGTTACGTGAATTTAAGGTCTAAAATACCACCTCTGTATCACAGCTGGATTATTAATCTGTAGAAAAATTTTATATTTACAAATGGAATTAGAGATTTTGACCCCCTGAAAGAAGATGCATTTACTTAACATTATTAGTTTCACGAAATTATAAAAACTCGTATATTTCTTCTTGTGTGTGTAAGAAAGAACTGTTTTAGAGAGAGCTGTACTCTTTGCTTAACTGCGAAGGACCTTCAATGACTGAGGAATGTCATCATATCCGAATATTGGATCTTTTAACGAACGATGAAGAGGGCCAGAGAGTTAATTGAAATTCTTGCTGGATTCAATCATTTATGGTTACGAGTTATTAAAATGTCGGAGTCATTTGTTCATTTTTAGAATACTTTTGTAATTGGAAGTTCTGTAGCTATATTGTTGTTGCAAAATTAAAAAAAACGATCTTAGCTTTCAGTTAGCATTAAGGAATGAGTATCAGTTGATAATATATCTTCTTATATGCTCATACTGTAATATAAGACGATTTAAAACACATTTCTCAAATATTTTTGAGTGACTCATCTACCTAACAGACAAAAATATAGCCAGTGAATAAAATGTCTACTATTCAACATTTATATTCATCATAATTTTCCGTTATCATCCAGTTTCTAAATTTATCTGCCTGAGATACAAAAAAATATCAGGAAGAGTTCTATAATAATTTAACATTTTATTGCTTTAAATATGTTTAAATAAAAGGGGGAAAACATTTAAGTCGAATAATCAATATGAATGAATGCATATAGTTTTCAAGAAAATTCATTAAGTAACATAAAAAAACTCGTTTTTTATTTGTTTGTGTATATTTTTACTCTAACTATTACTTCATTTAAATCCATTTCATGGCAATGGTTCAGTATATTATTATTATAATAAATGACAAACGAAACAATCGATGAAATTACACATACGACTAATATTACAATGAAAGAAAAGAAAAGCTCGTTTGTGTATTCTTGTATTTATTTAAGTATGATAATATTTTCTCCATTAACAGAATTAAATCCCCTAAGCCATGAGGAAAATGATTAATTCGTACGCTTTTAATGTCCTTTTAATGTACCTTTTTTTGCTGCTTTTACTTTGGTACTGAAACTCTAACCGAAATGCTTTTTTTTTAAATTAATGAATAAAAAATACGAAAGACAAATTTTGTTTACTCATGCATACACATTTGAACAATCACAACTTAATATTCCTTCTAAAGATGGAAAAAGAAGAAAATGTAATGAATTTGAAACCTGACAAATAGATATTTTATGTTGTCCAATTTGATATATTTAAATAGCTTTACTAATTCCAGATAAAATTTTATTTCCAAAACTCTTCGGTGAATATATATCTTTCGTTTGAAATTCATTTGGAAATAAAAAATAAATAAATTACAAAAAGGGCATAATACATTTTCGGGATAAATTGAATACTTCATTCCTTTCCTGGTTTTTTGAAATCAAATTATGTAAAATAAGCATATTAAAAATGTTTTGTATACTATTTTAGAAACATGAATATAGTACTATTAATATACAAAATATGTAATCCTCCAAAAAAAATATCTTAAAAATATTTAGAAACGCGAAAAATGTTAAAAATGTGTGTGTTTGTGATATCGTAAGGTGGTATTTTTTTCGATATTTATTTAGCGTAATTCATATGATTCGTATAGCTCTACAAAATGAAACATTTATGGTTTAGAATTTGCTATTGGGTATGAAAACATTTTAAGTTTATACCAGAAGAATATTTTGACATTCTTCATAAATAAACTATAGTTTTAAAATGAATTTCTTGGAAACAAAAACCAATAAAATTAGTTTTAATACTGCTGGAAAAATATTTAATAAAAATAAATTAAATAGTGAATGTGCAATAATTATGTTAATACTCATGCTTTCAATGCTTCGCCAGATGATTCTCAAAAAATTGTTCACCATTATTTTACTTGTGTGCCTCCGAACTTTCTGTTCGGTTTGAAATTACTTTAGGAATTTCTTCGGAATGTATTTATCTTTTTAATTCAAAGATATTTCAAAGAAACAAATGATTAAAACTTTGTACATTCCTTCAATCCATGTTATTATCTTCCCCATTTTAGCTTCACTGTGTTTGAAAATGGATGAAAATACATAGTTTTCCTCATACACACATACATAAATAATAGTTGTTTGTAGATTTTAATTATTTTTTTTAAAAAATTCTTCAGTGCAAATTAATTTGTATCTCGAATATTATGCATGCAGGTGAAATACGGAAAATGTTTTTTAATAGTAATTAAAATTATATTTATACGCTGCTGACCATCAAAATTGCAAGTTTGTGAAGATTGGCTGTTACAATAGTCAAAATCCTTTGCAAGGAAGATACTAGAATTTGAAAATGATTATAATTTAAACGCAATGGGGCGTCGCATAATAGAGAAACGGCATCCCAACACCTGTGAAAAGGGCTCGTTTAGGCTTCAGAAATCGCGTCTGGATGTTGGTTGGTTGTGAAGATGTTATTTTATACGTCGTGTAAGGTAAAACTTGTGTCAGAATTCCATCGTGGTAAGGTCATGGCCTTGCATGAAGTATGTTTATCTTTCCATAATATTGCTTCTAGCTTGTGTCAGAATCTCATGGTTGCAATATTGGAAAATGGAAGCTATGGCTTCGGAAGAATCATACTACATCATACGGGATTTCAACAGGCTTCCACCAATAATATCCAAGAGGACAGACATGTTGTTCGATCTGTCTTGCAAGACCACACAATAATTAATAAATAGTTATCGCTAGTCAGAGACTTCTTAAGAGGCCATGTGTCCCCACACAACTGTAGGCTCCACCTATGACCCTCCAAAGTAGACAGCACACAGCAAACGTTTCCGTATGAGTGAGTGAGTTTGGGGATTTTGGGGACCGTGGTAGCAGAGTGGTATAGGTATCGGATCGTGGCTTGCCTTGTCACAAGTTCGCACCCAGTACCACAAAAGATCCGCCGTGTAAGGCAGCGATGCACGCTAAATCTGTCGAGAGGTGAAACGTCCCTCTCGTTGGTGTGGTGTGGTAGTTAGGAGATGGGGTGACAGCTCAGATGTTGTCCACGTCACTTGACCAGGGTTCAAAATTACGTGGTCCGTCGCCAAAAGCCCTCGAGTAGCCAAACAGCGCGACGTTAATATTCCATCAACCATCAATCATTGGGGTTTTTTGGCACAAGAGCCAAATCTGGTTATACTGCGCCAAACATAATGAAAATCTGTGATCTAGACGGGAACAGAAAGGATAAATTGAATGACAAGCAGGAGGGTCAAAACTAGGTAAATATTACTAGGGGTTCCCCGGTTCGTGAGACCCGTGTTTACCGAAGATAGTAAACCGCTTGGGAAAAGGAAGAGATCACTAGGGTATCTTAGGATTGTGACACCCGTACTCACCTAAAGGAGGTGAGCCCCCTGAGGGGAACGTTGCCGTATATTAGTACAAACAAAAACTCGAAACAGTTGTGGATGGCTTAAAGTCACACAATACGGCTGGACCGACTACCACCTTTTGACCGAATGAATATTAATGGTATATGGTGACAGAAATAGGCCAGTAAAAGGATGACAATCATATGTAGCCAGTTGACTTAACATCCGTAACTCCCAGTTCTTCAGAAAATGCAATTGGGAATATCCTTTGACCGTTTAAACTATTCGAATCGAGATCGTATTAAGGCTAAGTTGAGGTCGAGACGAGCCATTATGACTGATGCCCAATTCTAGTATGCCTTAAATCATCCCTGTTGATAGCCATTAAGTAGTCACCACGAACATTTCTTTTTCACGTTAAAGAAAATATAAACAATCACCGTTATATATCTCAGATTTTGTGACCGCTGCCTATGCTCTCGTAGATGTCATACTTCAACAAGTTAATGCAAGAACGAATGGGGCATTTCTTGCTCTTATGTACCTCTTCTGAAGTTTTCTCACCCATAATGATGGATTACTGAAATAAAATGCCACCACTTCCCAGCCAATACGATTGATGCAGCACAAATTGGTTTGTCCGTATACATAATCTAAGCACGATTCAACACTATGCCTTACCGGGTTAGAGCCATGAAAGCGGCCTGATGATCCAATTGTGCGCATTAATTTTATGTCATGTGTATAGCAAGCACCATATAGATTGTAAATTTATTCCTACTATGATATAGCTTAGAGTCGGGTATTATGGAGTACCATTTGTGTGTGCATTTATAAAAATAAATTTACTGCTTTTTGTTAAAAATCTTCTGAATAATCATGGATGTATACCATAAACTATTGTAAGGAATTATCACTTGTCAAAAAGAATATTAATTTTGTTGCTATAAAAAGTTGTGCGGACCCCCTTGGGTTCCACCCTGGACACCAAGATTAATTTGAGGCAAATAATCACTAAGAGCCACACACACATTTTGTTTAGTAATAACTTGAATTTATTATATCAATTCAAATCTCAAAAAACTCTAATAACATAATATTTCTATGTTACTCCAAACAAAAGGGATTTACCTTTAATATTAAATTAAATTACGAATTATGAAATTAATCAATAATTATGCGCAATTTCAAATAAGATCTACCGAAATAGGTCAGATAAATACACGTACTCGAATTATTAGCTTTCATTAACTTTGACTAATTTTATTAAACTACCGTTTATTTTAAGCGTAAATAAATTATAATTACCACCTGGTATATCAGCTTTCCAGATTCTTTCGTAGAATAACAGCAATAAAAGGCTTCACTAACGTAATCCAATGGAATCCTCTAAATTTGAGGTTACTGCTGCTGGCTCAATAGCCTTCATATTTGCTAGCTTACAACGCTCTACTTAAATACCCTATCTACTTTGCATATTCCGTTCACTTTTTGGAGTTGATTGGAAATATACGCGAATTTATAATCCCCAAAACGACGCCTAAGAATATGAATGGAAAGGTTCCGTACAGATTCGTCACAAAGTTTATTTTAAAAAATAAGAAATTGAGAGTAATATTGAATAATTAGTCGGGTATTATGGAATAAATGGTTTTTAAACCATTAAAAAATAATAACGATTTCACAAAACTAAATCATTTTTAAATATAAAAGCCATATTTTTCAGAATACGCAAAATTCATTTATATTTTGAGATTTACTTAAAAATTATAAATATAATATTATTTATTTGTTCCAGTACATTTGAGATGAACCAACAGAAAGCAGCTAAAACATTGAATCTAAATTTCTCCTTGTTAATCTTTGAAGAACTTTCCGTTACAGAAGATTCATACAGAGTATTTATTTTCCGGTTCTTAAGCGGATGGCTTGAAATTTTGTGGGATTACTTAAAATACTACACTTTTACGCCGAGTAATATGCAATACTAGTTATTCCATAATACCCAATGCGTCATCTTGGAAAAGGAATCTTTAAACTGAAAGACAAAAAAATTTCAGCTATGAAACGACCTCAGTATTACAAACTACAATTCTTTAAGTGTTCATTATGCTTAGCTTCAACCTTTAAAGTCACATGTATATTAGTCAGTAAAAATGTTTGTTAACATGCCTGCAAAAACTTTTAAACATCGCAAAACACGTTTTGTTCTGTAGTGAGTTGTACGGCAACAAGATAGCAACTCTCACTGCAATACATCCTGAGAGTTAACCCTTGCATTAACATCTACAAACAGAGCCAAAACCTCAGAGTTCCATATTACCCGACTATTCCACAATGGTCGACTCTCATATATATGCACAATAAGTAAAGTTTTTTCACCTATTTTTCTCCCTGGTGTGTTGAAATTTCTATGATCAGCACATCGCAGACACACATTCTTACTTATATAATCTTTTGATTAATAATTTTTTTTAATTTCTTTTGGAGACTAGGATGGAAGTGGGAATATTTCGTCCACGCTCATTCTACTAGGGTTTAATAATTGTCCCACATCCAGCTATTCCTTTTATGAATCGGCCATCATTCGTAAAAGGAATATATTTATTTTTCATACCTTTTTCTGCATGGATAAGTTCTTCGTCTCTGTATTTTTATTTTAAACAGTCTTTTTTCTCTCATCAATTGGTTCTTCTAGACAGCAAATTTATTGCATTGCTCCGCCTTCCATGCTGATAGCAATCATCTTAAGTCTCTAGGCAATCTTTTTTTTTAAAAAAAAAAATTAAATGACTGAAGTGATGTTAAGTCCACACACACACCGACCTTTTACTTCAACTTTATTAGTAACTGCCCATCGTTTCCTTCTTAAAAAAAAAGCAAGCGAGAATGAAACTGTTTTCCCTTGTGACAAACCTGTAAGAGTAAAATAAAAATATTACGTTACTTCTCTCTGTCTCTTTCTGTCTATCAAACGCAAGTTTGTAACGAGAAGTCCAATTTCTTAGTTTCACAGTTCGTTGCAGTTTACTTTCTATGTGATGAAATTGGATTAAAAGATTTGCTATTTTTGTTGATAAGAAGGGATTGCATAAGAGGCAAACATAAAGCATTTTCTAACTCTTTTATTTAATAATGCAGTGCAAAATCCTGAAAATCCCAGGATGATATTAAAAAATGAAAATAAATCATACATATCAAACTTCATAATTATGCTTGATTAATTTTTTTCTCTATCTAATTGTATTGCATAAGAATCTTCTAATTCATTTTTATTGATTTAAATATCTGAAATATATATATATATATATATATATATATATATATATATATATATATATATATATATATATATATATATATATATATATATATATATATATATATATGAAAATGCCATGCTAATTTATGGGTAGTGTATTTTCTGATTAATGTTATGATGTTCGTACTTATATTCTAATTAATTAGAAACATTAATCTAAATTATGTTGTAATATTCGTTACGATGTTAAACTATTAAGTAAAAAATATTAACATTTTAGAATTTTAAACGTAATAAATATCTTGAAATACATTTCTGTTGAAGATCACTGACTATGTTCATGAACCCTGATTTAAATAAAGCGTATAAACGAGTACACTTATTTTCGAATTTAGTGTCGGTTAAATTAGAATACACATTTTAAATTGTTCTAAGAACATTATTACAAGAAAAATCTGTGAAGCTGCATTTTTTTGGCAAGAAATGAAAAAGAATGAATTTTCAAAACCTTCTCCTTTTATTTTACCTATACATAACTAACTTTTATACAGGGGCTGAACCATAATTTTTGAAAAATGTACATTAATTTAAAAGTTACGATGCATTGAATGAATAATGTTTGTTTTTCGTTAAAATTTCTCTACTATGATACTTTCAAATATCAATAAATCCTCTTCTGAATTATATAGTTTAAAAGAGAGAGCCCTGTTCAGGTTGTGTTTATAGGACTTAGCTATTTATATCGGGAAAATACTATTATGAAGAACTTTTCATAAAAAAATTAAGTTTTAAAAATGTTATTTTTTCATCATTTTTTGCCGCAAAATTGCATTCAAATAATTTTTCTCGTAATAAAATTCTTAAAGCCATTTAATATTTATATTCTAAATCCAGAGTGGATCACAATCAACCGGTGGACTATTAAGGCATTTTGAGGTGACTACTATTAGATTAGAAGTTCGCGCGCGTAATTATATACCAAAACATTCAAGACTGGCTGATAGCATGCATACTAACTCAACTAGTGACTATAATTACGAAAAATAATTTTAAATAAAATTGCTTTTTTGTTATGCATTCTGTCAGATAATAAATGCATCCTTTGAAATTATATTTGTGGCTATTACTATTTAGTTTTAATATTGGTTTACTATCCCGAGTTATCTCGATCAAAAGGAAAAAAAGTTATTAGTCTTTGTATGATAGTTTTTGAAAAAAGGGACAGCACAAAGTGATACCTGGCATTCTGTACATTGGTATCTGGTCTCTTTTCTTAATAGTTTACCTCTGGAATCTCTTAAAGGGAGCACAGAGTAAGTACACTGTCTCGTTGAATTTGATTTTTTTTTCAGTAGTAGGAATAACATCTGTAAAATACCCTGAAGTTAACCTGAGTGGTAAAGGACTAATAATGGGTCTTCATGATGTGGCAGAAAACTCATCAAGACGATTTTCTGAAATTATTTTTTCAATCGGTTCCATTTTAAATTGGTTAGGTTAAATTGTTAGGCTACGTACAGAAAAATAACTTCCACTATTTTCGATGTCCACTTCTTCATAATCACTATCTGAAAATTAATCGCTTTCACTATCTTGCACCATCGCCATTTTTTTACTTTTATCCAACGGAGCTATCTTTCTGTATACATTACTAATTCACAAGCCAACATGTACTATACAATAAGAAAAGCACGTGACCTGTCCCGCCAAAAGATCCACGAAATAAAAAAAAACTTTACAAACTGCCAAACAAAGCTGAATATTCACTTTCAATTCCTCCAGGCCGAGTAAAACCGTGATCAGTAAACCACACTGACAAATTCTGCTTCACCCGAGTTTTCTCGGGATAATAATGAACTGCAGTATATACGAACCCGAGATAACTCGCGATAATCAGGCAACCGGTTAAAAGTGTTTTTTACTGTAGTTATCCCGCTGTCACTCGCGCCTGTTTTTGCTACCGTCGTTACTCGCGGGGTGCAGAGGACACCTCAAACTTTTAACACGTGTATTTAATTATGAAAACAAAGATAAGTCATTATTATACATATTTATAAAGTACAAGATTTTTTTGTATTATACAAATAAAATTATTAAATTTATTGCATACAAATGAGACTAACATTAATTTAAACTAAACATACAAAATTTTCATTTTAAAACACATAATTTTATATTTTTTCATAAAACAGTAAAACGTGTATACCAGTAATAAATGTACTTTATAATTAATGAGACAATGATAGGAGAAAGTCGGAAAAATAATATTTTAATCACCTTCCAAACATTCAGTATATACTGTATGACTGTATTCAGTATAACTGTATACATATGCTCAACTTCTCGTGGGAGTTCTCAGCCCTCCAGATAAAATTTTTAAGGTCACTACATTCCAATCGTTCAAGAAAGAGGGATTGCATTAGGCCTGAAGGTTCAATGACCTAAAATGTGCAGCTACAGAAAACATCGTGGTTCTGCGCATTCTTTTTAGAATCCTGGGACGATTTTTTTGTTGCTGGTGTGTACAGAACACCCCGCGCAAATGATTGCAGATTATGAACTATAATCCGTATTTACTATAAAACTACAATACGTATTACAGACCTCTTTCTTAGCTCACGTAAGCTATTTCGTCGATAACAACATATTGAAAAAAATTTAAATAGTCCGTACCATAAAAAAGTTTTCCCGCTTCTGTTATAAATTAACAAAATCTAAATATCAAAAATTTATTTTCTTATAAGCTATTTCAGATCAAGGTACCAGATGAAGTCGGCCACTTTAAGGTTAACTAAGAAGACAAGAATGGACACTTTAATATTCCAAGATCTTAAAGTATTTTAATGATAAATTTGACATAAAAAAGCCATTTTTTTACATATTTTTGCCTTGAATACTATTATGGTTATGAGATTCGGAATGCGTTATTTTCATTTTTTTTTATATTTGAAGTCTTCTTACTCCAACCACTTGTCTTGATTTGCAATTTAAAATTTTCCGTTAAAAGCTTTCGATCCAAAATTACGATTCCTTGATGAATGCGAAATTATGCTATAAACGGCATCACGTATTCCGTGAGAGCTGGTTTGAGACGTGGCAAGTACCAGGGCAGAAAGAGCAAAAACTTTTCAAATGAATATCTAATCTCTCGGATGCATTAGAAAGGCAATCGGTTTTTATTATTTCTTGCAAATAAATATAATTTTGAGACCTGTTCTTCGAATTCATAAAAAAGAGACTTAAAAAATCTATTTCGAATTATAATGAACGTTGTTTCTGAGATCGATAATGTATAATAAAAATTCGAGTTGGTTTAACAAAGAAGGAACAAATTCTGTAAAGTTATATACATCAAGAAAAGCAAATAAAATTACATTCGGAAACTGATGATATTTTTTTATTTTGAACCGATGGTATTAAAATAGTTCCAAACCTTGTGTTACACTTGATATCTAAAAATAAGTTATATAGCAAAAAATTGAAAGTGTTTGAAAGACAAATAAAACTACACTTGTTTACACATCTCCATATAGACAAATGCATCAATTATACCCTGTGACATTCAAAGATATCTTGAGGCCCTTAGACTCAATGTAAAAGTGGGGGGGCACTTGTAATCATTTTCTGCAGTTGTCATGGATATAATATACCTTGTCCCGTACAAACTGTAACTGAAAGTATTTAAAAGATGAATCAAATCACACTTGTTCTGTGAAGATCCCCTTGGATCTCACTTTGAGAACGAGAATAATTTGGAGTTAGATAAGAGCCAGTAGCCATTTTTATAAATAACTTCCTTTATTTGGTTATTTTTCCCAAATAGAATCAAAGACTTTTAATAAAAAATAAATCAAATTAGCTATATGAGGTTTAAAAGGGACTTTCCTTTAAATTAACTTAAATATCTAATGATCCAATTAATTAGCAATTAGAATATCGATCACGCAGAGATTACCGCGATAAGAGATCCCAGAATTATATTCTATAATGTTCCTATTGAACATTTAACTTTAATCTCACTCCTAATATAAAACTTTAACGAGATTTTAAATATAAATCAATATTTACCACACATAATCTCAACTCTTCCTGAGATTAAATTATCCACACCAAGAAATCTTCAATAATAAATCTCTAACTTCACTATTATACTTTTCTGCTTCAATCTCTCTCTCCTACTGCTTTTTACTTTACTATTCCGTTTGACTTAAATACTTTATATAATCTGCATATAACAAGGAATCCTGTCCTCTTTTTGGAGCTGATTGGAAATAGGTAGGGGAATTAAATTTTTCCCTAAAAAAGACGACTCAGAAGGTTAGTGATAAAGTTCCGTATAGGTTTGTCACAGTTCGCACATTTATATATAGACAAATGCATCAACTATACCCTGTGAATTCTAAAGGTATCTTGAGGCTCTAAGACTCTATGTAAAAGTGGGGCCCCACCTGTAATCTTTTTTCTGCAGATAACATGGGTATAACATACCTCGTCCCGTACAAACGGCAACTCGTAACAAATGTGCGTGGCTCACAACCTCACACATCTAGGCTCAAACCGACTATTTCCTTTTGATTAAATATGTAATAATCAGGGGCAAAGCTACTGCCGTGTCAGCCGTATAAATTATATTGGGCCCCAAAACGCATAAGCAAAAATCGTAAAATGTTAAGGGGCTCCCAACGAATTTTGATACTAGCTACGCCAGTGGTAAAAATGGTGCACGTTGGTAAGCCTAGGGTTAGATACGAACGACGAGCATGGCATAATAATGTAAGCTTGCTATCTGGAATATAGTTCGAAATTCCCAGTTTTTTACAGAATATCCCCGCGAAAAACAATTGACGATAAAAATCATTCGGATTATGATCCTATTGAAGCCGAAACCCTGGGATTGAGCCTAGTTGGTCCATGCCTTAAAAAGCGACCCTAATGATACCCAACTAAATCTCTTTTTACAAGGATTTCAATAGAAAATTCAAACCATAAGAGGGTTCTCTGAAATTTTAACGTCGCCTGGAAACCCTTATAACGATGCCTCCCTGATGCATATTCTTTCATGTGTAGAAAGTGTAATTTATGTCTCTAGAACAGGGATGGTGATTGATTGATTGATTAAATATTAACGTCGCACTGTTCAGCTACACGAGGGCTTTTGGCGACGGACCACGTAATTTTGAACCATGGTCAAGTGACGTGGACGACACCTGAGCTTGTGACGAATCTATACGGAACTTTATCACTAACCTTCTGAGCCGACCTTTTTAGGGAAATTTAATTCCCTACCTATTTCCAATCAACTCCAAAAAGCGGACAGGATTCCTTGTTATGCAAATTAGATTCAGTATTTAAGTCAAACGAAATAGTAAAATTAGAGGAGTAGGAGATAGATATTGAAACATAAAGTTATAGTGAATTTGAATTGAAGTTTTATTGTTGGAGATAATTTAATTTCATGAAGAATTGAGAATCCGAGTGGTAAATATAGAATTGTATTTAAAGTCTCATTAAAGTTTTAAGAGTGAGATTAAAGTTAAATGTTCAATAAGAACATTATTAAATATAATTCTGGGATCTCTTATCGTGGTAATTTCTGTGTGATCGTTATTTAATAAATTAATTAATTGGATCATTAATTAATTAAGTTAATTTAAAGGATATTACCTTTAAAACCTCATAATATTAGAAGTAATTGTTAATAAGTCTTTGATTCTATTTGAGAAAGATAACCAAATAAAGAAAGTTATTTATAAAAATGGCTACTGGTTCTTCCTTGACTCATAATTATTCTCGTTCTCAAAATGAAGTCCTAAGGGACCTTCACAAGCTTGCACCCCCCTCTCCTAACTACCACACCACACCAACGGGAGGAAACAGGAATGGCGAAGCTTTATGGATCAACGTGCCACTTTTCCTAAAAAAAGTGATTGATGAGTTACAGACGTGTCATCAAAAAATTATGACTTGTGATTATTGGGAAAATAATAAAACTAAATACTAACAAAAAAAAACACACAGAAGACTATATTTACTACGAAAAAAATATTTTTTGCACTGTATAGTTATAAATGTTTCAGTTATATGTGTAATTCAAATTCAAGTAGCATTAGTGTGACATCTGTTTACATTAATTAGTGTTTTTGACTAGAAAATTTGTGATTTGCTTAAGAATGCCTTTTTACAGACGATGTTCTGCATATCTCTATTCCAGAACATAAAACACACACGGCTCTGTCACCGTCATTAATAATGCCATCTTTCTTCGTCCACCAAATTTGAAATATTCTTTGTTACACTAACTATCTTTCACTTGTTCTTCTTTTTCTGAACCAGCCATGTTAAATAACAGTTTAAAATCGTAAATATGACACAGATAAACTTGAAAATACAGATGTCAATGAAATTGACTATTCGACATGCGTAGACAAACTTTGTATCATAAGCAATTGTAGTCTGCGACGTTACTAAGGCAAGAAAATAGCGTACGAGTGTGCTCCCCGCCGCCCGCAACCGATTACTCGCGTTTGTTTCGTAATACTTCGTAGTGAACTTTGAAATTCTGAAATAAAATACACAAAACCATTTTTATCACCATCCCTGCTCTAGAAGTACAATTAAGTGTTATAGTAGGAAACTTATAGGAGTATGTAATAGGCTTAATTGAGAACTGTAACACGATAAATGTAACCACGTGTGCTTTATCTTGAATTTAAAGTTAATGTTAGACTTGTATAGGGTGTTTTTTTAGAGGTATAGAACTTTAAATTGCAATAAAACAACGATGTATTATTCGATTGACATGAATTTTTTTTTATTCGAAAGATAGTCTTGTGGCATTACATTTTAAATATGATCAAGCAAGGCGTAGATTCGTCGAATGGGCCCAAAACGAGATTGCCGTTGTTCCCGATTTTCATAAGCGAATTTTGTTTAGCGATGAAGCGCACTTCTGGTTGAATGGCTACGTCAACAAAAAAAACTGCCGCATTTGGAGTGAAGCTAATCCACAAGTGTATGTCGAAACACCGTTACATCCAGAAAAACTGACTGTTTGGTGCGCTTTATGGGCTGGTGGAATCCTTCTTCAAAAACGATGAAGGCCACAACGTTACAGTCAATGGTGATCGGTATAGAGCCATGATTACTAACCTTTTCATTCCTGAATTGAACAATCATGATGTCCAGGAGCTGTGGTTCCAACAAGACGGCGCAACATGTCACACAGCTCGTGCCACAATTGATTTATTGAAATACACGTTTGGTGACCGCCTAATTTCACGTTTTGGACCTGTGAATTGGCTCCAAGATCTTGTGATTTAACACCGCTAGACTATTTTTGGGTATAGCTATGTAAAGTCATTGGTCTATGCGGATAAGCCACAAACGCTTGACCATTTGGAAGACCACATTCGCCGTGTTATTGCCGATATACGGCAACAAATGTTGGAAAATGTCATCGAAAATTGGACGTCCAGATTGGACTACATCCGAGCCAGCCATGGCAGTCCTATGCCAGAAATCATATTTAAAATGTAATGCCTCAAGATTATCTTTCGAATAAAAAATAATGTCAATCGAATAATACATAGTTGTTTTATTGCAATTTAAAGTTCTATACCTCTAAAAAAACACCCTTTACTATGAGTCATTTGCACTTTATGGAAAAGATGTTGAAAGTTAATTTTTATCTATAAATGGTGTATTTTTTGTGGCGATTTCATTCTGTATTATAGCCATGATTCTTGACAAAAGCTCCATCTCGAACGTTCCATGAAAGTAAACTTTTTCTTAGTATTTTCATGCCAAATTTACTCCTTTCCTCTTTCACCGTTTTCCACAATCCGTTCAGTGTTCTTCGACGTATTTTCCCTAAGGCTCATTTTAATAAACCGAAAAAATAAAAGTCCATATAAAAAGCGCCAGGTGATTTTAATAGTATTTCATTAAATAGAATGCAATCTATCCCTGTTATTGATTCTTCCTTTGCTAAATAAGCGTAGATAGGTGACTAGAGGCTTTTGTCCGTATGACGCTTAACTTTATCAGGTTCTTTTCCATATATGGCTGAAATTTCATCTTCGAAATTGGTACCAAAATATCCTGCCGACAGTAAAATGAATTATAATTTTGTCTTTACTTGAAATTTCTTTTAACTTTTAACTTGCCGTTGTAAAACGCCTTGCAACTATCATCAATTCGGTTGAACTCTGGGTTCTGTATACCGCCGAAGCCATTTCGTTCGGTCATTGCCGTCAGTTAAGCAATAGAAAATTGATCTAATTTTATTGCAGTTATTTAAGGCTGTCTTAGGTTAATGTTAAGGAATAGGACCAGAATTTTGAACATTTTTTCAGATATAAAATAACTGAAACATTAATATGATATTCAGGCTTCAGTGTCTTTTAGAGAGCAGAATTTTTTCATCATACTTCCCGTTTTTAACCTAGTTTATTCATTCTTTTCTGGCATAAAATGTCTTTCGCGTTTTCCCCATACCGTAATGTTAAATGGCCTATGCCTTCACGAATTATAACAAAAAAAGAAAGTATTCATTGAATATTTTGGCATTTTTAAAAACACTATATTGTTATCAGAGGTATGAGTTACAATATTGCAAATTTCCATAGAAATTTAGGCATTTTTTGTGTCTGAAAATATGCTTTGCGTTTAGTTCAAGCTCTCGTACTTTTACCAAAGATAGCCTTAAATATTCCCATGTGTGAATGTAGGCGCAAATTTCCATTTTTCTGCAGCTAGATGTTTTTCATGTTGTTTTCTACAAGTTGTTTTTCTTTCATTAATATGATGCACAAAAGCAGATGAAATTTAAACACCATTCTTTACTTTAAATCTTTATGAATGATTTTAATTACAATGCCGGAAAATATTCCTAGTTTCTATGCAATGAATCTGAATAAACGGATTTTCTTTTTGGATCAGATATTTCACTATTAATAGTTGATTGTAGTCGTAGGATAAGCTTTCGTATTCACGTTTCCTTTCTGACTTTCTGCTAGACGTTTTTTTTTCTTGTTTTTTTTAAAATTTAACAAATTATCCATATTTGTTGTTGTATGGACATAATTTAAGTTTGATAATTGTGGGTAAGAATTTACAAGTATTTCAATTTTATAAAAAATCTCAAAACCAAAATTGTTATACTAGTACATTTAAACGAAGCGCGTTAAGTTTACCTATCCACGTTATTCGAATTTGTACTAACTTGTTTGTAACAAAAGGTTTTGCTTTTAAAAGCAAAACTTTTTGCCACAATGAGACGTATGAACTCAAAATCGGAATGGATGAGACTTTGACGTCACATGGAATTACTTCATTTTGTTGAAAAAGACTGTTGAAAATATATTTATAAAACTATAATTCTAAAAATATTACATAAAAATATAATATACAAGATGTACCCTGCCACGAATTGCTGTGGCTCTGTCTTGTTAAACAGAAAGCACATGTTTTCAGTGTGTAAAAACATTTGTATTGCAGGTATGATCTTTTATAAAAAAATGTATAAATATATACGCAAAACTTTCTTTAACTGATATCATTTATAATTTGTTAACCAAATGCTTGAAGTTATTACGGTTTATTTTTGTCCTTATGAACCTAAATTTATTTACATTGTCTTTAAAGTGGAGACCTTAAGTTTGAAGATAAATTTTAAATGGCTCTACTCTGGATTCCTTGAGGGCAATGGGTAGGTTTTACAATGCGTATGGATATTTCTATTAAATCAGATGTATGTTCACTAATGCATATTTATCCAAACAATCTCACTTGGAAACATAAATTGTATTTCCTAATGTTATATAGGAAATGTTTTGATTCCGGAGTATATCTAGCAAGCAAAATTTTTAATGGCTCTGTGGTTCTCTGAATTGAGGCAGTTTAATTTTTTCAGGGGTACAAAACATTTCTTTTGTTTTTCACTTAAATTTCAGAGCATTGCAATAAGGATATACATCCATCATTGTGTTGATGAGAACATGCTGCCTGATACTAGAATCGTCCACTAGGTTGAACCGGAATGCAAGGTGACTGTAATTGTGTGATTGCTCACCACTAAGTCATGTTTGACGCATATGTGCTGTTTCTCATTGACATCTTTTTAATGTTGAAAAACATGAATGATGTGCTCGCAAATGTGCATCCTCAAGTCTGGCTGCATGTTGCTCTGCTGCGCCATGTTTGTGCTATTCTTTGTCTGTTTTTCTCATTTGCTGATATCCATTCTTTCTCAGTTTGATGTGCAATTACACTCGTTGTAGTACTTTTGCCTTGCAAGTATGACGACCTAAGTTTGTTTTCCCGCAAGGCATTATTTTTATGTAGTGAACCAATTGACTGCACTTAAAAAAAAAGAAAATTAAAATAAAAACATAAGATTTTCAAACATTAAAAAAAACTAAAATCAGGAACAAAAAATAAAAGGAAAAAATAAAAAATGCTAATGAAATATTTAACTTCAAACGTACATCGATTATCACAGCTGAAATCCAACGCAATGAGAGGCTAAAGATATTTTCAATCGAATACGACAGGAAAATTCCAATATAAACATGGATTTTGCAGCAGAAATCTACGACAAATTGTTTATAATGATAGAATATTTTTGCAATTCACAATTCGATTAGCATTAGCAATAGTAATATTTTTCAACAAAATTAAGAACTTATCTTTAAAACAGAGTGACTTATATGTAGACACAGACTGCTTTTCACGTGGACAATTATTTGTTATCTGTATACTTAAATATTAGCATCACCGCAGCCGAATTACCGTCATGCAAATTGCACCACTTTCCATCCATTTTTTTTCATAAAAAAATGGTAGAATATTTGTTGTTCAGATATTAAGGTGCAATAAACGTGGCAACAATTTTGTTATGGTGATGCTAACACATAATTACTGATGTGTGTTACACAGCAGTCACCAATTGGTGATGCATGATAAATTTTGGATGGTAAGCAGAAAAATTGGAACATTATCTATACTTCTATGAAGATTCAGTTTAAAAAAAGATGAACAACAAAATAACATATTATGTAACAATATGTTATATATTAAGTGGTTCATGAAGTGTTGAAAAATGGCAACTACTGCTCTAAAGTAGCTACAGCAGACAATTTCTGTATCTATACAGACAATGAAGCAACACAAAAGTTCTACCCATAAGCATTGTAAAATTAACACTTTGACCACAAGAAGAGTCATTTTAAATTTACTTTCAACCTTGGAACATCATCTATGGAGACAATGCAAATAATTTTAGATTCATAACATGACAAAAAAATCCACAATAACTTGGGAGTATTAACAAATTACAAATGAAAGATGTTTAGAAAAGTTTTGTTAATGTATATTTCCACACTTTTTTTATAAAAGAAAATCATACCTCAAGTGCAAGCGATTTAAAGATATTAGAAATGTGTGATTTCTCTTTTCTTTCTTCTTAACCCGACTGAGCCAAAGGAAAATGTGTCTAGGTACAGCTAGCTATAACAAACTTAAATGATAGGAAACTATCAAAATCAAATTATAAACAACAAAATATCAATATTTTGATGAAACTACCCAAAAAAAGTTACAAACAAAGGTACTTGGGTACTGTTGTAACTATATCAGCCCCGATTTTGTTCGCGTCATACACGTTCAATTGGTAATGAAGTGCTGATGTTGCCAATATGGTTGCAAAAATACATAAATATCAAAACAAACACAAAATATACATCAGAAAATCTTAATTTTCCCATTTGTATTTCACAGTAACACCTAATAAAATTTTGAAATTACACAAAATATCTATTTTGTGAGTCCAATGTTATTGCCCCAACTATTAGAAACTTCAATAACTATTTCGTAGAAAAATTCACTACCAAATGCAAAAAAGTATAATTATTGTGCACAAATAGGCATAGAATGGTTTTCTTTTATTGAATGTATATTGCAGCATTTGGTGATGTCTTTTGATTTGAGGTAATTGGCCGACTAAAAAATAAAAACATAAGTACCAAAAAAATTATATATTAAATTAATTTAGATTCATTGGAGAAAGATAAAATAGGTGGAAGATTTGAATCGGTACGTTACTCGTTTGTGAAGAGATTTTGAAATCACGCCAAACTTACCAATAGTGTACAGAATTAAAATTAGTATTTTATATATACAAATTATCCAAAGTATATAAATATCTTGAGCTTAAAAATAAATTGAAAAATGATATACAATACTAACACTAATTGACAAAAAAAGTGCTGAACTATCTTTATCAACGTGAAAGTATATTTTGAAAAAATAATTACAATCTTCCGACCACCTGCTTCCTCAATATGAATCTGAGTCATCATTTTAATTCATTCACTGATGCCTACTCTAATTTAATAAGCAACTACCCTTTGCACTGCGTTTGCTTGGTCAGTATGATGACCTAAGTTCGAGTTTCTGCAATACGACTTTATGTATTGAAGCCGATTGACTGCAGTTAACATGTAGGTAAAGAAAAACATATGAAATTTCAAAATAGCTTTAAGTGGGCCTTGTATCCGAATTCCTTTGGGGCCCTTTTTCAGATATGAGCACCATGTAAGTGGAACTGTAATAACATTCGTTGGGGCCCCTGCATCATTGATACAGCGGTAGCTCTACGTCACTGAGAAAAGCAAACCACAGCAACTTCAAGTATTTTTTTTAACAAATTACTAATGTAATCTGTTTAAGAAGGTTATAATCTTATAAAGCAATCAAAAATAAAATAAGGTGCAATATTTTGGTAACTCAAAATCAGAAAATCTTAGTTTTACCATTTGTACTTACGTATTATCGCAACCTATTGGCGACATTGTGTAAAACAAAGCACATGATTGCCAATTCCGCGCGTACAACATCTGCAAAAACGAAATGGCCAACTTTGCGTTTTATCGTGAAAGTTGGCGATTGTTGAGATAATACGTAAAAATCAAATAAAATTTAAAAAGTTGTCTAAAACAGAGAAAAAACAATCTTATATTATAAACCCCGTCGATTAATTTCGTCATATTAAAATGTCTCCAAGTGGGAAAAAAATATTTTTTCCCAACATTGAATGTTATATCGCAGCATTTGGCTACGTCTTTTTATTTGAGGTAAATGGTTAACGGAAACTATTTGGCAGAAAAATATTTAGCGTACAGAAGTCACAAATTACGTACATTTCATTTTCACTTAATAAAGAGAAATAAATTTAGCTTAAAATTACAGAAAAAAACACGATGTAGAATATAAGCAAAATCGTAAACATCCCGTGATAATGCTATCCGATTGTGTTGCCAAAACTGCAAAACAAACTTTGAGTTGTTGAAAGAATAATTTAAAAAAAAATGATTTATTCGAAAAGTAATAACACATTTCACAGAATAACGTATTTTAATAACGTATCACAGAACAAAAAATAGATAAATATGACAACCAATAAACATAACCATAGTAAGAATATACAATAATTCGGAAAAATCTGCGTGTAAAGTTTAAATTTTCTCATTCAGAGCGAAACGTGACATCGTATGACGTCATAACACCAAAAAATCACTTAAAAATTAAATTTAAAAACATTTAGAGTGAATTTCGAAATAAAAATTACATAAGAACCTGACTGGAGTCAAATGAAACGTTGTGTCAATATTTCAGATAAATCCATGCAGAACTTTTTGAGTTATGTGAGCGTACACAAACCAACACAACATATATATATATATATATATATATATATATATATATATTTGTAGTTTACCCTCACACACACACAAAAAATGCCGGATGTTCTTGCTCCTTATGCCTTATTGGTTGCTAGAACAGTTCTATTGCATTTCATTGGTCGTAAGAAATATATTCTGCCATTTCTACTGTCTTCCCAGAATTCCTCTTTGACGAAGGTAATATTCTAATTAAGTACTGTTTGTGTTATCGTGAAATAAAGTTTACTTTTGATAATCATGCTGAATTACTTTGCTCTCAAAGCACAATAAATACAGAAAAATATATTTATATTATATATAAGTATCTTTGTTAGTAAAAATTAATCGTTTTTAAATCTTTTATTCATTTTTTTTTCAATTTGATCTACTTAAATATTTATTTTCCCTTATACTTCTACCTTTGGTGCGTGTGAAAATAAGAATTCGAGTCAAAAACATTTTCTCCCAACTAATAAATATATCCGAGGCTGGAAATCTATTATTTTGTGACATGTTTTTCGCCCATGAATTCTACCTTGAGGGTATTGAAGAAAAACAAATATTGACGCTTCACTTTACTTGTCGTCTTTCTGGAAGGTTAAGGTTTATGGGGAATAGAGAAAAAAAATTGTTGTATATGTACTATTTTGAAGAATTTTACAGTATTTTTTATTCTACATTTTAAATATATTCTCATCGATAAAGAGTTTTGTGAATCTGATAAAGATTTTTGGTTTTCCAAGGACGAAAAAAAAAGTTTTCTCGTTTTTTATTGTTATTCTTTTTTTTGCGCTTATTGTAAATGAATGAATTCATTATTAAAGGAACCTCCGGCTAGGTGACGTAGTTGGTTTGTCCCTGGCCTTGTACGCCTATGATTGCTAGTTCAACCCCGGGCCAAGACGGTGGATTTTAATGATGCGGAAAATCGACAGCGGCCATGTCGCATGATTATGTGGCATGTTAAAGATCACTTGAGTGCTTGTTTGGCGTGGGTGTTCTTGGAAAAATTAAAATTCTATGTGTGATTTCGCATTGTCAGAGATCAAGTGCCCCCTCTGGGGAGAAAACTGGAAGTCAAAATTACCTGGGGTGATTTGTATCCGTCTATATGGTGCCACACTAAAAAGAGATACCACCTCCGGGGAAATGTGCTAGGTCTTCAATAGTAAAAGCAATACTTCGCAGGCCCATTAGAAAAATATATATTAAAGGACACTTATATGTATAGCGCAACTTCCTGTATCTCGATTTTTCAGTGCTTCAATTACGAATTAAGTTCATTTTTTTATTCGATTACCTTTATTTGAATATTTTTTTTTCGTACACGTTGAAGCTCTTAAAAATGCATTTGTGAACCTTGAAATATAATATTGTGTAATATAGATCAGAGAAAAAAAAGGGATATCACAAAATGTTTTAAAGGGTTCTTAATTTATATTTTGATTGCTAACTAAAATACATTTTGCCTCGAGTTCTGGAGTGAGTGTAGTTTGAAAACTTTACGAAACATTTAGTAAAATTTCAATAAATTTTTGTTTTAATAGCTTTGAGAAATGTTATAAAGCATTATAAATGTAAATTAAAAACACATGAAGCAGCTTATTTTGAATATGATTAAACTAAGATTCAACTAATATATATTTTCACCGTTGCGTGTATTCTACAGAACTAAAGAAAATATATTGTTGGCAGATAATGACTAAAAGAAAACATGTTTGACACGGTTCCTTCTAATGAGGTTGATTCACAGACATTGAGACGCCTAGGCGAAATCACGTGACGAGGATAGCAACATATCCCCGCGTTTTGAATCAGTGTGTAAATTTCGTATGCTTGATATGTTTACTTCTGTGTGAAGCTTATTTCTGAAATTTTATTTATTTTTTTTATATTTTTGCATTATCCTTATTTAATAATTAGGTATGAAGTATTTTTCGTAATTTTTTAGCATAATTTTTGTTTCAGTTTAGTATATTTGTCATTAGGTGTTAGTGTGGGAAGCCGGTAGCTTCTTGCAGTGTTTGTTTATATAGGGTGTTTTTTAGAGGTATAGAACTTTAAATTGCAATAAAACAACGATGTATTATTCGATTGACATGATTTTTTTTATTCGAAAGATAATCTGTACAATCCTACAATTTGTTCCTTTAAAATATACGAAGCATTTTCTTCTGTTTTAATGGGAATATTTGATTTTTTCACACTGAACATACCAACACTTAATGCATACCTATTTCTACCAGTTATTGTATGTATAGTGTTAAATATACTTCAATTCATCCAAAATTAAACTTATTTGGATTAATGTATTGACATGTTATTTTGTTATCACTGATTATGCATCTTAAGTATCCTTTTATACATAATTATATTTACATTTAAAAAAATTGAAAATGAAACAACATTAAGAAAATAGATTCAGAATTCTTGCTCTAAAGTTTCATGTTTGAAAACATATTAACTTCAAATATAAAATTAATTACTTCAAAGTTTGTCTAAGAAATGCTAAATCAGTACTCATACCATTCCAAAATTTGGAACATACATATTAAACTGCTAACTAATTTCGCCAATCAAAAAGACATCCGAATTTTAAAAACATTATAACACTATAGTTACTGTGTTCAAACATGATCATGAACAGTTTCTACTATTGGTTGTATATCGTAGCATTTGGCAGTTTTATGATTTTAAGAAATTAGAGAGTCTATATTATAATATACAAGTGCTCCAAATTTGCTCTCTCAATACACGTCACACAAAAATATCAGTGATTTTGGACAATTAACCCATTAAAAATAATTTTGAAATTTTTCTGAAATTACCTTTTTTTTTTACTGAATTTTGCATTAATGTAGATTATTGCGAACAGCAATTTGTCAAGTTATTCCTTTAAGGGTAAATAGAGAAATGAAAAAGGTTATATTAAAATTTCGAATACTTCTATTGCTTTTAGAAAGTAAATATCCTACAGAATCAAATGTTTATATGTAAAATCATATTTAGTTTCATGATCTTAATTACTGATAAATATCATAGAACTGATCTAAGAACACTTCTTGGGCCAATATATGTAAATAACTCAATACAACAAATTTATTCAGGACTTAAATTTATAAGCAGAATAGTATCAATACATATGAACCATTTAGACTTTAATACTTATGTAAAAATTAAAATCCAGAGTATTCTTATGCTTAATACATTTCAGCTGGGGTTGCATAGATTTCTTCAATAAACTGTTTTATACTTCAATAATATGTGTATAGTCTATATGTAAAACTTATCTTCAAAATTAATGAATTTTACATTTTGATAACCCTTCTGCAAATACCAATAAATGTTATCCATAGTAAAAAAAAATTGTACATATATATATATATCTGTGACAAATTTATACCAGTCAAATTCTGAAAAACAGATACTGTGTTAAGAAATCCCTATACTAAATAATAAATACATACACCACACAAATATTTTACAATTTTTATTTTTTTGTGTAAAAGAATTATGAATTCAAAAATGACATTATTTTGACCATGCAGGGAGAGAACAGGACTTTTATATTCAATATATATACACACCAACTTATCTTCCATAATATACGCAATTTAATTAAAAAATTTTAATCTCTTAATTATTTACCACATTCAGAATGAAATTCTCGATAAATAATATCTTTTTACTAAAATGGTGCTGCGAATAAAGGCTTTAAAATGTTGCATTATTTTTTTTTATTTATAACTTTACAAAAGGTAAATGGTAATTTGCATTTCTAATGTTTGAAAATGGTTTTTAATTTATCTTCAAGTATAAACAAAAATGAGCCTGTAGTAAATTAAGTTATTTTTTCATTTCTGTAGTGAATGCTTTTCGAAATTTGTTTCCCAAAAGAATAAAATTATATAGTAATACATATTTGTCTATATATATATATATATATATATATATATATATATATATATACATTATATAATACATTATATATATATATATATACATTATTTTATACATATATATATATATATATATATTATATATATATATATAATACATTATATATATACATTATATATATACATATTTTTCTATATATATATATAATACATTATATATATACATATTTTTCTATTTTTTATATAATACATTATATATATATATATATATACATTATATATATATATACATATTTTTATATATATATATATATAATACATTATATATATAATACATTATATATATATATATTTTCTATATATATATATAATACATTATACATAGAGAGAGAGACAAAAACTTGTTTTAATATATGACATATGTAGGGTTACATATTAGATTCTTGTGTTTTTATTTTAGATAATTTAATACAGAAATATCTATTAACTACTCTGAAGATGAGTAAAATAATTAAAATTTAAGTTAACTAAATATATTTTATCTTTTTAGGTATGTTCTCTATATAATTTAATTAAAATAAACAAAAAATATTTACATTCCTGTAGATATCTATCCAAACTCCTTTTAGCAGAAGTTTCTTTTGTGAACACAAAAATAGTATAGGAATGGAGCTGGCGACGATTTCTAAAAATGTTTGGTATTGAAAACAAGATTATACAAAGTGGTCAGAGCATAATAAGTGAGGAGATGGTTTAAAATCCTTACGCTTCATCACGTTAACTAAACACTCGAATTTTTTTCCCGGGATATTAAAAACAGATTTTTTTCTATACAATTATCTGATCTTTTACTGTAATCGAGTTATAATGTAAAAGAGCAAGAGCAAAATAGTACACAAAGAATTATTGGGTTAGAGTTAAGCGGGAGACAAACCAAAACATATTCACGTGCTCTCCTCATCACGTGATCATGACGTCGCATGAATCAACCTCATTATGACTACAGATTATATTTACACCGTCTGTCTCTGGTGTAATAAACTACACGTTTTGGACATGAGGCAGTGACGTAAAGGAAAATATTAGGGTTCCACTGCAATGTGTTAGATTTTGTCTTCATTATTTTACAAATTGGTTGAATACGTACTTGGCGACAGTCAGGCTTTGAGCCCCTAAGAATCATCTCCCCACGTGATGCGGGGGTAGTGAGGTGTACTTAATACCACTGACAGGAGGTCAGCAACTATTAAGAAACTGCTCTCTTTGACGTCTAAAATTAATCTTTAAGTCTCTCTGCTTCGATCATTATTGAGGATGAACTTTTAAATATAGAGAGATTTGGAGTATATTAGAATTGTCTTCTAAGTGAACGTTTATTACAGGTACATTTAAAGCAACAGCCCCCATGGATATTGTGTAGCTTTATTGCTTTGAAATTTTGACATAATTATTTTAAAATAAAGTTAAATGATGAGGACGACTTCTGAACCCAAACGCAACTCCCAAAACTTTTGCTCTAACGCCTTGACAGAATCAGTGCCCGTCATATTTCTACACGATGACTATTCAGTGGTATTAGGACTTGTGTACACGCCGGCTAGAAGTTCGTAACCATGAGTATGGCTACTGGACTCTCAGAATGATGTGAGATGAAAAGATGAAAAAAGGGATTTTGTGGATGTTCTTAGCTGTTTCGGAGTTCTATAATGTCAAATGAAATATTGCTTTTGGAATTTGATAACATTTGGAAAGAATTCAAAGACATGGATTACAAAGGAGCTGTATGATGATTTTAAGTAAGAACAATCACAAGATATTTAAGAATAAATTTCTCAGTCCAGAAAGCATATTAATAAATTTACTCTTTCTAATACTATAGAGGAGGCATGCCAAACTCATTTGATATCAAGGGCACATGAGCTATTTTATATTAAGTTGAGGGCCGCATGATTTTTATGTTCAAAAAGTTACTAAAGAACAGGATTTTTAGAATGGTTATAGTCTGTATTTATGAAACCCAATGTACTATATATTGCACATATATAATTGGTTCATATTTCAGTTTGTTTTAAAAAATATACATTTATTATATGGTTTTAAAAAAACTAAAATAAAAATTATAATACGAAATACTATTTAATTTTACTTTAAGAAGACATTTGACATCGTTTTTTTCTCAAAGCAAATCATCAAGATTTGATTGAGCATGTTGATGTGATGTAATTTTTTTAAAAAATGATGATCACAATGTTGGTCATTTAATCTTGACCTGTCTGAATTTCTGTTACTTTTTATAAAAGAAAAAAAATCTCGCATAAATAAATGTTTCCAAACATAGTCATTCATTATACGCGTAATAAGCCATAACATTTTAAGAAATTGATCTACAGATGAATATGTATCAAAATCTGGAGCGTCAACGCCGAAATATTTTTGCTTCGGTAAAGAATCAAAATAGATTTCAATTAATTCCATATTTGTAAGTTTTTATCAACAACTTTAATTTCGACAGATAGAGGAGAAATTAAGAAACGAAATTGTTATTAAAAATTTTTAAAATCAGAAAATATTCAATATAATTCCATTTCCAACAATTTAATTTAGTAATAATATTTTGTAAATTTTAATTTAAGCGATTTAATCAATAAGATTTTTGAAAGCTTTCAAAGTAAGGCAAGTTGCGACGGGTTCATCGCGTTTTCTACTAAAATCTCCTCTTGGGTTCTTTGGGGCCGAAAAAGGCAAATCCTTTCCAACCAAATCCAGAAGCGAAACGTGAACATGCAAATTAGAAACCTTTTAAATAGCAGAAGTTTAACGTATGTGGATGACCTGTCGGGAAGTAATTATGCTAGTGTGGTTTAATCGCGAGAAGAAAGCCGTCGTTGAGTGTGAAGCTATGCGTGACAGAACGATCAACTCAAGGTGGATCCAATTCCACGCGAGATAATATAAAGATATTGCGGATCCGAGAGGATTGTGATTAAACAAGATATTAAGGTAAGATCATTCTAGTATCTATTAGTAAATGTGATATAAACAGAGATTAGGAATAGAAGGGAAAGTGAAATATAGTGGTTATGATCGCGCTTATTTGGTAATACATATTGTGTGTTTTTTCACCTCAGATCCGCTAAGTTATAATATAAATATTATCATTGTTAGTGTTTAAGTTAAGATCTCTTAATAAAGACATTTTAAGATCATGTCAACGCCTGGGTCTTCATTCACTCCCACACCTCTAGGTCCCGAAGTTAACTTAGGAGTGAGGTATCACCCACGGGGGAATAATTCACAAAGTTCTCTCTTTCTGTTTGTAATAATTTTTCTGTAATAATGTTTTTCAAAGCATTAGTATTATCAAATAACATTATGACAAAAGTAATTTTACTTTGAAGCTTAAGTTAAGTTGACTTGTAATACTATCAGAGAAAGCCAGGATCTTCTAGTTGATATTACAAGTTCATCTTTTAATTCAGCCTCTTTTCCTTTTTTGTACTTTTTTCTTATCTTTTAATTCATCACATTGATACTTTTTTGTTTTAAAAAAATAATGATTTCCTCAAGAAATTTTAAAGATCGTTTTAACACTTTATGACTCGAAATTCATTGGACTTACGTAAAATATGCTAGACCGATAAATTCACATTCTTTATCTTCCAGAAAAAAAAGCAAGTCGACGATACTAAATTTTACATGCTCGTATATAATTTAAAACTGTATTGACTATTTTAAAACATGTCCAATATATCAAATTACCTGCCCAAGAACATTACTTTCTATGGAATAATACAATGGAAATGTTTAAAATTATTATTATATCATGTAGTATTATGTTTGCTTGTTTCTTTTAATCTTGCAATTCCTTTAGTAATACTGGTCATTGTAAGTGCGCTATTAGTTTCAAGACAAACCAACTTTTCCAAGGAATATTTCATCTTTAAGCGCACCAACGATATGTATTATGCATAATATAAATCTGGACTCAAATATAAATCTCGACTACTTCATCACCTCTGCTGGGGTTACAGAATTTCGACTTACACTTATTATTTATTTTATTTTTGCTGGACATGTATAATACCGTTTTTTTTTTCGAATCTAAGCTGCCATCGATTTTAAGGTGAACCCCAAATTCTCAATAACTTTTTGTGAATAATGAAAAATATTGTAAAATAGTTTATCAATATAAAATTTTACAAAATTAAAATAAATTTAAAAAGATAATTAATAAAAGAGAAAGAGAAGTGAAGAATTATTCCATCAGTATTATGAACTTTTAATTACATAGATGAACCCGTAATTACTCTAAGTACCCCATCCAACAAATTTCTTTCCCTTCGATTCTAAGCCACTCCCAATTTTCAGTAGCGTTAACATTGGGAAAAAGGATGGCTCACACACACAGATTCGAGTAAATACGATAATTCTTCCGCTTTAATTAAGTGCTCAGTAATAAATTCTTATTTAGGAATTGGTTTCCATTTACATGCGATTAAAAGTCATAATATATAACTAGTTTTTACTGCAGTTGTATTGTCGCCAACAAATTTAGGTGTCTGGAGTAGCCTAGTGGTCAAGGTAATGGACTTGAGTCCATTACCTTCTAAAAATTCTAACTTTCATGTATTTCGAACAAGATTGTTAAGTCAGGGTGGGGTGTTCAAAATCTTGCGGGTCTGCGATGTCCGTCTGATACTTAAAAGGGATCCGCTGTGAACGGAAGTTTGAGAACCGGTGCTCTGAAGTACTAATTCGGCATCCCCGCGCTTGCGTTACTCTTGTAAGTTTGGTAAGGATTGATCAGCGTTGGATTTCACATCAATATACCGAGTTTGGGGGAAATCAGAGGGTGAACAAAAAATTCGTCAACCGCACTGAAATATTGTAATACTGTTACAAATTTTGTGTTGGTAAAATAGTGTAAATAATTTGTATTTGGAAGTATAAAGCATTTATATTACTCCATGTTATATTTATTTTATCTTGGAATTGTAATATTCACAAGCAATGTCATATCTCTTACGTTATAATGGTGATTCAATAATAATTTGACAAAATCTTGGCGATAGAGCCATCATTTTTGGCGACCGTTGGCGACTAATTTTGCGACTGGGCAATCATGTTGGCGACCATTTTTGACGAGTTTGGGACCCTTTAGATTCTTCTGGAAATTAGTATAGAAATCCACTAATTTCACGATGTATGATACGAGTGAATACTTTTAGAAAGGTCCATTAGAGCTATAAATAGATAGAAAAAACTGAGTCAGTCTGGTTTTTTGACTAGCACTAACGCTCGTATTCACTGCTAACCTAACCCAGCGATGAAACCTGGAGTTAAGTAACCGGCAGTCAACCCAAGATTAGAACTTCAATTCACAGCTCTTTTTCGACCTCCAGTTACTTGACTCTGGGTTTCTTAACCTGGGTTTACTGGTCGATTCCCATTGGTCGAAATAAACCCCATGACTTCCGGCTGGAGCTACACTTTCTATTTTCGCCTCGGGCCAGCTTGTTTTTAACCTCGAGTATCGCTAACTGTTTAAAATGAATGCCAACAGAATTTATTTTACGCAGTACGAAAAAGGGTTGATGTTGGCTTTGATGAAGCCGCACTTACATATAATAGAATGTAGGGAAATAAATGCTGTTAGTCGCACACAAAAAAAAAAACGAAGCGTATATTGAAATAACGCGGCAATTCAATGACAATGACGGAGTGGTGAATCCGCGCACACCACAACAGATCCGTCAGTGTGTTTTAAATTTGAAAAAAGAAAATGACAAAGAGAGAAAAGTAGGGTTTTGCGGCAAGAAAACGCAAACGTAAGCATTCGAAAAATTGCTTACTGCGCATGTGCGGTTAAAACTAACCCGGCTGTGACCCTGGGTCAGGATTTTTAACTTGAACCGGAGTTAAGTTATTAACTTGCGATGGTTAACAGCGTTTTCTTCGAATCCCAGGTTTCCTTCCTCTAACCGGTGGTCAGGTTAACGGTGAATATTGGCGTAAGTAGACTTGCCTTGACCGTGATCACCAATCAGCTCAGACGAGCGATGCTGATGAATAATCTTTGTCATACGTGTATTTTAAACCCTAATAATTGTGCTTGAGTGCTGTTGAAGGTATGAACACCTTCTGAGGTTTATTCTGTGAATATTGCTGTTGAATCCTGTATTTCAAGGATTGTTTTCTCGACAATAAATTCTCTTCGCTCTTAAAGAACTGACATGTTCTTTCCGACTGATTTGCATAAAATATTTGAAACCCGATCAACGAAACAATACTTTCAAAAACGACAGTAGTTGAAGTATCGCATTTCGATTATCAACGCCTTGTATTAGGTGTTATAATGATTCAGATGAGATGCTCACTGCGATATTAGACTTGAAAAAGTTTTTAGAGAGCAATTTCTGTATTCTTATTGCTACGGCAATCCAAAGTAGATACTCTTGGATGTTTGGATGTAATTCAAGCAGGATAAGTCTAAGAATATTTTTGTTCCGTGATTTAAAACAGAATGGATTTAATTCTAATTTACGTCATACTCTTAAGCAATGCGAGGACTATTGGTGATGGACCTCGTAATTTTTAACCATGTTCAGAGTGGCAGAAACGAAACCTGAGTTGCCTCGATAGATTTAAAATGCATCAGCAATTATACAGGGTAGGTCTTAAGTGAGATCCGTGGGTAGCCTAGTGATTAGATCATCGCACTCCAGACCGAAGGCCTTGGTTCGATGCCCGATGCCACCAAAATACCTTCAGAGTACACACGGAGTATGTGCTCGTTAAATCAGTGGATTTGAAAGTCTTGTGGGCTGAATAGCGAGTGCAGGGGACAGGAAAATATTTCCCTTCCCTTCAATTCCATGCCAAAATTGTGTAGGTGGAGATAGGTCGTGTTGCCATGAATCGTCCCTTTGGGGAATTTCGTCGATCTATTTCATACTTTCACCTGTATGGTGCTCAGGGCCAAGGCCAACGACAGGCGTACTTCTAGCCCCTTGCCACGATGAATTTCGTGGACCTCGATCTGACTACGTCAGACAGGTGGCATTAGAAACAACAACAACAAGTCTTAAGTAGCACTAGGTACCGTATCCTGAACTCAGCATTGTCTACCACGAGTTCGCAACCCTTACCATTCGGCTACCACTGCCACTGAAAACACCAAATGGGCTTCATATTGCCAACTAAGCCTCTAGATATAGGGCATCCCAAATATGAGAGTCATTTCAATGGTTGTAGCGGCAGCTGTCGCTACCAAATTTGGACGCTTGAATTAATTCAATTCAAGCGCTAGTTGGGTGCTAAATTTATGATATCCTCGACCCGGGGGTACCATCTCTTCCTCTGTGTGATCTAGATTGGTAGGGGGAAATAATAGATAAATCAAATTAGCCATAATCAAACTAATTTATTATTATTCCAATATATTGATCCAAACAACACAAGTCTTCTATAGGGATACAATCAGGAGTGTTATAACGTATTTCTGTTTTAAGTAAATAGGGCCTGAAATCCTAACCACTTATCTTTATGAAAAGTTATCCTAAGAATCTTTATGGGTCTTAAATTCATTAACAAGATAAAGCCCGTTCTATAATTACGCTTCTATTTTTAATATCTTACCAACAGCTCAAGGCGTTCAGCATCTCAAATTCCTTTCTCCTTCTTCTCTTCGACTACTAAACCTCCAATATCTACTAACTAATCTGTACATCGTGGTTTCTTCTTGAGAGGATTGGATATGGAATAACTCAATTCTCGCCTTAAGATTCCCCAAGAGGATTAATAGGAAAAACGCGATAAAGCCCTATCAAAAATATTGCCGTGATTTAATTTTACCGAGAGTGCCACAGGCAAATTGATACTCAAAGGATCTTTTACACTCTACGTAATCATATGACTTGCGTGTCTATGATTTTATCATCCAGAAAATCTATCGCTTCCAGCAGGCATGGAAGCCGCAATTTTGAGCTTACGAAGCAGGAACTCTATTTCTATGTCACGGTGCCGACAACTCCGAGTGAGTGAATGAGTGAATATTAACGGAACACTTTATCAACACGAGGGTTTTAGGCGACGGACCTCGTTATTTTTAAGTACTGTCAAGTGACGAGGATGACACTTAAGCTGGCTCACCCCTCCCCTAACTACAACACCGCACCAACGACAGGACGTTTTAGCTCTCGACAGATTTAACGTTCATCGGTCCCCTACACGGTCCCCTAAACTTGTTTATATTTAATTATACAATTTCTGATCACACATTCCTGAGTTAAAATCGAATGAGAATTCTATCCGTACTTCTAAGTCCGTATTTATTTGTGAATTTTAAAAATATATATAAATATATATATATATAATATATATATATATATATATATATATATATATATATATATATATAATTGAAATCCTTAATAGGTTTTTTTAAAATAAATATCTGTACAAACACACAACAAATCATGGTTACAAATCCTTTTGTAGTATAATAAATGTAATTCTCATACAATATTGCGAAATCCTGTTTTTCAGTGCGATTGGAATTTATTTTGTTTAATATTTTCACCAAATTTTAATAATGGGAATTCAAGTCCTATTGTTTCTTAATAATGAGAAGAATGATGCAAACACTTCTATGAAAATTGAAGTCATATTTTAAAATGAATTGTATATATTTCTAATGGCCGGAAATATGTTAAAAGCATATAGCCTAAACCTAATTATTTTGTTTGAGGAAATACATGCCTTACTTTCTATATTTCATCTTCTAATATCTGTATTTGTCAAATTTACTCGAGACAGAATTTCGAAAGTCATTAATGCAAGAATATACATATCTTCAAATATAAAAATAAGATTTGAGCAAAACATATTTATGTTGAAATTTTAATAATATTTCCACAGAGATAAAATCAGGCAATACTTGACAGAGAAATACTAGTAATAATGTTTTCTATTATACATTAAATATCGTCTTATAAATTTACGTGTTTTAATTTCAATGCATTAATTTTACTTTAGAGTTAGAAGGATTTCAAGTCTCTCCTCCAAATCTTAGTTGTATTTTAAAAATAAAGTGTTTTCCTAATATGGATTAACGGTGTAGCCTGGTGGTTATGGTCGTGAACTCTTGGCCGAAGTTTCTGAGATGCGGAAGGTTTCCTGATACCCTATAAAACCCACCGTGTAGAGGGAATGATGCGCCTTAAGACTATCGAGGCACGTTGATGTGATGTGGTAGTTATGAGAAAGAGTTGCTGCAGCCTAGTTGTCCTTGTCGCTTGAAAGTGGTTTAAAAAATTACGTATACTATGAATAATAGACACCCCCAGTTTCTTCCCTAGCCGCACCTATTGACCACATTTCATGCCCTTATAGCAGTGTTTCTCAAACTTTCAATATTTGCGACCCAGTATTCAAACATAATTTTCATCGCCTCCCCCCCATACAATAACAATGTATTGAATTCGATAATACAATACTTTGAAGCTAAAGCTACAATATGACTTGAACCTTTTAAGTGCGTCTGGTGTATATAAATGCCTCGCTCAGCCAGTGCGTAAATTTCACCTGACGTATATATACGTCTTGCCGAAAAATGATTTTTTATGTTCACTGCTATCCATAAAATTATTCCGAAGGCCATGGAATGCAATAAAAGGACATTGACAGAGTTTGTGAAGGTGTTACTTGTTTGAGTGAGTGAGTGAGTGAAGATTAACGTCGCACTGTTCAGCTACACGAGGGCTTTTGGCGACGGACCACGTAATTTGTTACTTGTTTGAGAGGATTTTCTTATTTTATCCCTGTTCCCCTTTCCCCAATACACCTCATAGGTTTGCATGTGTGCAATACGATGCATTGAGGAGCGAAACACGTCATTTTAAATCGTTAAGTGATTATTTATAAACCATACAAATTATCAAGATAAAGTGTTAATGTTTCCATATAATTTTATAAATGAAAACCTCTTAGGGTCACATGGAATTATTAAACTTATTCCTAACTTAGTTAAATTAAATATAAAGTACATTGTGCAGTACTGATACATTTATACATGTATTATATCAATGTAAAAGTTTTTTTTATTATGTCGGAACGTATTTTGTTTGTTTACTATCAAAAAGTTAATACTTTTTAAAATCCATTGTTTTCGACTTTTCAATAAGCTCGCGTCCCTCTCCTAGGGTTGTCACGCCCCACCAAGGGGGCGCGCCCCACAGTTTGAGAAGCGTTGTCTTATAGCTATTTCTTCCCTATGTGAGTGTCTATGCCTCTGTTGCTACGTGGGAATTATTTCTTATCCTCTTTCCAAAAATATAATTGAGAGAAAAAAAATTGCGGATTTTCGCCCTCTTTCATCTCGTACTTCTACCCTCCCTGTTTTTGTATTTCTTTATAGCTGTGGTATTCCTGTGTATCTTATTTTTTCCCAAGGACTTTACTGTCTCATTAGGGAGACAACATCTATGTATGTGGGTGGGTGGGGGGTAAGAATTTACATTGTTACCAATGACATCCTGGCATCCGGTGAGGGGCCATTTTTCTAAACTTACTGTACTTTATATTACTCCCTCTACTCTCAGTAATTTTGGGGAAGGTCCAACATTCTAGACCCTTTTGTGTGTCGATTTCGTTTAGTATATAAATAAAGTATCTTCTCGGAAGGTCTGTTTGTAGCTCGAAACGCTTTGGGTGAGCTCGGTTCTCCCGAGTAAGTAAGTAAATAGTATGTCTTGCTTTAGAGTGCGATGTAAATAAATGCTTCTCAACCATTCCAAATATAGATTCGAAAATCAAAAATATTTGATGAAACATTATGTACTCTTGGCTATTGAATTAAATTTAGAAGTATGCATGAAGCAAAAGAAAAATATGTAGTATAGATTATAACAAAATGATTTCAGCATTGTTATTAATCGGTAAGCTGATTTTGAGCGTGGTAAACGTTTGGTTATGATCACAGTTTTATGGCTCACATTATTTCTTTCGAATCATGGGTTCGAGTCCTGGTGCTTAACGTATGAAATAATAATCAACAGGAAGGATCAACATGCCAAGGATCAAAGCCTTCACATTGCCTCGGTTAGGAAGTTTAGAGACATGAGAACCAGCTCATTTGTAGTCAACTAACGTTCAAAATCATTAGGTTCGTAGCCAAAAGCATGCTTGCTGTGTTGAAATACAATTTTATTTAGGGATCAATCAATTTGCTGTAGACCTGTCGTACATCAGAGCTGATGCATGTAAAATACATCATGGTTGTAAAGGGGTCACGGTTGTGAACTCGTGGACTAGGGTGTTCTGAAACTTCTTCAAAAGTCGGTCCTACATAAATGAAGGACCCACATAAAAAACCCTTAAAATTAGATAGTGCATATCACCCGTTGTCAAATATTCATGCAAACAATAACCCGAAACAAATAAATGTGCATGACTTACAATAACACAAACTGGCTCGACCCACTGCCACGTTTCTAATGAAGGAGCCTAGGCCTATAAATGAACGACGATTATCCAATGTAGCCAGTTGATATATCGTCCGAAATTCCCAGTTTTGGGAGAAGAGAAACGCATAAACATTGACTATTGAATTTATTAGAATAATTATCTTATTAAGACTGAGTCGCGAGCACGAATGGTCTCCATTTTGGCTGAGTTTCTGGGGCCCGCCCCGGTTAGCCCATGTCTCAAGACGTCTCTGCCTTGACCAACATTTTCGCAGTTTCCAAGCTATATGCCACTGAAGACCCGCCATCTACAGACACTGATGCATATTAAATTTTTCCAGGCTCATTATCCTCCTGTTGACGTAGTGTAGGAGTTTCGAGAGAAGGGGGCAGCTCGAGTGTTTCCTTGTCGCTTGACCTTTGATAAGATCCGTCTCCAAAAGTACCCGTGTTGCTTTGATGTACGACTTACTTTGAAGTCAAATCACAAATCAGTTCAATAAATTTACGTAAAACATTTTCACTTCCATTGACCTTGTACAGGGAATGATATTTGTTATGCAAGTCCTGTATAAGGTATAATAATCATTGTATTTCGATTATCCCGGTTTTATCTCGCTAACTACACTTAGATCATGGAAATTTTAACTTAAAACCGTAGCTAAGGTTTCAAACTATGGTTTCAAAATACACTACAGAGAGAGATGATGAAATATTCACCATAATTATTCCGATGAAGATAATACGGAAGGAACACTCTCTTCTGTGAGTTATTTTTAGAATGTGTGTGGTTGAATTTATCAGACGTAAAAAAGATGTCGTTGTCTGTGATGGATGTCACCCTCTGAATATTCATTAGGTGGCGTTGACGAGAATAACGTAAGAAGGAAGAGAAAAGATGGAGCCAAGGTTAATTGAAATATGCGCTTGAGTGGGAAGATTATGTATGAGTTGAGAGTTAATAAGGGAGGACCCATTCTTTTTTATTCTTATATGGAATATTGAAATGGACTTTCTAAGCTAAGAAGTGATAATTTAGGATCCTGAAATTGAAAAAAAGAAGGAATATTTCTATTTAGGAGAATATATATATATATAGGACTAATTGCCTTATATATAAATTTTTATTTAGGGGAAAACGGTCGGACCTCCATTTAAAGAATTCATCGCAACCGAATACTGCTTTCATTTATTCGAAGTCAATCGTAATACAGGGTACAACAATTTTTTAAAAAAATTTGCTCTAGCTTTTTGGAAATTCTATAGTAAGCAACTACACACACAAAATATTCATAGTTAGAAAATACACCCTTTTTTAATTCAGCACCTAAGCATACTAATAGTAAATTATGACCCATAAGTTCATTGGAAAATATCTAATATTGATAAATAGATGTTTGATACTCTTTTTGATTCCTGACTCAAAAGAATTATTTGTCGACATAATGCAGAGAAGAAAATACTGCGTCATTTACATTCTGCTGAATGATGTATGTTTTCTCAGGTTCTACAAAGTACTTAAATTAGAAAATGCATCAATTTTTATATATGTTTCATCATTTTGTGAAGGAACTAGAATTTTTGAAATATATAACTTTTAGGGATAACTAATAGGGGATTTATTCATATTTTACGACAACAGAGTGAGCAATTTTAAGAAAAAAACGCCAATAATTCTTTCAAGTAGTGGTAACTCTGAAAATAATGAGGCACCATCTTTTATTTGGGCACTCCCCTTTATTTCACGATCACACACATATGTAAAAAACTGCTGGACAGCATTGAACGTTACAACATCACAAAAAACAGGCAAGAGACAAAAATGGGGCGCATTTTTTACTAGAGACAAACAGACAAAAAAAATACAAAGAACTTTTGCTATTAATACTAGGTGGAGAAATTCACGTGACTTTTTCTAACAGAAGCTATGATTGGTTAGAAACAACCGCTAGACAGTTTCTGACGCAATCTTAATATTCGATTACAATTAAAATTCGTTTATGCAGCTAGAACAATTAAATAGTTAAACGTGGATTCTGAAGAAATGAATCATCAATAATTAAAAGCTACTAAAATCATATTAAATGGAATAATATATATGCATATATATAAAGACGAACATAGGCAGAATTTATAACTTGAATTCGTGTATTTACAAATATTCATTAAGAACACATTCGTGATCATGTATATTAACACTTCTAGTTATTTTTAGCATAGATTGTATTTTCTTTTCTTAAAGGAACAAAATAATATGCATTATGTGCAAGCTTCATCACCTTTTCGTAAATCAATGGTTGGGACTCGAAGTTTCCAAGACATTCTTGTAAGATAGGGTGTCAAACTCGTGGCCCGGCTAATATATCGGTATACAACAATATAAGATACATAAAAAATGCCACCCGAAATTGGAAAGATAGTAATATAAAAGACATGTGTTACTACATAAAATATTAAATTTTTCTTATTCTTTTATATATGCATATTATTATGATTATTCGAAATAAACCTACGTTTCTATGAATAATGTTTTTTTCTCTCTTCAGCAAAAGTAAAACCTTGTTAGCTTGGCCCGAGTTAGCTTTTGAGTTTGACACTCCTGCTGTAAGGGAAATACTTAATTGGCATAATTAATAATTCCATCATTTGAAGAATCATTAAGCAAGAATATTATTTAAAAAAAGTTACGTGTGTCATAATTATTTTTACGAATATATTTTGTACTGGTTTTTGACAATTTAAACTAGTTTTAGTGGCAATCGGCGACACATTTAATATTATATTTTAAGGGGTCTCAGGGGTGTTACATTTTTCTACAAGTCTGAAAATAATAACACTTTTCAAACAGGTATAAATTCTTTTAAATTTAAATTAAATGATTCGAATTTTTTACACATTATTTATAAGAAAATGGGCTTCAGAAAAGGATAAAATGTTTAAAATATAATCATAATTTTAAAAATCATAAGCATATGAAATTCTATGATAAATAGCCTCTGATGTATAAAACTTTATAGAATTATAAAATGCACCATACTTTTTAAGCCATATCCTAATTTTAGTATTATATCTCGTTTGTATTTCAAAATATTTGTATAAAATATTGCAATTTTTTAAATATTTTTAAAAAATGCATTTTTTTACTTATTAAAATATGTAAGTTTTTTATTCTATTTATATAAAAAATAGCTACAGTGGAATGAGAATACATTTAACTTTATTAATCGACTTATAGCTAGTAATTGAAGCTACTATTTTAGAAAACAGCATGCGCGACGTAAAACTTAATAAATATTTCTTATTGAAAAGTTTCTTATTTTCATATGCTTAGAAGTTTTAAAATTATGATTATATTTTAAACATTTTATATTCTGAATCCCCATTCCTTCATAAATAATGTGTAAAAGATTCGAATTATTTAATTTAAATTTGAAAGGATTATACCTGTTTGAAAATTGTTTATATTTCAGACCTCTAGAGAAATTAAACAGCCCTGAGACATCTTAAGCAATTGTGATTATTTGTTACTTTATTTTTATTGAATGAGATTATAAGGATTAAAATAAACATCAATGTCATTTATCTTGCCTTGTACAGGGCGCATCATTCAGTTTCAATTACACTGAAAAGTTTTTGTATTAAGAGTCGAAGCACGAAGTAAATTAAAAAGGCATATCATCCGTAAAAAAAGATACTTATTTGTAATCTATCATGACATATAATTAACTTTTCTTTCGGGGAACGAAAAAAACTCTCCACGCATGATAAAACTAGATTAATGTCTTAAGTCAATTTAGATGCTAAATATACATGAAACTTTAATATCTACATATAGTTGTCTGTTTTAAAAAAAAAGAGCATTATTTATTTAGAAATAAAACAAATAAGATATGACAAACATTATTACCTTTTTTTTTCCATTATTTTCAGAGTTTTTTTAATTGTTTCTATAATTTTTTGTCTTTTGTATCATAAATTACTTTTATTATGTTTTTCAAAATATAATCCCTCGTTTTGTCATACGAAACCAACTTGGCGCATATTTCTCTAAAATAATACAGTTTTAAAGAATTTCCACAAAACAAAGGATATATTAAAAAAGGATATTTTTAAGAAAGAAAAAGTCACTTATTTTATGCACGCCATTATTTTGTTGTAATTACACAATTGAACAAAAGATTACTTTTTATTGTTTTCTTAAATTTAAAGCTAATGTTTCAATTAGATACTCTTGAGTACCCCTGAAAATAGTTATAAAAATTAATAGATGTTTCTTTTATTTTTGATAAATGCTGTATATATTACAGTATTTAATATAATTTTTGATGGGGAAAAAGTACATGAAAATATTTATTTTACTGCAGTTCTCTAAATGCATTAATTTATGTATTTTTGTTCATATTTCTGTGCATGTATCGCCGTTCATTTATTTTTGTAAACTGACATGAGACAGTAAGAATTGCTGCATTCAATGAAGCTAGGAATGCCGTTGCAACAGTGTAATTTTATAATCCTTTTTTTCAAGATTTTCGTTTACTACAGTATATTTTACCTTGTAATTTTACTTAAATTTAACTTTAAATTCGTAAAGTTATCGGCAAAAATGTAGAAGCAGATCACTTTAAAGATAGTAATGTAATATAATATAATATTTTTATCCTCAAATATCCCAGAAACGAAAACTAATTTCAATTTAGTATGAATTTTTTTCTTAGATCATGTATTTAATTTCGATTAAATTTGATAAAATTTTTACATAGAAATAGTTTTTGTAAATCTCAATATAATGATTATTGCAACATATTTTGAAAGAGCATGCTTTTCCTTTAAACATTTATTATAGTTATGATTTCATATAAATTATTGGTTAACCATTAAATTAATAACTCTTTTGCAGTACTTATAACAAAACAAATACTTTCTTGTTGCATATTTGAGCTGAAAATTCTTTAATAAAGTCAGAAGTGCAACAAAAGTATAATAGAAGTAACAATATAAAGGGTGTTTTTTTAGAGGTATAGAACTTTAAATTGCAATAAAACAACTATGTATTATGCGATTGACATGAATGTTTTTTAATTCGAAAGATAATCTTGTGGCATTACATTTTAAATATGATTTCTGGCGTAGGATTGCCACGGCCGGCTCGGATGTAGTCCAATCTGGACGTCCAATTTTCGATGACTTTTTCCAACATTTGTGGCCGTATATCGACAATAACACGGCGAATGCTGTCTTCCAAATGGTCAAGCGTTTGTGGCTTATCCGCATAGACCAATGACTTAACACAGCCCCACAAAAAATAGTCTAGCGGTGTTAAAGCACAAGATCTTGGAGGCCAATTCATAGGTCCAAAACGTGAAATTAGGCGTTCATCAAACGTGTTTTTCAATAAATCGATTGTGGCACGAACTGTGTGACATGTTGCGCCGTCTTGTTGGAACCACAGCTCCTGGACATCATGATTGTTCAATTCAGGAATGAAAAAGTTAGTAAGCATGGCTCTATACCAATTACCATTGACTGTAATGTTATGGCCTTCATCGTTTTTGAAGAAGTACGGACCAATGATTCCACCAGCCCATAAAGCGCACCAAACAGTTAGTTTTTCCTGATGTAACAGTGTTTCGACTTACACTTGTGGATTAGCTTCACTCCTAATGCGGCAGTTTTGTTTGTTGACGTAGCCATTCAACCAGAAGTGCGATTCATCGCTAAACAAAATTGTTGGAAAAAGTCATCGAAAATTGGAGGTCCAGATTGGACTACATTCGAGCCAGCCGTGGCAGTCCTATGCCAGAAATCATATTTAAAATGTAATGCCACAAGATTATCTTTCGAATAAAAAAAATTCATGTCAATCGAATAATGCATCGTTGTTTTATTGCAATTTAAAGTTCTATACCTCTAAAAAAACATCCTATATTTTATTTTTTATAATATTAGCGAAACAATTCATGATTTGAAGTCTTTTATTCTATCCTATTGGGCGTTTTCACTTTCTGGCTTCTTCCTAAGTAGCGCAAAAATAAATGTTTTTGTGCATCTAACACCAACAAATCTCATTGCATAGTTATTAATATGAGATTTCTCTTGGAAAATATCACCCTACATTATGGGTATACGGATCATCAAAGAAATATTAGGAGCAAGGAAATAAATTTGAGTACATATAAAAGGGCAATAAATGGCAACATTCTTTCATAACAAAATAAAATAAATATGTATAAACATATCATTCTTGGATATTTGGAATGTTTCCAGATTTTATTTCGACATATTCAAAATTATTGATTCTTTAAAATGGCTTAGCATTTAGTTGTCCAAATAATTTAGATTTAAACTTGTAATAAATACATAACATCTATAATATTAGAAGTGATTTTTTATTCTCAAATTTCTTTCCCTTTCAAATTATTGTTACATTTGAAAATGATATAAACACTATAAACTAAAGGCTATAAAAGTTTGTGCATGAAGAAAAAGTAATCAATTGAAACAAAATTATGCACATGTAAGTACAATTTTGATATAAGTAATTATAATGAGAATCAAAGAAAAAAGATAATTTATTTCAGAAAAAAGTACAAATGAACGGAAGTTTTAACACTTTGTTGGACCTCCCTCCTCTAGTTTGAATGCACAATGCAATAAGAGCAGGTATTTGAGGAATACGAGTTCCGTATGATGTCCTGAGATATTTCATTTCACAGGTGCTGTAAACACCTCTCTAGTTCAACCAAACTCGTAAGCTGTCCAACTTACCGTCTCAAACGATCCAAGATATGCTGGGTTGTTGACAAATCTGGTTTGCTCCAAATAGCAAATGACAAATCTGGCAAATATCCTTGCTGTGTGCGACGGAGCGTTGTCTTGTTGAAAAGGGCTCCTACATGAGTGGCAACACATGTGGCTGAAGGATGTTATGGACGTATTCCTGGGCTGTCATTGTGTCGTGGATCAATATTACAAATGACCATGCATCGTACTTAATGACACCTCATATCACCATACCAGCTGCGGCAGCGGTGGTGTCGCTGTAAAGCGAAGGCAGGATTGAGGCATTTATCAAGGAGCATCCACACACGAATACAATAGTCGTCACTGCTTAAATTGAACATACATCATTACTGAAGACGACCTGGTTCCATTCCGTTACAGTGCAATCCAAACGGTGCACGACAGTCCAAACGGAGGCTTCGGGGGCGTGGGTGTCATTGGCATCACATGTAATGTGCGCAACTATACAAGATGTTCTTCAGCCAGGCGATTTGCGATGCTTCGGGAAGACACAGGGGCCAGTAGTAAAGTGCTGAAGAGGTGTCTGGATAGCAGCGAATGAGGAAGTAGCTCTACGCATGCGTATAGTATGATGTGACGATCTTCTAGTCGACTGGTCTGTCGAGGGCGTCCTGAACCAGGTCACTGTGTAAATGACGTCTCTTCTGTCCCAGACCTCTGACTAGTCCCAGCACCTCTTCACAGTCAAATCATAACGGCTTACTTCACGAGCTACTCGCCGAACTGGCAACCCAGCTAACATCATCCCGATGATTTTTCCTCTCTCGAATTCTTGCATCTGCTCATATTGTCTCCGTTGGCAGCGTAATGTCTTGTCTGCTTCAGCATTTCTTTTGTAAAAGATTAAATATACATAAACAAGCTCTGCTTACTGATTTTGTACTCCAAGGAGAACGAAGTTCAAAGCCCTCTAGTGGAATTACGCAATGTGCAATCATGTTTAATTTTCCTTCATTGGAATATCTACCCGACATAAATCCTCATGCCAAATTTCGTTATGATCCCACAATTATTTCTTAGTGCGCACATTTTTATGGTCAAGAGTGTATGTATGATGCATTAACTTTAATATGATTATATTTCTCGTAAAGGACTGTTCTCTTATATGAAAAAATTACTCTTATCATTCTGTTATTGGGTTGAAGGTAGCAAAACTAACATATTATAACATATGCATCAAGTAATTTACCTGGTTAAGGCAACACATCGACACCCGGTAGAAAAGTTTAGGTGGGAGCATACTCTTTAGTAGCCCACCCACCTCGAGTGCGGTTGAAACATTTTTTTTTGAACCTGAGTCCAGGTCCCTCTCATTTAGAGACTCATCAATAATATAATGCTGTAAAAGTAATTGCTTCTTCAAGAAGATGCTCAATAACTTACCTCCTCAATTTAACATCAACAAATATAAAGGAAAGGCAACACACAAGTAATTTACATTTCAGAAATATTTAATTTCTCCTAGAAGTGTCTTGCTAAAGTTGGATTAATATGTTTGATATAGCAATATATGATTATGACTTCTATACTATTTACTTTATACTTTAATTATTTGTAGCATTATTTCTCGGATTATTGCTTAAATAATCCGATGTCAGTACAATAATAATAATGGCAGTATGCCCACTAAACTAAAGCGATAATTCTAACTCATGTTATCAACTTGATACCAACTTAAAATAATTTGGAAATGAAACATTTAATTTTACAGGCTACGTCTACAACTATACGTAGTTTACAGAAAGAGATAAGAGTAAAAGAGAATAGAAGAGACAGAAAGAACTGTACGGCTAGCTTAATCTGTCAATGTTCAAAGTCTTCTCAGTTGTATCGTGTGAAAGTAAAGAGAGTAAGATTCCAGCTCAGGTAGCGTTCTCGTTACTTAACTACGATTTGAAATTACGAAGTCCATTACGTATTGCAAAATCGAGCTGCCCTCTCCCCCCCTCTCATAATTTAAACACCATGCGATTGTAATACCACAATTAAAAATTATAGAATTGAAAAACTAGCACACACTAATAGCAAGAGTAAAGAAAGAACATTTCAGTTTAAATACAATAAGGGCAGCCTTTTACTATGTTACGAGATAAGCTCTTTTAGGGAAATCTTCCTTTGTAAAATATTAAAATAATTTTCCTTTAATTTTGAACTCGCTTACGGCCAATAATTAAAGCCTTGACACTTTTTAAACTATCTTTAAAAGTCTATATTTATACATTTTCCATACACAAAAGTATATCTGTGTCTAAATAAAGTTGTAAGGATAATTCTATTCAAGATTATTTATTTAAAACTTTTTACTTTGTTTAATCTAATCGTTAAGGAAAATTCTAGGAATTTATTCTATAAATATGTGTAAAATTTCAATAAATTTGTTAGAAATGTGTGTGATATATTTTAGATACTGTGCAATATGTAAAGCGTTTTCTAAAGTTTACTTCAAAAGGCTTTTCAAAAATAGTGTATTGAAAAATAAATACTAAAAGCTAATATTAGTATGCGTGTCTTAGTAATTGATTTAAATTACATGCTGGGTTATAATAAATTTTCTATCGTTTGTTTTAATAAGTATTTATTGAAGAAAAGTATACTTCTAATACAATTTAATTATTTTTTCAAATGTTTTAATTAATTTGTTAAAAATGTTAATTATTTTGCTCTGTTGTACATTTTTTATATAAACAATAAAATTAAATTGACTCGCTAGAAAGATAGCCGAATGAGACGAAATTTGGTAAATACGATGCACACTTATTTTAAAACAAAAAGCATCGACTCTTAGAGTTAGGGGGGATTCCCTTCAGGGAGGGCCTAGCATGCACATTGGCATAATGTAGGGACTGTAGGAGACTAATGCTTGTCAGAGAGAATTTTATTAACGTCGCACGAAACTGCAACATGAGGGATAATACAGCAGACCTTTTATTTTTTAACGACGGTCAAGTGACGAGTACGACACCTGGGCTGGTAATCTCTCTCCATATTACAACACCTGGGCTGGCAATCCCTCTCCATATTACAACACCTTACCAATCTAAAGACATTGAGCACACATCGACAGTTGAACTTGTATCACTCTCCCTCTATACGGTGGGTCACCTGACCACTAAATACCCGCCGTGTAGGGCAGCGATGCACGTTAAATCTATCGAGAGCTGAAACGTCCTCCCGTTGGTGTGGTCTGGTAGTTATAAGAGGAGGTGCCAGCTCAGGTGTCGTTCATGACACTTGACCATGGTTCAAAATTACGTGGTCTGTCGCCAAAAGCCCCCGTGTAGCTGAACAGTGCGACGTTAATATTCAATCAATGAATGAACGGCGGATCACCTGCTCGCTAAAGCCCAGACGTTTAATATTGGGGGAAAATCTGATGATCAGGCTAATAAGGAAAAAGTGATGGGAGCACGATGATAAGCAGTAAAAGTTCCCGCCATGTAAGAAAGGGCACTGTCCTCTTTAAATGTAAATACTGGTGTCCATGAAAGAAAAAAGCAACACTACAGGTCACAGATTCTCGTAGAATAGAGCCGTGTAGGGCAGCGATGCACGTTAAATCTGTCGAGAGCTGAAACGTCCTCCCGTTGGTGTGGTGTGGTAGTTAGGAGAGGGGGGTGCCAGCTCAGGTGTCGTCCACGTCACTTGACCATGGTTCAAAATTACGTGGTCCGTCGCCAAAAGCCCTCGTGTAGCTGAACAGTGCGACGTTAATATTAACTCACTCACTCACTCGTAGAATAGAATAAAGTTGCCATGGTTGTCAATCAAATGAGTTTGTATCAAATGAAATAGCCCAACAGTCAGGGGTTACGGCACAATTAGCCAAGTGTTGGAAACGACAGTCAAGTAAGTATATCTCCGTGATCCTTCGACATTTTTAAGTGTTGTCGCTGGTCATTTGGGCTCAGTTTGATCAGGACTCAACACTGGAACCAATTTTACTCCAATTCCGGAAATATCAGTCTTGGTGCAGACATCACCTCTGCAAACTTACCTGGCTAGGCGTAAATGATGTGAACAGTCGCCAAAATAGATTTGAGGTGGACTGCACCAAAGGAGAGATCCATTGGTAGAGTCCATGTGCTTAAACTCCTTTTAGAGAACGTTATTACTTCCTGTTAGAGAACTAATGACGTCTCAACGGTCACGTAGCTTCAAGTGGGAAAGTATCCAAGACCGGACATTCCGACACTTATGTCCTGAGGCAAGTCAGCGTTTGACCTTCCTTTATCCATCCGATAAAGAGGTGACCGGCGTTGTTCTCATGCCAATATCCGGCTTCAGAGAGTATACTCACGAAGGGTGACAAGAATCAAAAGCCCAATAGTAATCTCGGCTACGTCCAAAAAAGAGCAAAAGTGACTCTGCATCACGTTACGCTTGGCAGGGGGTGACGTATGCAAGACACGAAAAAGGGAAACCGAAAAGCTTTAAGACGCTGGAGAGCCACTTCTACAGGCTTCAATTCTCTACGACGTTTCTAAAACGTTTCAACACTCTACGACACCTCAATATACTCCAAAGCACTGTCTCCGATTGACTTTCAGATTCGCTTGGATTCTCTCACACCTCCTGTGACATATCAAAGCTCCAAATGAGGAGTATCTCAATGTCCTTCTGACGCAGTATTTTACAGGACTGATAAGGTTTTAAAAGCGAATTCAACATTGAAATGTTGTGATTTAGTTAAAAGAGGCAGTGAACTCAGGCTCTTTTAAATAAATCACTTATCGATGATCATTGTTGTCCCCGGTGCCTCAGATATACGTCAGATTGCTGAAAATGGTGTTTTATTGGTTCTGAGCTACGATGCAATAGTCGCTCTCTCATTGTACTGAAAGTTTTATGTGGTATCTAAATTTAAAGAGGGATTTCTCATTTCAGGTATCATCCTCGTCTTTTATTTGAGACATTGACTCTTTTAATGATTCCATAATTTTCAAAAAAAATATTAAATTATTTTTTAGAGCTAGGTTAAAAAAAATCCTAGATCCTTAAAATGTATTTATATTTTTACCTCTTCCCTCCCAAACACAAAAACTGATGTAAATTTTTACATCTCAAATTACTGCTGAAGTAATATTTGCTTAAAAGTAATTTATCGCGCTGTAATGAGAATTATGCAACATTTATTGAAAACGAATGTCACTTCTTAAAGTAATTAATTGTTAATACTTCAGCAATTTTCTTTCCAAAATTGTATGTAAGGACTAAAAGTAGAGAAAATAAATTACTAAATGGGAACACTTCACAAATTTTCCTTTTTTCTGAACATGTAAAAATACGTATATCTTATAATTATTTTTGTACTTGAAATATACATCAGTAATCAAACATATGGTAATAATATGCCTTTTCTTTACATGCTTGGATACAATTTGGTTTATTCTATTCAGTTCTAAATCGATTATTAGTATTACCGTTGACTGCAATTGAGATGAAAATATGATTTTTTTAAATAAGGGACCATACACACATTCGTGTTTTTACCATAAAATGCTAAGTACTCTAGAGTTACATGTTACAGGTTTAACATTTTGTTAAATAAAATGGCATGTGAAGTTTAAAACCTGTCCCATTTTTTTCGCTTCATATTTTTTTCTTGTAGGTTCCCAAACTCTAATGTTGGCTTGATCCAAAAAGAAAATAACTCGACACATTTACATATAAAAACGTTTATCCGATATTGATTTAAAAAGACGTAAATGGTAAATAATGCCTTTACTTTTGTTTTTAGCTTATGCTAAACAGATAAAAAATATTTCTAAGAAACAATATTCGTGAATGCTCTGATATCTTTTTACGAATTACCAATACTAATGGCCGGTGTTACCGAACAACTGATTGGTTGTTTGAAAAATAACAGTCGGTTTAAGTAAACGAATTTTTAATGGCCCAGGGGCCTAATGGTAGCCTAGTGGTTAAGGTACCAGATCGTGGCTGTCATGTCACGAGTTCGAGCCCAGTACCACTAGAGGGCCACCATGTAGGGCAGCGATGCACGTTAAATCTGTCGAGAACTCAGAACATCATCCCGTTGGTCTGAAGTGATATTTAGGAGAGGGGGTTGCCAGCTCAGGTGTCGTCATCGCCACTTACGGGGTGTTGGAAAGCTAAAATCTTATTTTTTTGAAAATTTGAGATTTTTACATTTTTAAACTGTATAAATTTTAACCTTTCTAAAAATACCTTACTTTAACCTCTAGGGTATTAAGAAGCCCTTAAAACGTATTTTTAAGTAATCATTGAATTTGGGCCACGCCAATTTTAATGGCGAAAATTGTACATAAATTACTTTATTTTTGCTTAAAAGTGTAACGACTGATATAAACCAAAACATGTATCTTTTATTTTAAATTGAGCCTTTTATTTTTTTTTTATTTCCTAGTCGATTAGAAGTCTCACTGTATCATTAAAATCAATTTATCTCAAAATGTAAATTTTAATGTGCGATGTACTTTTTCTGAGAAACTACTGCTCACAGGAATGTAAATTTTTTATGAATTATTTATAATGAAGTCTAATATATACTAAAATGAGCTTTTTGTAAAAAGCTCAAAAATTTAATTTTTACAAATTTTTTAAGTAAAAATTGGGTCAAATTTCGCAATGTTTGATGAAATATTTCATAATTTATTAAAAAATTCTAAATTAGCTAAAAGCTCATTTTAGTATAATGAGAGAGAGAGAGAGGTGCACTTTAGTAGTATGAAAAATTTCAAGCATGTACATAAAACAGATTTTGAGAAAAGGTACATCGAAAACAGCCAATTTAACATTGTCAGTATAGAGAAAGAGAGAGGTTTCCAACTCCTCTTAATCATGGTTCAAAATTACGAGGTCCTTTGCCAAAATCCCTCGTGCAGCTTAACAATGCGATGATAATATTCACTCATTTACTCCCTCCAAACTTCACCATCGTGTCAATGTGCGAGCTTCGACAGATTTCACATGCATTCGCTCCTGTGCCCGAATCTTTAGATCTACCAGGAATCGAACCTACGACTTGAAGGACGAACATCGGTCACGTGATTGCAACATCCACCATTTGAATTTCTTTGCTAATAGTTTTTGTCATCTATATTAATATATTTACCTCTCACAAGATATTTTCATCGGTTTGTAACAGTAATTCACAATTCTCTTTTGTTGCGGTATACTTTTAACAATTTCAAAATTTGGCGGCACACTAACAATTAAAAATAAGTTAATAAATATAAGTTAAAATAAGAGAAAATTTCACTTATTTCTCTAATACACTATGTAAAATAGATATAAATTTACAATATTAAATAAAAGAATATGTACGACGAAGACAACAAAATGTTTGTGTACTTAATTACAAATTAATTTTAAGTATACTGTGGTTTCCTTAGATTCATAGAATCACTATTAATTTAGTGAGGGCCTCTAATGAAGTTGACAGCAAAGAAGTTTAACGCAGCGTTTCTCAAAGTGTGGAGCTCACCCCCTTGGGGGCCGAGGCAACTCTACGAGGGAGGCGTGAGCATATTGAAAAGATGAAAACAAAAGGTATGAAAAAAACTGTTAATTTGCTGAAAGAAAACAACGAAAATATACCTGGCATAATAAAAACTACAATGCACATTTACATTGATATATTACACGTGTAAATGTACAAGTGTTACACAATGTGAGTCTATTTCATAATTAATTTAACAGTATGAAGGTAAAAACACAAGCTTAGTGATTACCAGTGACCCCATAGGATTGCCTTATATAAAATTATATACAAAGATAGCACTTATCTTGATAATTTGTATGGTTTATAATTAATCCCTTAACTGCCGATTAAAAGTTTTGCGATTCGCTTCCCAATTCCAACCGTATTACACTTAGGCACACGTATGTGATGCATTGGGGGCGGGAAGGAATAAAGAAGAAATAATCTGAAATAAGAAAACCCTTTGCAAACATTGTCCAGGTCCATTTATTGCAATCCAAAGCCTTCGGAATAATTTTATGGATAGCAGTGCACAGAAAAGATTGTACTTCGGAAAGACGTATATATACGTCCGGAGAAATTAACGTTTTGACTGAGCGAGACGTTTATATACGCTGGTGGTTTTTAAGATTTTAAAGTCATGTCGTAGTTTTAGCATCGAAGTATAGTGTTATTGAGTTCAATACATTGTATGAGAAGGGAGGGGGGATGCAAGAAAAATTTTGTTTGAATATTGGGTCGCGAATATTGAAACTTTGAGAAGCACTGGTTTAACGTTTATTTTCAGTATAATTTTCAAAACTAAAATGTTTTCAATAAAAATCGCTACAGCGCAATCAGCCCACTCGCTCGTCTCATTTCGTTTGATGTCTGCAAAGTTTGCTTTCAACAGTTTTTGTTTCATGTCTGCTCAGCTTGTTTTCAATAGTTTTTGTTTCATGTCTGTTCCATTTGCTTTCAATAATTTGCTTCTTATAGCGGGTGCTAGAAGACGCAACAAATAGATTTAATGCGAAATTTGAGCTGGATGCTTTTTGATAACTTCGTTTATATTGAGTCGTAAAATTGATCATGCCACTCTCATCTCATCAATATTTAAAGTCTGGATCTTTTTTTTCTTTTCCATTTTTACATTTTTTAATGCGGATAATTTAAATTCAAGGGAATAAAATGTAGAGAATTGTAAGAATTCGTTTAATGCTTTTTTTGCTGCTGTGGGATAATCGCTACTATTTTTAATCCAACATGAATTAATTGATTCCTCCGAATGTTTTTAGATTGTATAGCAGTTATTACGGATTGAAATTAATTCTTCCATTTCATTCAAAGTTTACGTATATGCAGATGTATTCGTAACAAATGAATATAACGAAGCCATTCAAATTTTTTATATGCATCTATTCGCGAAAGGATAAGTTAAATATACCACGAATATACTTAGTTTATTTCTAAAAAACGGCCGAACGGTTCTGGATATTATTTTTTTTCTCAGAATATAATATATGATTTAAAAAAATGGCAGCACACGAACGGGCCACGGCACAGTAGCTGCGAATCATTTGTTTAAAACAGTAACCCTATTTTTGTGCTTCGCAGTGTACAATATGCAATCAACGAAATACTGGTGAACGTGATAGAGCAAGAATGGAAGTATTTTATTTATATTTCCATGAAAGAATTTCCTTCAGGTCATTCGCCGTTGCATTTATGGTCAACATCATCGAATTTATGCGACCGCAATATTATCCGAAGGAACTTAAGGGCAAATACCAGGGACTAACAAATCTTGAAGCAAGGGAATGTTAAATAGTGAAGGAATAAGATGATAAAAGTAATATATTCTTTGTAGTTAAACATAATAGTATTTATTTTGCTCTACATAAGATCATGTAATATCTATGTTATAAAGTCCTTCTGTATATTATATTTTACTTATAGTGTATTGAATAAATTGGTCCTTGTAGTGTACTTTCATAATATCGGATCATCATCATTACTCATAATAACGGATCATCCATACTCATAGTAACGGATTCTTGATCCTTACGTTTTATTGGCTGTTAAAACCTACTATTGAATTTCATTGGTCAGAAGAAATGTCCTCTGGCATTTTTTTCTTTCTTCCCAGAATTCCACTCTGACGAAGGGAATATATAAACTCGAACTTAATTATTTGTTATGTTGGAAAATAAAGTTTATTTTTGTAAAATCACTGCAATTTTACTTTGCCACTCACAACACAATACACCAAATCTTATTAATATTTATACTCGATTAATTCGCAAATAAGTAACGTGATTAATACATATTGGTGTTCAAAATCAAGAGAATTTTTAGATTTTTTCAATTATCTCTAGAACTACTAGACTTTAATAAAATTTTCTATGTATATATGGCTGACATAATTCAAAAAGTAATCATCCAACAGTTAAAATACAAGTGCGTTATTGAGCGTAACACTTATCGAAGTTGCAGAATGTCACGAAAAAATTGGTTATTGGGGGTATGGGGCCCTCTTTTAGATAAATAGGCCCCTCACCGTGATCGAATATCGTAAATAAGGGAATTTATGAGTTACTGTGGCAGTTAATTCCAATAGTGCAGCAACTCTGCTTCCAAGCCTTGGATGGTTCTCAGACGGAATATGCTAGTTACAATATTGCCTTCTACAGAACGTCTCGGGTATGTTTTATACTAGTGTTCCCCCTTTTTTATCGCCACGGACCAGTCATCGTTGGATAATTTTACTACGGCCTACAGAGAGGAGGACGTTGATTGCTTATATTTTAAATTGTTTTGATTTTATAATTTTATTTTAATGGTATTTAAACGTGCCTTCAGAATAAAATATAGTGACATCAAAAATGAATATAAAATGATTTAATAAGAAATATAAAGTGATTTTCATCAAATGTAGCCCAAACCGAAGAAAAATATAACATGGTAAATAAAATGGAAATAATTTAATGTCTGTCTCTCTCTCTCTCTCTTGTTCGAACCGGTAGTATTTATATCCACGAAACGAAGGTTGGAAACCACTGTTCTATACGGATGAGGTCTAGTGATCCAATTGACCAATCCATTCGGCTAATATCCTCAATTTCAAAAATTTATCGACCAGATGATGTCTGTCTGCTTCGCGTTGTCATCCATTATACAATAATAAAATTAGTGACTGTATCCCTGAAAAGGTGAACACAGGACTCCAAGACCACATCCCTATGACTTACAACAGTCACAGAGCATCTTGCAAATACATAGCAATTTGTGTGGCCATTCAAAGTGAGGCCTGTCCTAACCGTCAAGTCTCCGTTATTGTAATGGTCGATTTCTTGGACACTGGAGGGCAGGTAGGTAGTCACTGGTTCTCCCCATATGAACGTACGTCGAGAAAAATTGGACAAAATCTAAATATTCTCTTAATTTTGTACACCAGTGTAATTATGGAAATGTGCACACTTTCTGATAGGATATTTAAAAAAAATCATTATGATTTCCCTCATTCTGACTTTCAGTTTGTTGCTCATAAAACCCACAATGTTATCACAAATGCAAACATTAGTCACACACACATCAAAGTCAATAATTTCTTTATATTAAGGTGGTCACGGTAACCTAGTGATCAAGGTGCTGGACTCGTGACTGACGTATCATAAATTCGAGCCTAGTGCCGCTGGAGACCCACCATGTAGAGAGGGCCGATGCACGTTAAATCTGTCGAGGTTCAAACATCCTCTAGATGGTATGGTGGGGAAGTCAGGAGACGGGATACCAGCTCAAGTTTCGTCATCATCACTTAGCTCTAGCTAAAAATGAGATCATTTGTCGATAGCCCTCGTGATGCTTTAGAATGCGACGTTAAAATATCACTCACACGCACTTTCTCCATTTTAAGTTTTTCGTATTTTTTTTTCTTTTCAATAAATTTAAATATTTAAAGTGGCAACGATAATCAAATGGTTTCAGCCACGAAACTAAATTGTGGGTTCGAGTGTTTTGTACTTAACACAATTGGCAATAAATTTGGTAAAACACTTCAGCACTGAAAGATGACCTGGTGGCCTAATTTGTCATCGTCATGGCTATGTGACCGAGAGTCATGAGTTCGAGCCTTACGCTCGTATTCACCGCTAACCTGACCCAGCGATGTACCTGGAGTTAAGTAACCTGCAGTCAACCCCAGGTTAGAACTTCAATTCACAGCTCTTTTTCGACATCCAGTTACTTGACTCTGAGTTTCGTAACTTCGATTTACTCGTCGATTCCCATTGGTCGAAATAAACCCCGCGACTTCCGGCTGGAGCTACAGTTTCTATCTTCGCCTCGTGCCAGCTTGTTTTTAACCTCGTGTATCGCTATCTGTTTAAAATGAATGCCAACAGAATTTATTTTACGCAGTACGAAAAAGAGTTGGTGTTGGCTTTGATGAATCCGCACTTACATATAATAGAATTTTTTGACTTTCCTGGTTTCCAGTTTTTCTAAAAAACCCAATTGAGTAACAGTGGAATCTTTCTGAATGGTATTCATCGTAAACTAAACATCTATCAAAACTCAAACTACTTCAAAACTTGCACTAAAACGTGAACACTCGAAAAATCGCTTATTGCGCATGTGCGTTTAAAACTAACCTGTGACCCTGGGTAAGGATATTTTAACTTAAACCGGAGCTAAGTTATTAACTTGCGATGGTGAATAACGTTTTCGGCGAAACCCCGGTTTCCTTCCTCTAACCGGCGGTCAGGTTAGCGGTGAATATGGGCGTTAGTGTCATTAAGGATTCGCCGTGTTGATAGGCTGAGGCTGCTTCAAAGTGGCTTCTACTGGGCTCAAAATTGTCACGTTGGCGTTATGTGGTTGTTTAGATATTTAAGTGGCAGCTCAGATGCCGTCCTCACTTCTTCGTGGTTCAAATTTCAAACGTCAATAGTCTTATTTAACTTTAAACGTGCGCCGCAGGTAAGCAATCAAACCTAATAATTATGTAAGTTGATTATATCGAAATCAGGGCTTAAAACAATCATTTCTTCCGTTCCGATTCAACTAATAAAAATATATCAGTACAGTTTCTGCTTTGGTTCCACCGAAAATTCCCGTTTTCGGTTCAGTTCCGAATGAATAATTTTATATGTTTTGCACTAAAAATAACATATCATTAAAAAAATGTAAAACTATCATAAGGGGTCACAGGGGTGTTAAATTTCTCTGGAAGTCTGAAAATATAAACAATTTTCAAACAGGTATAATTTCTTTAAATTTAAGTTAAATAATTCGAATCTTTTACACATTACTTATAAAGGAATGGGGCTTCAGAAAAGTATAAAATGTTTAAATTATAACCATAAATTTTAAAATTATAAGCATATGAAAATATAAGAAACTTTTCTATAAGAAATATTTATTAAGTTTTACGTCGTGCATGCTATTTTCTAAAAGAGTAGGTTTAATTACTAGCTATATATATATAAGTTGATTAATAACGACAAAAGTATTCTTAATACTTTGTAGCTACTTTTATATAAATATAATAACTTACATATTTTAATAAATAAAGAATATGAATTTTTAAAAAATATTTAAAAAATTGCAATATTTTACAAATATTTTGAAATACAAAAGATATATAATACTAAAATTAGGTAGGGTTTATAGAGTATGATGCATTGTATAATTCTATAAAGTTTTATACATCATAGGCTAATATTTTAGAAAATAGTGTGCGCAAAGCGAAAAATACTTAATATTTATTATAGAATTTTTATATGCTTATGACTTTAAAATTGTTATTATATTTTAAACATTCTATACTTTTCTGAAGCCCCATTCTATTTTAAACAATACGTAAAAGATTCGAATCATTTAATTTAAATTTAAAAGAATTATACGCGTTTGAATATCGTTTATATTTTTAGACCTCTAGAGAAATTTAACACCCTGAGACCCCATAAGCAAAAAAAAAATGTTTTTATATCAAAGATTAGAAAACTTTATTCATTTTTTTATTCCTACTATTAGCTCACACTCTCTAAATATTTATTTATCTTGGTGGAATTTTTAATCTTTAATAAAATGCATTTTAAAGCGCTCAATTGAGCTGAAATTTTACATACATGATTATTATGGATGACAGTACAGTAATTATAATTAATAAAAATTATTTGATTAAAACTAATTATTCAAAGAATTACAAATATAGCCACGTTGGCATCATTTTTAGCGATGTGTCAAAACTTGAAAAGGATTTTTATCACATTTTAAAGCGTTCATTTCAGCTGAAATTTTCTATAAACTATTGTTTGAGGTAAAAATACGATATTTTTGTTATAATTAAAATTGACAAACTAATTATGTAAAGAATTATAGATACAACCACGTTGTTTTAGCGACTTGGGTCAAAACTAAAATATGTTTTGCTCATGTTTTAAAGCATTCATTTGAACTGAAATTTTATATACACGATTATTTTGGATGGCAATACGATACAATGAAGAGAAATAAAAATAAATTTTCCCTAAATGTTGTGATTCTGTCCTATGTATGTACATATTTATATTAATTGGAACTATTTAGTGAAAAGTTGCTAAAATAAAATTTTCTTTAATGATCTAAGTAGGAATGGTCTTAAAAATTTTTCCTTTATATTACTTGTCAATAGGTACCTTGCACGAATTTATACAATTAATCAGCATGTATGATACTACCTGTGAGCAGAGAAGTGTGAGGATTGTTATTGTTATCCATTATTAACATCGCATTTGACAACTAGGTTTATGATTCTGGTTTGTCTATCAGAAGTCTATACATGCATCCGTGTATAATCGTATGCTGAGATTCGAAAAATATATAACTCAGACTCGAATTTTTCTTTAAAAATTCAATTATACTTCTAGTTCATTAAACTGTGAATTAATTCTTCCTTCTACAAGAAATTTCATACGAAACAGAAAATTACAACATTAAAATAGAAAACCGAGAAACAATGCATATGTAATGAGGATATAATTATGTGGTTGATGTTATATATATAAATTAGGAAATATCCACAAGTAGGTTACAGTAACAGAACGACTGAAGATATATCGAAACCGATATTTTTTTTCTGTTCAGTTCTGGTTTTCTTTGTTCAAAATAAGGGGTTTTTTTCCTCTGATTTTTTGTTCAGTTCCAATTCGTAGCCCTAATACAGATGGCTAACATAATATTTGTGTTTTGGAATCAATACACATTTGTTTTTATTTTACTTGCAATGTGTTCTGAATCCTTGTGCAATTGATGACATTTTAAGTCTGTGATTCCCTAACTATGGTCAAACTTTACGTGGGGGTGGAAGAATGTCTCGAAAAAAAATTATTAAAAAAATTTATTAGTTTACTGGAAAAAAGAAAAACAAAATGCATTCTGATGTAATAAAAATTAAATATGTGTTGCACATTTATTGCAATCTGTTATAATTTAAATTTACAAAAGAAAAGTAATAATATTTGTCATAAAGAGTGTTTTTTTCCAGGTATAGAAGTTTAAGTTGGCATTACTTTCAAAGATGGTGACCGATTTAACAGCTGTCAAGTGATTTATTCTTAGTTTGGTTAGGCAATTCATCATGAATAGACTCACGCCTGAACAACGCTTTCAAATTGTGCAATTTTATTTCGAAAATAATGGTCGCGCACGCGCGATTTTCATTAGAGAATTTTGTTTAGCGATTAGGCGCACTTCTGGTTGAATGGCTACTTCAACAAACAAAACTGCCGCATTTGGAGTGAAGCTAATCCACAAGTGTATGTCGAAACACCGTTACATCCAGAAAAACTGACTGTTTGGTGCGCTTTATGGGCTGGTGGAATCGTTGGTCCGTACTTCTTCAAAAACAATGAAGGCCACAACGTTACAGTCAATGGTGATCGGTATAGAGCCATGATTACTAACTTTTTCATTCCTGAATTGAACAATCATGATGTCCAGGAGCTGTGGTTCCAACAAGATGGCGCAATATGTCACACAGCTCGTTCCACAATCGATTTATTGAAAGACGCGTTTGGTGACCGCCTAATTTCACGTTTTGGACCTGTGAATTGGCCTCCAAGATCTTGTGATTTAACACCGCTAGACTCATTTCTGTGGGGCTATGTTAAGTCATTGGTCTATGCGTATAAGCCACAAACGCTTGACCATTTGGAAGACAACATTCGCCGTGTTATTGCCGATATACGGCTACAAATGTTGGAAAAAGTCATCGAAAATTGGACGTCCAGATTGGACAACATCCGAGCCAGCCGTGGCAGTTCTATGCCAGAAATCCTATTTAAAATGTAATGCCACAAGATCTTTCGAATAAAAAGAATTCATGTCAATCGAATAATACATCGTTGTTTTATTGCAATTTAAAGTTCTATACCTCTCAAAAAACACCCTTTATTACTTGAAAGTGACTTGCTTATAATATCTTTTACTTAAAGTAACATATACAAAATGTAACTGTTATAAGGATAATTTGTATGGTTTATAATTAAGGTCTCACTCTACCTTTAGCAGAAAAGTACACTACTACTGCGTTCGAATACATTGTTATTGTATGTACGGGGTGAAAGTTTTGATTGAAAAATGGGTTACCAATATGTAAAGCTTTAGAAGCACTGATTTAAGTGTTTGCATTGAATAAAACAAATGCATCCAAACATTAAATAAATTGACAAATTTCAGTTCTTAGAAAATGCTTGTAAAATATTTTTTTTAGTAGCTTCTGAATTTTTCTGAAGATCCGAGTAGAGCACATCTAAAAATGCCAATTGCCTAATTAAGTAATTAAGCTGTTTAAAATCGAAATAAAATAATTTCTCAAAGCATCACCAGAACTCTAGATTTTTATTTATTTTTTTCTTAATTTTGTTTTCCACGTAATCACTAGAAAAAGATAGAGAAATAAATAGATAAAAAATAATCTGAGCGAAATACATTTTTTCTTTATTTTTTTTCCATTAACACTTTTATGGATCAATTTATGGTGCTAATTCGATTATTTCGTAAAGAAACTTTGTTTTGTTACTACCGTTCAACGTGTTATGTTTAATTAATGTAATTGTAAGCATCTATTTATTGTTCGCACAGTTTTGTAAATGCTTCGTGTGTATCACAGAAACAACGCGAGGTAACAACCTTTAATCATTTTTACCGAACGCAATAGTATTAACTTATTCTATAAAAGCAGTTGATAAAAACATCGTTTCCTCCAAAGCTCAGCAATATTTACAATAGATCTTCATAAAGCATCTATATGTATGCTTTGTTGTTACTTATGCCACCAAATCGACAGTAACATCAGATCAAGGTTCACGAAATTCATCGTGGCGAAGCGCTAGATTTTTACACCTGTCGTTTGCCTTAGCTTTAAACACCATGCAGGTGACCATACAATTTTGCTCAGTTCCACTCCAATTTTAAAGAACAACTTGGGCATAGTCAGGAGCCTCACGACACTCTTCGCCTTCCACCAACCTCACTAGAGGACTTGTGGCTCACGGCTATTTAAAGTACTCCCATGCCGCGAAGGCACAGGCAGTATACATTTACAAACATCCATTCCTTCTCCGGGATTTGAACCCAGGCCCTTCGAAACCGCCCGCAGCCAGCGTCACTAACCACTATACCGGTTGGACGGCTAAGTGTGCCTTAAAATATTTTACTATTGTTTCTTAAAATTACAGAAATATCTTACACATTTAAAAATGTACTCAAGGGGGAACGTTTGGAAGTTTCTTAAAACATTATCACGTACATAGATTTTTTGAATACCTAGGGAATAAAGTATGAAGTTAGAGGAAAGCGCGATTCCTCCCCTCCCATAGTTTTTTTCTTTTTCTTTTTTGATGAATAGGGAATCCCACTTGCTGATGTAAGTATATGGAAATAGATCCTTTCACAAAAAGCGTTCACCATTCATTTGGCTATACATGTTGACAAAAATGTTATTTAAAAAATTCTCATGCTTACAGCTTTTGCAGATGAGGAATTTTGGTTAGAAAAATTTCTGTTAACGATAAAGTGTTGGGTAAAAAATGTGTGTGCAAGAAATGATTTAATAGCTTAGATTTCTCATAAATGTATTATGAATGTTATAAAGACATATTATGAAACGCGTAATATGGCACCTATATATCTCGTTAGACAACTAACATGTAGTCAGATTACACTGGTGTTCAAAATTGAGAAAATTTTCAGTTTGTTTGATTATCTCTAGAATCACAGGATAGGTTTTAATGAAATTTGGTATGTACAATGCGTTTAAATAATACAAAAAATAACAATTCAACATTTATAATATTCACGCAAGATCGTGCATATTCATCGAAATTTGAAGGTATGGAATAGCAGTTGCAGTATAGACTAAAACAAAAATGGATAATATTGTGTATGGTTCTCTCTTGCAGATATTCAATCCTCGTACATTGATTTCATTCTGGAAATAATAGAATTTATGAGTTCATAGGGCAATTAACCCCACTCGAGTTCAGCAACGTTGTTTTAAGGTTTTGGATAGTTCTCAAAGGGGAGTTACAATTGCCCTCTTCCGAGCGTTCCATGCATCTCTATACGAATGACGTCTGGGTATATCATCTGACTAGTCAATTCATCCAGCAATTATCCTCACATTCCAGAACATCGTCGATCAGATAAGCTCTATGTGACCTCACATTTCCCCCCATTAAAATCAGGAACAAATACACCATTGAAAAGGCAAATATGAAACACCAAAAACTCATGCCTGTACTTTACAGCAGTGGTCTCCAAACTTTTTCAACTTACATAACCCCTAGAACTTGAAGGTATTTTCGTGGAACCCCTAGAACTAGAAGTGTTTTCGCGGAACCTCATTCCATATATATATATACGTAGCAGAATATATCTCAAAATAATATTTAAAGTAGATTAACATGCTATACATACTTTATATAAAGACAGTTAAAAAAAGTATTACATTTATTATTAAAAAATTCTAATCTAATTTTTTAATATAATGTACTCATTAATAAACTATTAATTTATGATCCAAGTATCACCTACTCATGCATTATATTTAGTAACTGGGATATGTGCTCGCGCTTTTTTTTCACTCAAATTGTCGGCCAATCGCAAGGCATATTCCGAGTTTAATTTGTTTTCCCTTGTTTTTTTGTAACCACACTAACATTAAAATATTTATCCTGTGTGAGAAATAGTGTGCATTTGGCATGAATTTGCAACCTAAAACTTAGGAATTTTTCTTTTTTAAATTTCTATTTTAACATCGAATCTGTCGATATGTTTTTTCATAAGTTGTTTCCTCTCCTTCATTATAGGCATTTTTCCCCAGAAGTATAAAAAGGTACATTTTCAATTAGAAAACTATTTAGTTTCGAAAGACATTGTGCTAACTAACGAGTTTAAAAACAATTCAATATTTAATATTTAGTTAGAAATATGCATATAAAGATAAAACGCGCGCGTTTTAATATTATTTTATTAAATTGTAACAAAAGTTTAAAAAGGGTGGCAAAATAAAATTATTATATATAAATAAAAGTTTTCGCTTTAATTAATAGGGAATGTCAGCTTTAGATACTTTTAACTATACAAACTTTCTAGGGAACGTGAGTCCATTTTGCATACATATTTATAAGTTCATTTTTTTATTGTGACTCGTGGAACCCCTGGGTATACCTTGTGAAACCCTAGAGTTCCGTGGAACACAGTTTGAAGAGCACTGCTTTAAAGCAATCAAAGTTCATCTTTTTTCGATTTCTCGGACATTAGAGGAAAGGTAGCGGTTTCCTGGTTCTCCCCATATGAAAGTATGGCCAGAATCTAATGTTAGGCTAAACCGTGACAAATTTGTGAAGAAAACGGCTGCTAACTGATTCATGCTCCTATCTCTAGGATATTTGAAACATTTTCTGTAGTGTCTCCGATTCGCAGAGGAGCTGTGGTAGTACACTGGTCAAGGTATAGGATCATGGCGGGCATGTGATGAGTTCGAGCCCAGTACCACTAAAAACTTACCGTGTAGCGCAGCGATGCACGTTAAATCTGTCGAGAGCACAAACGTCCTCCTGTTGGTGTGGTGTGGTAGTTAGGAGAGAGGGGTGCAAGCTCAGGTGTCGTCCACGTCACTTGACCATGTTTCAAAATTACGTGGTCCGTCACCAAAAGCCCTCGAGCAGCTGAACAGTGCGACGTTAATATTCACTCACTCACTCCGATTCGCAGAACTCTGAGCAGGTCGTCTTGCAAATAGCTCCTTTATGATGTCTTTGGGAAGCAGTCACTTTTGAAACTCTGGTCTATGTGGTCGTATATAACTCACAAGATAGCTGAGAAACTGCAGTTACGCCTTGCTATAATGTACAAATGCCAAACTCCTGTGGTATTCGTCGCTCTTAGATGACCTTGCCCGGATCCGACTGAATACGACTCTGAGTGTTAAATTAAAATTCTTTACAAACCTGGTGTGATGCTAGTCTGTTTTTAGCCTACCCACAATTCGCCACTTTCTCCCGTCGTCTTAATATTGGTAGTTACTCATTTTGAATTTTTGAATTTTAATTTATCCGATTGCTGCAAATAACTTGTATTGGTAAAAAAGGTGCATTGGAGAATAAAATGCTGACTTTTTGGCACGCGCTCTTATAAATCATGTTCCTTGATTAGCTTTGCTTCCACGCACGTATTGGCTCAAAATTACGAAGTACGTCACCAAATGCCCTTTAGTAGCTGAATATATATAGCGTGACGTTAACATTCACTCACACCTCACCCGTATAGTCTTACGTATTCGACACATCATATATGCATCTTTGTTTAAGGTTAAAGTTTTTTTTTTACATTACGTTAAAATTTTAATAAAATTCGACAACATATGCAAATTTATTTAATTTTGAACAACAGTGTATATACTTCAATTTTTGCTAAGTGAGGCTTATGTACTGCTGCTTTAACGACCATTAGAATTTAGCATCCTATATGCATGTTCACATATAAACTGTTCAAATCTTTAGCCTAAAATTCGTTTTTATAACCGTTAGTGACTTTATTGGAAAAATTTAAATATAAAGATGCACCATTTTTATTTCAAATGTTATTAATGAAATATATGTTGCTGGGTGTGTTCTTGAACACAAATAGCACTATTCTTTATTTACAAATACATTTTCTTTATTCTAATCGTATAAAGCATCTACAAAAAATGATTTTATTCTTAAGTTATTCATTTTTATTTTAATTATTTTTTAATAATACTTTTTTCTATTAATTAGAAACAATACTATTAATGCTATTTAGAAGTATTAATTATTAATTGTTATAATTTACAAATATTTTCAATCGCAAACCTATGGAATAAAATTGTTTTACCATTTTAAGCATGTGGCTCAGTTTGACCTACAAAATCAGCCAAACGAACTGAAGTTTTAACAATTTAAATTGGATTATCATAAAATAAAAGCAAAATCTCTCTTTATTTGTTTGCCTATTGTATATGTGATATTCAAATTGAAAACGGGATTATTGTGTGGTTTTTACAATTTCAAATATATTAATTAGGTTTTCTCAAACACTTCGTATGATTGTAATAACATTTCGAATTTCCTCTCGTATCTGTAGCGTCTTATTTAAAGTATTCAATGTGAAATATGATGAATAAGGAATCGCATATTGCGGAAAATGAAATTATAATTAGATTTCAAACTACACACCGGAAGAATAGTAATCTGGAAAAAAAATTCTAAGATCTATTTAAAGAAATAATATATTATTCCCGATTCATTTCGTAGTAATTACTTTTTTTCTGACAATATTTTTTCAAATATAAATATCACTATTTCGATACATTATGTTTTCCTCTGCTAATAATTAGGTTTGAGGACTCTTGATTATATAATTACTGTTTGAAGATTCTTTCTTTTCATTTTACTCCAATTTTACACCCAAATATGATTTCGAGCTTTTTAATTAGATTTCACGGTTTATTTATTAATAATTTAAAAAGGAATTTGCAAATAAGAAAGGTTCTTTTACAAGTACCATACCAATAAGAAAGATTTTCCGCCTCTTATTAATCATGCTGCAACGTTAATTAAGCAGTTTTGGATAAAATTAAAACAACAAGTATAGTAGTAGGTCTCAATTACTGAATTTCAATTATTGATTCTGAATTATTCTTACTTTTTTCACTCTGATTAATTGGAGTTGAATTAATTTTTGACAATAAATGTTTCTGTAAACAAAAAAAAATATTTAGCCTTAATATTTTTAACTGTTGCCTCTATCGTTTCTGGTGTGACTCTTCTTTTCTTAAGGTATCCGACTATTGCAACACATTTTTCTTAAAAAATGTAGATATGGAGATTTTTTTGAGTGCTTTTGAGATTTATTTAGCACTATTTTAAGAAAAAAAATGCTAGAATTAAGGAAGGAAAAAGAAATTATTTCTAAAATGACGAAAAAATTGGTAAAAATTCACAAATTACATAAGTGGGGCACCCTCTGTACAAAAAGTTTATGTACGAATTCTCAATGTTTTAATTTTGGTGTGTTATTTGCCCTTCATTTTTAAAATGACTTTCAAGATAAGAGAGATTTTAATTTTTACAAAAACTAAAGCATTTTATCTTAGTTATTATATGAAATTACTTTAAAAAATGATGATTTTATTCACATAAGCAATTTTAAATTTTTTAATAAAACAGTGATTGATAAATCTGTAGGTTAAAATATTTCTACTATTATTCAGTACAAACTCAAAAGATTCATTTAACTTTTTTCGAAACTTTTTGAGCAATCGCGTTTCTGCATTTTCTAAAAAAACCACATTTTGAATAAAACGTATTTTAAAGTCACCTTGCTTCAAGTTGGGACATATGCTTTTACTAAAACACTTGTAGTTTTGGTTCTAGTGAATGGAAAAATAATAAAATTGTTATGCTTTAAAGCCTGTAAAAATAATAAAAAAAATGTTATTATTTGAAAAAAATTTACGTTTTTAGGATACTCGGATAACTTAAAGTAAGCTGTGTAAAATATAAAACAATATCAATGTTTTATAACAAATGGATACAAAGCTCATTCAACGTTCCCTGCACAGATAATTTCGGAAATTATTATGACATGCCAGTTACTCTACCCTTTACCTCAGCATCTGTAAAAAAAATATCTCAAAATACATAATTAAATAAATTTTCTTTCCATTTAATTAATTTCAATACTAAAGTTGTTTTCAAGCATCTTGGGCACACTTGAACCGGGAAGACAGAATTATCCACAGAAAGTTAAAAACTTAGCTGCCCTATTTTTATTTGTTTAAAATTGCGTACACATCTCTGAGAAGGCCAGATTATTTTTAGGAAACTACAGAACACACAAAAGGAGAAAGATCAGCTAGAAGGATTTTTTTTTGTCAAGTGGAGACGCAAGTTATTAGAATAGAATTTAAATAACTTTTTAAGCAAATATAAGATTTAAATGCTGAGCACATAGTCTAATATAGGAGGTTGGTAACCTTATAGTTTTGGCGTGCCAAACCAATCTACCAATAGGATTCAGCGTGCAACGCAGTAGGACATTTTTTAAATATTTCGATTCTCGCGATAATGGGATGGCCGTGGTAGCCGAGTGGTCAAGGTATCGGATCATGGCTGGCCTTTTCACGAGTTCGAGCCCAGTACCACTAAAGACCCGCCGTGTAGGGGAGCAAAGCACGTTAAATCTGTCGAGAGCTCAAACGTCCTCCCGTTGGTGTGGTGTGTTAGTTAGGAGAGGGGAGGAGGATGCCAAATCAGGTGTCTTCCAAGTTACTTGGCCATGGTTCAAATTTCGTGGTATTTTGCGAAAAGCCCTCGTGTAGCTGAACAATGCAACGTTAACATTAACTCACTTAATCGTGATATTGGATGCAAAAAGTAAAGGCCAATAAGACCGATTTACAGTTTCATTATTCATTAATTTTGCATCATTCTAAGATTTTTCTTAACATAAAAATTAACTGCCTAAATTTTGTGTTTCATGTACAAGTTTTCTAACTTCCTTCATTGATGATGATGAGGTGATGTCCATGATGGGACCAAATCAAACAGTGCCGTTGACCTAGATGACTGTTCTAGCAATATGTTTATTACTATCCACATAAAGGTTTGTTGACGAAAACAGGTACCCTTTTTCGTGTAGAGCAAGCAGGACTAGTTGGACAGTCAAAAATATGAGCAGGTGCTCTTTATCTGGTAGCTCTGTATTTTAACAGTTAACTCAATTGCTATAAGTTCTTCTGTCACCCCTATCAATCTTCAATCCTGTGTAATTACCTGTTCTTAAACTAGCACTCGTATTTGTTATAAGGCGGGTCTCTCTCTCTCCACTTACACTACAGAGGTGATTTCTCTCTCAATTCGAAATTTACGACAGCATTTGCATATGATAAGGTTAAATTAACTACGTTGTGATTATTGAGAATTTTAGCTTATTTAGTTAGTTTATCCGCATTTTCATTGCCTCTAATGTCAGCATGTGCATGCAACCATTGGAGAAATCCATTGATAATAATATTAGAAACGTTTTTATATACAGCTTAACGAATTGTAAGTAGAATGGACGGAGGGAGAGGTGAAGGTGGAAGCATTATAATTATGAATTTTTAATAGAGCTCTTTCAGTACCAATCTTATAAAAATATATTTATATTTATCAATATAAATAAATATTTAAATTTTAATTATGTTAAGGCTCTTTTATTTTATCAAATGAATGGGAAAAGTGCGCTTCAAGCTAAAATTAATCACAACCCGTCAAAACAACTACGACAAATAACAGTAAAGAGGAAAAAATCTTATCACTAACTGCCGACGTAGTAAAGTGTAATCAAGCATCCATGCAGCCTATGTTGCAAGTCGACGAAACGCAATAAATCCTAGAGAGTCGATAAACTATTTGAACAGCGAACTCAAGAATCGGTTGCGCGCTACCCAAGGGAATTTTTTTTTTCGTAAAAGGAGTTAATAATCTGAAATGCGATACATTTGGGAAAAAATGAGAAGTGTTCCGTTGTATAAGCACGTGAAGAAAAAAATAACTTCTACGTGAGTGATCTGTGTTAGGAAGCATAAAAAATATATCGCTGGGAAACAAAACCCGTGTGTTTTAGAAACATAATTACGATGTAAGAGAAATGGTGTTTTTTATTTTGTGAAGAAATTCTCTTTTCCAGTATCATTTTTTTTTCTAGTTCAAACATAGAAATTATGCGTCAGATTAGTCTAGCTTGTAATTTTTCATGCTAGATTTATATTTCCGTGATTGTTCTGCAGAGTTGAATGCGGGTATTTTACTTGGATTGTTTGATTACACATATAAATCTATTTGCACTTTGCTAATATCTGTGGTTATAGAAAATAGTTTGTAAAGAAAATTGATAATAAAATGTGGTTTAAAGGATGCTATGATACATTAAAAAGGGAGGAACGAATTCATTACTTCAAAGATTAAAACAAAAAAACTGCTTAGGGCAGGAAATTCTGAATGAGAAATGGTATGAGATAGTACGTGGTTGAGATAATATAAGATTTTCAATTTAATAACTATATATATATATATATATATATATCAAATTACCTTTAAAAAATTCCCTTTGTGATGGGCTGAGGTTAAACTTTCTCAGAAATGAACTGGGAAATCGACGGATATCAGTCTTGAGTACTTCTGAAGGTCGTACAAATGTATCTTAAGTATGTCGTGTCTCAGAGTCTACAAGTGGCTATGGTGTGGATAAAGGAAAGGAAGTGTGCTAGTTAAGGTGTCGATTTTACCATTTGATCTCGAAAAATACTTGTGGCCGCGGTAGCCGAGTGGTATAGGTATCGGATCGTCCCTTTGGTTTTGTGTGGTAGTTGGGAGAGGGAGGTGCCAGCTGAGGTGTCGTCCACGTCACTTGGACGTGGTTCAAAATTACGTGGTCCGTCGCCAAAAGCCCTCGTGTAGCTGAACAGTGCGACGTTAATATTCCATCAACCATCAATCATTGGGGGTTTTTGGCACAAGAGCCAAATCTGGCTATACTGCGCCAAACATAGTGAAAATCTGTGATCTAGACTGGAAAAGAAAGGATAAAAATTGAATGACAATCGGGAGGGTCAAAAATAGATTCAATCAATCAAACAATCGAAAAATACTTATGAGGCTCATCTTCAATATCATTGTTAATTTCCCTAGCGGGACTTTAATAAAAAATGATTTCATTCTTTATAGTATTTGGATAAAAACTATATTAAAAACTTATGAATTTTTATTTTAGTTCTACATAATATAAAATGTCAAAAGAAAGTTATTATTAAAATAAAGTAATCTTTACAAAGACGACTTGTTTACTATTTACTGCAGCGTTTCTCAAACTGTAGGGCACGCCTCCCTAGGGGGCGTGAAAATCTTACGAGGGGGCGTGTATATTAAAATGGTTTAAATAATTCCAAATTTACTGATAGGAAGCAAAACAAAAGACATTCATTCCGACATAATAAAAATAAAATATACATTTACACTATATAATATACTTTTAAATGCATCAGTGCAGCACAATGTATTTAATAATTTATTAGTACTATAAGTTAGGAACAACATTAATAAATACTAATGACTCCCATGGCCACGTCAAGTATAAATTATATACAAAATTTAATACTTATCTTGATAATTTGTACGGTTTATAATTAAAATGGTATTGTAGCTTTAGCATCTCAAATTACATTATTATTGAATTCCATGAACTGTTATTGTACCGAGAGAGGGGTGCAATGGAAATTTCGATTGAAAATTGGGGTGCAAATATTTAAAGTTTAAAAAGCACTGAGATTTACTGATTATTTCTCAATTTGTAATTTTTAATGTCACACTTATAAATATTATGAGAGAAGTACATACCGTGTCATCTATTGGTTCGTTGAAGATACATGGATACATATATAATACAGAAATTACAGTGCTTGGTTTCCGATAAGTAAACACCATGAGGAATATTAAACACCAAATATGAATTTATTTAACATTAACATAAAATGTTACAATTGATTTGATAGAAATTGCAACCCTGTTTGAGCTTCACAATGTAAAAAATCAGTTTTAATCGGTAGTGTATGTAACCCCCCTATTTGACAATAAGTACTACGACATGCCTCTAAACTGAAAAAAAAATATTTCAATGTATTCTCTAAAGCAGCAATCACCAAATTTTTTGATCTCATTGACCAGTAATTTCAATATTTAAATCCCACGGACGACTTTTCAATTAATCTAAATTTTAAAAAGTAGGAATGACATTTCCTTGATATATTTTGCTTTTTTTCTTCTATCAAACTCCCATTCCAGCATTTTTCCCAATGGTGCCTGATTAAGACCATGGAGAGTGAATTATTAATCAGTGCACGGTTAGGTGAAGTACTATTAGTGCTCTTATTATCGTTCTCAATAGTTTTTGAATTACTAAAGAAATGCAGAATATTCATTTGTTTTTTCACTTATTATTGGTTTAATTTATTTGAATCTGACATAAAAAAAGAGAAGAATCTCAGAAAAGTCAAACTATGGCTATCCTAATAAATATGAAATAAAAGAAATATGCACATGGTTAAGATTAAAGATCATACCTGTCCTAAAAACACCAATATACAGAAGAAAATACACAAAAACTTCTTTAATAATCCAACTTGTACATTGAATATATTTTATATTGAAGTCAATATGTTCGTAAGCCCACCTTTAAATTCTTCAACATATACAACATATAGGAGAGTATGCGACATATAGGGGAGTGAAAAATTAGAAGAATGTGAAAGGAGACGAGGCAAAACATGTAGTTGAAACAATGCAGCCACAGCAGTACGACTTATTACTGTGGCGTTATTCTATGAAGTAGCGTTTTTATAATTTTTCACATATTGTTTCAATGTATTTTAAACATAACTGAACGAGATGAGTAAGTATTCCCCCCACAAGGTTCTCTGGACCAGCGAAATTTTCTCGCGGACCACTAGTAGTCCACGGCCCCCCTTTGGTGACTTCTGCTCTAAAGATATGTCAGGTCATGCTCTAATTGTCGTTAAAGTTCATCTGATGTAGGCCAGTCGTTTGCTGCAATAAGTTATACCATTCATATACAATGGACATCCAATTAAGAAAAAGGATAAAGCCAAGTTAAGAGTGCTGCTTACAAGGTAATAAAAAAATTGATCGAATATGTGCATCCAGCAATCTCGTACCTTGCGTTTGAACTTTAGCTTCTGTTACGTCTCGAAGATAAGTGGCGACAACAATGAAACTTTTGAGAGAGGCTGTTAAGTGTACCTGAAATTTACATAAAAACAATATATAAATAAATTTGAATTACTCTCCGAACTGTATTACAAGGTGAATGACAAGTATGGTGAAACTTAAGGAAAAAACACAGTATCACGTCGTCTTACTCATACGTGGTTTAAATAATCCTGGGGTTGAAGGTAGAATTGTGATTTCGTCAAACAATTCAATATCAAGCCCTTCTTTCGTTCATATCCGGTGTTCAACGTTTGAATGCAGCTGCATATGCTTGTGGGTTCAATTAAAGGTAATACCACAGAAATGGACACTTTGCCGAAGTTTCACCTTACCATGTGTATACAATGTCAACGATACAGCCTGACATAGTGTTGCGCAAAATACTCTAATTCTTGTACTAGACTTCTCGACACTGCAGACCCTCAGGGGACTCACATTCTTTAGGTGAGTACGGGTGTCACAATTACGAGGTGCTTTAGCGATCTTTTCCTTTTCCCAAGTGTTTTACTGTCTTTGGCAAACACGGGCTTTACGACCCCGGGATACCTTGGGATCCTTCTCTATTTTCGACCCTCTTTCTCTTGCCATACGTTCTACTTTCTTTATTTTACCGCCATGACCACAGAAGATAAATATTTTTTTTTTTTTATGAATACAAGATTAGAAATCTAAATGTCTTTATTTTTTTATTGGAATATGCTATTTTTTGTTACTAACACACATTTGTTTTCATTTTGTAGTGCGTTGATTTGGTTTCATTTTATTATTTAATTTTATTTTCTCTAATTTCAATATTCCTATTGCTTTTCAGTAACACCGTTGGTTTCCCAACCCGCATGTTTGCCGTGTGTGGCGTCCCGCAAGGAGGAAAATTTGCGTTCCCATTAGCCCACGCTTCACTGTAGACGTGAGGCAGGAGTAAGCCCGCTTCTGTCAATCTCGGCTGGTGATAAGTCTTATCGAAGACGTTGTTGGGTTAGGGCTGCAGATAAGGGATGGCGTGTTTACTCGTTAGATCCTCGCCCTGAAGCTGTAGCACTATTTTCTTGAAGTATTCCAGGTAAGTGATGTACCTGGTTTTTGCCAGATGACCGGCACACTGCCTCGCTTGTTGGACTCCATAGTTAGTGGAGGCACGCCAGAATGAAGTTTGATTTCCACCTATGGATTCAAGTCAGCTGTGCCCGGGTAAAAGTCTTGTTTTACCCACAACTATAAGAATTGATCAAATAACGAGTCATACACGGTTCTTTATACTATCATTGCCTAATGGTGAGATGTCAAAAAAATCTCCCTTGGCGATACAAAAAGCTCTACAAGGAATCAGTGAAAAATTAAGATCTGGTTATTTACTTGTGGAAACAAAATCCTTTGCTCAATCAAAGTCTTGTGTAACAGCTAAAACATTTCTTGATTTTTCTCTTCAAGTTGCTTTACACAGATCTGTTAACACAGCCGATGTATCATTTCTAAACCTGAATTGCTGAGCACTTCTGAATCTGAAATCCTTGAAGTATTTTCAGATCAGGGTGTGATTCAGGTCAGAAGAATTACAATAAACAAGAATAGTTGAGTGTTTCCTATAAAGCATATAAATTTAGCTTTTAATAGCCCGAATTTACTTACTTCAATCAAAGCTGGATATCTTAATTTCAAAATTCGTCCATACATTCCGAATCCTCTGCGCTGTTTCATCAGAGATTCGGACATTCGCAAACCTCTAGTCATGGGCAATTGACTTGCTCCAGATGTGCGTCTGGTGGGCATTCTTGCACTGACTCTACTCTAGATCCTAAGTGTATCAACTGTTCACAATCTCATCCATCTGATTCCAAATTCTGCCCTAAATAGAAAATAGAAAAACGGATTCAGGGAACAAACAAATATAAATGTCTTATTCAGAAGCCCGCAGATTAATAGTCCCGCAGAAAACACAAACATATGCCCAGGCTGCTAAAACTTCAACAACATCCACTGCTACTCAAATATATGAAAAGATTACGCAAATAATATGCCCGCCTCTAAAGTTGCTTCAAACTGTACCAAAAACGTCTTACTCCAACCTTGCAGATTCCACATCATCGACTCAAATAAACCTCTTGATGTCTACATCTTCAACAGCAGCTACAATGTCTGAGACCCAAACACCTATTCCTATGTCTATTGCCATTCATTCATCTACTAAAAACATGTTTACCCCTATCATATCATCTCCATCCATTACATCTAATAGTCTATGTTCCTCAGCTTCTCAGTCCTTGGTGAATAAAAAACAACCTTTTTTTTTCATTAACCAGTTCCAAATCCGATATTTAATCCATCTCTGCATCTGCTATCTGTCAAGATTTCAAATTAAATTCTAAACGTACGAGGAAAAAAATGTAATAAAATCAACAAATGAATCTAAAATATAAATAAAAATGGCACTACCCAAACTACGGAGAAGTTCCCCCATTAAAGATTCCTCCGACGAGGATATGATACATTATGAAGCAGATGAATACGTCTTGCCGGAATATTGGCAAAATAGTCATGAGAGATATTTAAACACGTTGACTCTACTACGTTACAGAAACAATAAGCACTAATTTTTTTTATTTATGAAACATTGATTGCTTAAACTTTGACTGTAAACGTACTTTTTTTCAGCTCTTGTTTTATGGTCTTGCTGACTTGGTGGGGGAAAATACCCACCAAAATTTGTTTGCTTTTATCATTAGAATGCGCCTTTTATACTTGATCTGTAGTTTAACTTCTATTGAAATGTCATTCACTCACTTTAAATATTTTATCATGACTTTTAATATTTTTAAAAAATGTTTGGCGCAGTATAACCAAATTTAACTCATGCGCCAAGAACCTCACAATCACTCACTCACTCTACACTGCAGCACAGGTCGTCATTGTAAAGTGCACATCATGCCTGTCTTGTGTCGAAGTTAGAGCAATCCTTCCCGTTAGCCAATTCGGGCCCCTACAGTCCCTGATTGGTCATATGCATCACTGTGCTTCGAATTTTTCCGACACCCGAGTCCCGATATTTCTTGTAGTACAATACACACAAACTTCACAAGCCTTAATTCTTTTTAGGTTAAATTGAGAAACGCATTATTTGACGAAATGTATAAGTGTTTCATACGGGGGGGAGGGGTCAACATATATTTAACAAAGTTTTTCCTACAGAAAGATCAACAAGAGTAAATATATATACAAGATGGATGACATTAGCTTGCACGCTGTGATGAGAATATCGGCAAGAAATCTCACACCTGCTTTTAAATGAAAGCAGTAGAAAAGTGTGATAAGGCAGAATTATCTGATTAAACTGATTTTAAAACTAAATATGGTTGCAGATATCGATATGAAATTTTCCAGATAATTAAACTGAATGTATAGCTACTAGTTCTAATTCTGTCACTATTTTATTTTTTGATTGCCTCAATTAATACATTTTCTGAAGTGCAAAGTGCAGTCTTTAAAAAAAAAGGTCTTATCCTCCTCTTTCACGATGGAATTCGAGCAGAAAAAATCATTCAATAATTATTGAATTCCTACTATTAGCTCACACTCTTTACATATTTATTTTCTTATCTTGGTGGATTTTTCAATCGTTGATAAAATACTTTTTGAAGCGCTCAATTGAGCTGAAATTTTATATACATGCTTGTTTTGGATTACAATACAGTACTTTAATTATAATAAATAAATTTTAATTAATTAAAACTTATTATTCAAAGAATTATAAATACAGCCACGTTGGCATCATTTTTGGCGACTAAGCGACCCTTTTTGCTACTTGTGTCGAAACTTGAAGATATTTTTTTCTCGTTTTTTTAAAGCATTCAGTTGAACTGAAATTTTATATACACGATTGTTTCGGAAAACTATATCGTACTTTAATGATAATTAATAAAAAATAATTACCATTTAATCTTGTGATTCTGTCATAGGCATATATATATTTATATTAATTGTAATTATTAAATAAAAAGAAGCTAAAATAAAAATTTTCTATGTTGATATAAGTAGGAATGGACTTAAAAACTGTTTTTTTATATTAATTGTTATGCCTCAATTTATACTTTTTCTAAGTGCCTTCTTTTAAAAAAGGTGGTATCCTCCTCTTCCTCAGTATTGCCCTCTAGCCGAAAAAAATCATTCATTATTAATCTTTGCAAAACTTAAGGGATTTAAATGAAATATCTATTTAATCAGTATTTTCATTTACCCATTTTAATGAAAGATCTAAAAGTAGATCAGTAATGTAAGTATGTAGAAAAGACTAAACATTTAAAAAACTTATTGAAATCAAAAGTAATGATGGTTTTTATTAAAATAAATTATTTTTTTTTAATATGAGAGAATTATATTATATCAGCAATTTGAATAATTGATATTTGTCTGAGAGAATGGACAAATATTTTTATCTCTAGCATGTGTTTCATAATTGTACTTTTATTTTCTTCTTTACAAAATACTCTTCCCATAAAACTCTTGTCATGAAGAATTTACAGAACAAAAAATTAAATTCGCAGGTCCAAAATTTTTCTTAATTTTACACAATATACTTAGGCATTATATGAGTTTATTTTCGAACCACTTTAAATCTATAAATAATTTTTTATTGAGATAAAACCCGAAAAATTCATTTGCAATAAATACATTAAGTTTTAAAATAATGGAAAATAATTTAAAATTAAATTCTTTTTTCGGAAACTGTGAAGCGCCATCTTACGGAATTTTCCTATAAGAAATGTGGACGATGAAAACCGTATCTTTATTTTGTGGCGTTTGTGTTTTAAAACAAAAATTTCATTTTATCGGGGAAATGGGGCAATTTATTTTTTCAATCCCTTCTATGAACTGAATGAAAGCAATTATGTTTTTTTTTCAGAAATATTATTAAGTAAAATTTTAAAATAGATGAAAATTCTCGGAATATTTGTTTCCTTTTTAGATGGCATTTTTGAAAACTACTTAGGCATTTGTTTTTTGTTTTTTTTAAAAAAGGATGTATTCCAGGAAAATTTACATTGATAATCTTGACAATGTTTCAATTTGTTATATAAAATTTGAGAGAAATATTTCGCTTTAAACATGTATTGGATGGAAAATTATCATCCTTTACATTTTTTTCTTTGTAAGGAATCTACGTAGATTATCTCTCATTTATTAAAAAAAAACTAATATGATCCACTATTTTAATAGTTGTATCTAATTCAGTGTTTTTGAAACTGTGGGACGCGCCCTCCAGGGGGGCGCGAGAGTAATGAAAAGTCGAAAATAAAATATTGTTTTAAAATGTTATTAATTTACTGAAAGTGTGTAAACAAAATACATTCTGTCATAATGAAAAATAAATACACACATTTACAATGATACACTGCTAGACAATTGCTAAGGACGGATAACACTATCATCCATAGCAACCACAAAACGAAAGGAAGCAAAATGTGGAAAATTAGAATAAGTGCGGGATATTAGTAAGAAGAGGTATGAGTACGAAATTTTTTTTTCCACGTCTGTTCATCACGTGATAGCGTTCATAAGAGCTTTAAAGGTTTTGACGCGTGTGGACAGTTGTTGTTTCAAGTCAAAGTTTTACAGGAAAGATTTAATAGACGAACATAAAATTTTTGACATGTCTTCCCGACATCACATAGATGATTTTATGCGTGGCCGAATTATTGGAAAGATCGAAGAAGGGCGAAAAATAACAGATGTTGCCAGGGAGTTCGACATCGCTGACAGCGTTGTTTCACGACTGTGGAAGTCATTTAAAACTACTGGAATGTGTAGTAGACGGCACGAGGGAAGTCGTTTTAGAAGTACGACGCCTGCAGAAGAAAGATATATCGTCCTATCAGCAAAAAGGAACAGGCGCACCACAGCTCAGCAGGTGGCAAATCAGTTTCTTGCTGCCTCAGGAAAGCAGATCTCCCGAAAAACTGTTGCCAGACGTTTGAGGGGAGGAGGACTATACGCACGCAGACCTGTTGTGTGTGTCTCATTGACCAGACAGCACCGTACTGCCCGTTTGCAATGGTGTCGTGAGCATCACAATTGGACTGAACAGGACTGGGCATGCGTACTATTCTCAGATGAGAGTAGGTTCAGTCTGTCATCGGATTGTAGACGCCAACTGATCTGGCGCGCGAGTGGTACTGCTTATCGTCCAGAAAATATCCAGGAAAAAACCGATATCCGACATGCAGTATCATGGTGAGGGCCGGCATCATGATAAATGGCCGCACGCGCCTACATGAGTTTGTGAATGGGACTATGACGGGCCAACGATACATTGATGAAGTTCTACTTCCTCATGTTCGTCTTTTCCGTGGTGTTGTCGGTGATAAATTTGTTTTTATGGACGACAACGCAACATGTCATCGAACACTCGCTATTTAGGATTGTCTAGACAGCGAGGGTATTCAACGTTTCGTATGGCCAGTGCGTTTTCCAGATCTAAACCACATTGAAAATGTTTGGGATACTTTGGGGAGGCAAGTTGCTGGTCGAAACTATCCTCCGACAAACAAGAACACCCTCATCCGTGCACTCACAGAGGAATGGGATAAATTGCCTCAACAGCTGCTGGATAATGTTGCGCAAAGTATGGTACGACGTGTGGAATGTTGCATCACACTCCACGGTGGACATATCCCGTACTGATACCTTTCTTTAAGGTGCCTGCTGACTTTTAGATGCATTGTTCCATTTCTCCGTACGCAGATCAAATGAACATTTTTTTTCTTTCAGATGTTTCACAGCTTTTGTACTTTCCAGAACAATAAATATTCTTTATTCTAATGTCTGAACAGTGTGGCAACTATATTTTATCCTACTAGGACTCATGTCTCGCTTAATGTTATGCTACATAGCAATTTGTGATCCGTCCTTAGCAATTGTCCAGCAGTGTATAATACACTTATAAATGTTTCAATACTGCACAATGTATTTTATAATGAGTTTAACAATACTAAGTTTAGAAAAGTTTAATAATTACCAGTGACCACGTGGACTTATTATATATATAAAACTATATACAAATTTATATACTATATATAAAGCAAAAAAACTTATCTTGATAATTTGTACAGTTTATATTTAATCTCTTAAATGCCGATTAAATGCTTTGTGATTCGCTTCTCAATGCCACTGTTTTCCACGTAGGTGAGCTTATGTGATGTATGGGGGAGGAGGAATAAATAAGGAAATCTTCTGAAATAAGTAAATTCTTTGCAAACACACACACACAGTGAATGTTCTTTTATTGCATTCCAAAGCCATCGGAATAATTGTATGGTTAACAATGCACAGAAAAAATCGTACTTCGGGAAGACGTATATATAAGTCCACAAAAAAACGCTTTGGCTGAGCGAGACGTTTATATACAATGGTGGCATTTCTTAGACTAAAGTAGTATCGTAGTTTTAGCATCACACAAAGAATAGTATTATTGAATGCAATACATTATTATTGTATAAAAGGTAGCGGGTGATGAATATTATGATTGAATATTGAGTCGTGAATATTGAAACTTTGAGAACCACTGATAGAATTAATTGAAGATGGGATTATTTTTATAAAGAAAGTTCACGTGATGAACTCAGAAATTGGCTTCAGCTTCGAATCTAACAAAATTTAGACTCGAGAAAATGCTTAGCAAGTTGTAAGATAATGCTGATGCAATTAAAAAGTATTATTTACTGACCTAGACATTTTTATCCTATATTCAGACTTTTTATTTGTTAGTTTTAATTAAATACTGGAGTTCGAACTTGAAGGGCAAACACATTTTTTACAATAAATAAAACTACAAAGGTGAGTCAGAAAGTACACTTCCCCTCTGTTGACTTTGGTCAGAGTCATCTAAGAAAGTCAAAAGATCGAATGAAACATTAAAGATAAGGTATAACTTTATTTTGCCACATAAGTACCAAGTACATTGAGGCATTTGTCATACCGTTTGATAGACTTCAAAAGTCTCTTCAGGAAAAATTCTTTGCATAGAGAAGAAGCCTTTAATGGCTTGTTTGACTTTGGCATTGCTTCCAAAGCACCTTGAGTGTAATGGTGTAACCACGATTCATCCCACGTCACAATCCAAAACAAAAAAGTCATTGCCATCTTCATGGTAATGCACGAGATGTTCCAAGCAGAGCGCCATGCGTTGTTCAATGTGTGTCGGGGTCAGTTGTCAGGGCACCTATTGGGTGACACTTACCTGTATCCAAGAAGGCCGTTGATGATCTTTCGAGGAAGGTGGAAGACATGATCAAAGCAAACCGGCGTAGCACAATCGATAAAGTAGAGGAAGAACATGTAATTGAACATTGGCGAACTCAAAAGATGCAAAACCCTGAATTTTTCTTGAAGGCAGTTTTGAAGTTGATCACGCTGTATGACAAATGCACCAGTGTCTTTGGTACATATGTGGTAAAATTAAGTTATACATTATTTTTAATATCTCATTCTATGTTTTGGCTATCATACACAACTCTGGCCACAATCGACAGCGGAAACTTACTTTCCGACTCATCCTCGTACCTAGTACTTTTGCCTTTTGCAAAAAAAGATGTTGTAATGTGTAATTTAAGAAACGATTTCACACATTTTATGTGTCTAGTGTCTGTTTAATAAGGAAGGTCACTAATCTAAAAAAGAAATACAATTTGAAGTTGGAAATTGGAAGTTTTCTGAAACTGTAAATTTATTGAGCGAGATTCGTTTTTTTAAAAAACAGCCACGCAGAAAGTACTTAAAATGACTGTATGAAAGTGTTTAAAATAGGAGTAGGAAACTAGCAACCCGCCGAGACAGGAATTCTGCTGTGAACCGCTCGACCAGAGCTTGGTCTTTTATTTTCCATTAGTAGAAAAACGAAGTTGCTGAAATTGTTTCCACCAAGAGACCCTCTGCATGGTTTGGTGGATGCCGTCACAAGAAGATTTCAGGATTTTAAGAAAATTGAGCCTAGATTTAATTTGCTTCTTTTATTACTTTACTGCCGAAATTGATGCAACATCTGAGGAGCTACACCTTGAATTTACTGACTTGAATATATTTTGCAGTATGAAGAAAATATTTAGATCTGTGAAAATTAGCTGTTTTTCACATATATTTGTCTGCTTAAAAATTCCCATGTATGAAGAAAATTCTTGGGAAAATATTCTTTATATTTAGGTCGAAATATATTTGTGGACAAAGCTTTTCTTGTATGAAGATCGACACGAGTAAATGTAGATGCAAGTGGGCTGATGTAAATGAGAATCGTAGTGAAATTTTTCAACAGGCAGTCTCACTCCTTGTAAAAAAAATGTAAGAAATTATTATTGGGTACATATATCTCATTAAACTGAATTTAAAATGAAATGAATGTGCTTACAACTACAGAGAGTATAAAATTAGTACAATAAAAGATAGAATAAAACAGTTTCTATTTTATTTAACTTATATTTATTGTTTCTTATAATGGATAAAATCACCTCTTTTAATAAATTGCGCCCCTCTGGTATTTTCAGCTCCTACAATGTGGCTCGTGAGCGAAAATAAGATCCCCACGCTTGGTTTATTCGATGATTTGGATGGAGAGTCATCAGTAGGTAAGAAACTGAAAAGTCACAAGCGATTTGGACAAAACCGGCCCAGATGCATTGCACATGCGTAAGATATCTGTGTTATTTTAATGCATGGATTAACAGAGGTATGACCGTTAGACAATTGTTGCAAGACCTCTCTGGTACGTCTGGAATATTCTTCTGGTGGGAAACGATTTGTAGACAACTAGCTGAGATAGGCAGTTGATATGCTTTTACGCAGTTTCCCAAGACAGCAGATCTATTGGAATTTTGTACAGAGCAATATTGGTGCCATCGTCTCTTCAGTGATGAAATGTAAGTCAGCACACAGGGATTCATGACCTGTTTTCGCCTAATCGGAGCATGGGAATGCTATCTTGAGACAAACCAACAGAGAAATCAATCGTTTCGTAGCACTGGCTCCTTCTATAGGAATGGGTAAAGTTTGATGCGCGTACACCCTTCCATATCTTCCCTACTGACTGGAATATTGGACAGAGTAATATTGGTGCCATCGCCTCTTCAGCGACGAAATGTGAGTCAGCACACAAGGATTCATGACCAATTTTCGCCTGATTGGACCATGAGGAACGCTATCGTGACACAAACCAACAGAGAAATCAATCGTTTTAGTAGCACTGGCTTCCTTGTATAGGAAGGGGTAAAGTGTGATACGCGCACACCCATCCATATCTTCCCTACTGACAAAACAACAGCAGAACGTTGTAAGGATAGTGAGTCCTATGTGACTTTTTGAGTAGCTGTGGGAGACTGTTTCGTTTTATAGACTATAACACCTGACTTTTCGGTACAGCCCTTCTAGACGTTTATTTGGAAAAAGAGGCGCGTGATATGCCCAGCAAGATCTCAAGACCTCAATCCAATAGAGTACTTTGTGGGATGTTTCAGGAACAGCCATAAAAATGATAATCCCCTAAATTGCTCCCTCTACGTTCGTTAAATTCTGTTAAATTTGAAACGAAAAGGAGTTACTGCCACAATCGTTGTTCAAAGCCTCTTGAACAGTATGAGAGCACGTTGTGAGACGCTTCTGTAGCTGCACAAAGTGTCCACCCAATTAGAAAACAATCTAAAGTTATAATGCATCCTATTTTAACCAATATCGCTCTAATTTGCATGTCAGCATACATTGAGTCAGTTCCTGAGAAAATTTTTTATTACGTATCACACGTTTTATGTCGGTATTACAATAATTATGAATCCAGTATATTTAAACGAATAATATAGAAGTAAAAAAAATCGTAAGATTTATTGTTTCAAAGTTATACATTTCGGTGAATTTTATTAAAATGAAAAATAAAGTAAGTGCATTACATTTTCCCACTCGTTTTAATCATTCCATTTTCAATTACCATGTTTTTTTTACTGGTATATTCAAATGTGAGTTACAATAACCTTTTTCATAAAATTCCAAGTATAAAGTTACAAGACGTAATGTAAATAAACTTTTAAATTAATGTGAAAAAATTCACTATTATAAAAATTAACGTCTTAAAGATTTTATTGACATATACTTTTCAAAAATATTACCTCTACTTTATACATACATTTATATATATATATATATATATATATATATATATATAATAAAAAACCATCTTTAATTCTATGAAAGTTCAGCATAAACTAGAAAATATTTGTCTTCCATCGTTTGTTCTTTGAACGATGAATGCAAGCCTTCATTTTTCCAGTTTAATATATCTGAGCAATGGTAAACACATGACAAAAATAAACAATATTTTAGGGGAAAAAATTAATTTTTTTTACAAATTAAATATTAAATTAATGAGGGAAAATCCGCAGAAAATAATTTATAGTTCTTTTAGTTATAGGACTCTTTTTTTTAATTTTTTTTACATTGGGCAAGGTTTTTGATTATTAATTTCATAAATATTTTTTGCACACACACACAGACTTAATATTAAGTAATACTTATAAATCAATGTAATAAGAGAAAAATCTACAATATAAAATAATGTATGAATAGTCTTTAGTTATGTTATTTTTTGTGAAAATGTTTGTTTTTTAAAATCTTTTTTTACATTTCCAAAACTTTGTTTTATTAATATTTTTAAAGGTATAGTACTAAGGAATCAAAACGATTTATTTTTTTTTTAAAAAAGATATTTGTCTTTTATCAGATTATTTTACTCTTTAATTTTTTCTTTAACAAGACATATTAGATACAAACAATAAAATAACGGCTTTCATGTACAGTTGAACCTGTTTTTGTGCGGTAGACAGAGACCGCATAAGAAAAATTGCACAAAAAAATATTCAAAAATTTCATAAATTCTTACATATAACGAACTAATTCGTGGAAATACTACCAAAAATTTTTTTTTATGCGGTTGATAGGCACCGCATAAAAAAGTCGCATTTATAAAATATGCCAATTATTTGCGAAATTTATATGTAAAAGTACTTCCATAACAAAATAAATAATTAAATGTTACACATGAGAATATTTTAAAAACATATAGTTTCTCATTGTATATACCGATAAGTCTTTAAAATGCACATACATAATTCATCGCTAATCATCGTAATCCAACGTCCTGTAATGAATGAGTTCAAAATCGCTTTCGTCACTTAAAGGTATAATTTCAATTGATTTATTTTTTGGCAACATAAAGTAAAAGGCAAGTTTTTGTGACAAAGGACGGGTGGTCAGTTGCTTGTAAAAGTCACGATAACCAACTATAAATGATGGAAGCCATTTTTGGAATTTTATACTCCTTTCTTAATTGGTATCTGTTTTAAGAAAATGCTTTTCCATTTAGTTGGAAATCTCAATTTCAGCGTACATTGCATCTACTCTGAAAGAATCCGATTCTTCATGTCCACTTTCTTAATTTATTAAATTATTGATAATGTCACAGTCATTGAAAGCATCGTCTTCAATCAAGCGCGGGATGCTGGAGCGTTGTGAGAAAGCAACTGAATGCGCATAGTCGGGAGACTATTTATAACAAATGAATAGAGTATCTTGAAGTGTCTATATTTCAGTGACATACCCTCCGCCCCTCCATCATTGGAGGATGGAAGGACTCTAGTGGCCCAAGGCCTGACTTACGCTAAATACGTATTTACCCAATTAATAAAATATTAATGGCAAAACCTGACTTTCAGGAGGGTCCAAACATTCTCCGTTACACCACAGGTAAACAGATAGAAAATATTTCAGTGGAGCCAAAGCGATTGAGTTCTGTCCCGGGGAGGGGCAGGACTCTAGGAGTCCAAGGCTTGACTAACCCTATGTACGTATTTACCCAATTTATAAAATGTTAAAGGCGAAACCTGACTTTAAAGGGGAGGGGCCCTAACATTCTCCATTACGCCACTAGTAAATAGATAGAAAAAATTACAGTGGTGCCAAAGCTTTTGAAATTCATACACCACATAAAAAAATATCGCACATAAAAAATGGCACAAAAATAAAATCGCACAAAAAAAGACCACACAAAAACAGGTTTGACTGTATATAAAAAAAAGTTCGGCAAAAAAGATTTAAAAAAAGGGTTTAGTTTATTCAAGCAGTAAAAATGGATGAATTTATATTCATTCTACTATATTTAACTTAATACAGTAGTAAAATATAAATTATTTAGCTTTACAAGAATCCGATATTTTGCATGCATATCATCGTACATATCATCGGATTATATATCACATATTTAATAAATAGTGATCTTTATCGCTTTCAGTAAACGATGTATGAACGGCTGTAAATTGCATTCCTCCATTTTTGAAATTACTCGGAAATAATATCGTTCCATCCTCAAAAGATGTTATTTTCCAAACGATAAAAATAGAACTATTTGCTCCTATATCGTTTTAAAATGTAAGCCCTGTCCTGCTTCATTAAAGTTGAAGAGAGTGCACTATCTGTAAAGAATTTATGTCTCTTCTAATGGCTAATCAATGCATAAGAGCTATTATCTCATTTTATTTAATTAAGTATCGGACATAAAATTGTTTAAGTGCATGATTCGAACAGTGGAATGTAGAACCTTGTTTATAAGATAAAATCATTTTGATTTGTAACGTGAAGAAAGTAATTTGTATAAAAAGCCTGTAAAGGAATATTTCATTTAAAAGAAGGCAAATACGTATTCTTAAATTTCATTTTCATTAAAGCTGAGTGACTTCCTTCCCCTTCCTGAGTAGGGGGTTCTCAAAGTCCAACTGGTTTGGTAGTTAGCTGAGGTTAGCTTCTAGAGCTGTAGCCAGTGATTTAGGGTTAGCAATTCCTTATGGATCCCCATTCCACGTATAGCAGACATTTTCGACATAATAGGAAGAAAAAAAACAGATCAATGTTAAAAAGTTAAACCTATTACTATCATACGTGGATTGTAAACCAGACATTAAAATAAAACGAAATTACTAAAAGAGAACAATAATGTTTCTCTCATAGAGAAGAATATTATGAAAAAATTAGGATAAAAACATGCATGTAAACCTAATGGAGCTTGTCTAGCTGGGGCATCCGTGTCCAGAACACCAACCCTTGTGGCCGTTTCAAGGACTATTGTATCAAAGGCTATAACATCCTACACAAACCTGTGTAAGATGTCTTCTGCGTAGCACAACAGCGGGCGAATGTTGAAGTTGATGGACCGGGATATACGGTTGTTGAAGAGGATAGTCAACCCAAAAACGCAAGACTACACTCCCGCAGATAACACCCGAAATGAATTCCCACTTTCAGATCCCGTATCCATGAAAGCTATTCAACGGGAGTTGCATACTGCGAAAATTATTGGCAGAGAAGCAATTCTAAAATGGTAAGTTTCGGTGGGGAATGCTTTGAAGAGACTACAGTTGTGCGAGACCCCTTAAACTGGACATATTTGAAAAGAAAACAAATAATCTAATCTTCATTTACTTTATTTCGAACCACCTGATGTGTTCTAGTCTGGCAAATACCGGCAGAAGCATTTCATGTTCACTGCCTGATTCCAACCGTGGAACATGGGGAGAAGTTCTGTGATGTTGGTGAGGGGGGCTGATCACGGAAGACCATTATCAAAGCATTCTCACACATCCGCTTCACCCTTTGCTTCAGACTCTTTCTGGAAGAACGTCATGTGTTTCAAGATGACAACACCCCTCTTCACATCTCTCGTTGTGTTCAAACATGGTTACCTGAGTATGTTGATGAAGCGAAACCTCTAGCGCGATGTCAACAGTCACCTGACCTGAACATAGAGTGCTTGTATGGTTTTTTAGAGAACAAAATCCGTGCTCGCTTTCCTCTTTCAAGCAGACTATCTGAACTGCAGATGGCTCTGTGTGAGGAATGTGTTTGAATTCCGATGTACTTTGTTCAAGACATTCATTTGTCAATCCTACATCTAATACTAATACTGGATGTTATTCAGACTAAAGGTAGCCCAACTCCTTATTACAGCATTTCTCAAGCTGCGGGTGCGTGAGCATAATAAAAAGTCGAAAAAAGAAATATTATTTAAAAAATTAATTTACTGAAGCAAACAAAATCTTTCTGAATAAATAAAAATAAAATACACATTTAGACTGATATATTATTCTTATAAATGTATCAATACAGCACGATGTATTTTATAATTAATTTAAAAATACTAAATTAAGAACAAGTTAAAAAATTACTGGCGATTTAATGGGTTTGTATTATGTATAGTTGTATGCAAAAATCAACACTCATCTTAATAATGTGTACTGCGAAATCCAAAGCCATCGAAATAATTTTACGGATACCAGTGCAGAGAAAACATTGCACTTGGGAAAGGCGTATATGTGCTTCCGGGGAAATTAAAGTTTTGGATAAGCAAGACGTTTATATACACCAGTGGCACTTAAGAGGTTAAAACCGTATTGTAGTTTTAGCGTCAAAGTATAGTATTATTCAATTCAATGCATTGTTACTGCATGGAGATGGGAGGAGGGTCGCGATGAAAATTATGATGGCATATTGGGTCGAAAATATTGAAAATTAGAGAAGCACTGCATTAATCATAATTGAAAAAAAATCGTTGTTTCACAGGTATTCATTCATATTCTTATTTCTTTCTATACCAATAATATATATATATATATATACACTCAGGAACATTGCAAATAGCGACCCGAGAAGAAAGCATCGGTTTGAAATGAAATTTAATACACATAACACGGATGAGAGATTCACTTGATCTCAAAAACAAGACAATTTAACGAATACAGGGTGTGCAGCAACACAAATACTGGGCAACTTCAATAGTGCGTTGGACCACACCTGCAGCTGAAATACATGCCGCGACACGGTCAGGCATTGAGTTGATTAGACACCTTAATGTTGTCCTGAGGCGGATGGGCCCACAAATCTTGAACAGCCAACTCTAAATCATGCAAAGAGTGACACGATGGCATCTGCCGTTTTAGCTGATCCAACACGTGCTCTACAGGGTACAAATTGGGGGAGCAGGTCGGCCATGGGAGAATCTGAAAATGACGTAGGAAGTCATGAGCAACTCCTGCTGTATGTGGACGAGCATTATCTTGTGGGAAATATGCCCTGGGGAGACCATTTAGGAAAGGTCGTACATGGGGTCGAAGAATATCATTAACGTAAAGTTAGCTCGTTAAGGTTCCACGCATCACAATTAAAGTGGACCGGCTATCATAGGCTATGGCCCCCCAGACCATTACACCTGCTGTGCGGGCAGTGTGATGTAGAACAGCGTGGGGGGGAACTGTACCGCTCACCAGGGTGCATCCACACCCGTACACGGTTATCATCTGTCCCCAAAACAAACCGGGATTCATCACTAAGCACAACCTTTTGCCAATCTGTGACGTTCGACATTGATCTGGCTTGGCACCACTGTAGACGCAGTTGGCGATGTTCCGGTGTTAAAGGGAATGCACGGAAAGGGCGCTTGGATTTAAGATTTGCTTCTGCAAGGTGTCTGGAAATTGTTTGTGGAACAATTGCTACACCTACGTCTGCTCGTATCGTTGAACGAGTCACTGTGGGGTCCACAAGTGCTTGCCGCACGATCCTTCGATCCTCTCTCCTCGTGGTATTCCTGGTCGCTCCAGACCCGGTTTTCCGAGCGTGGGTACCTTCTCGTGTCCACTGTTGCCAACAATTTCAAACGGCACACTTCAAACGATCCACCTGTCCAGCAACACAGCGCGTCGACCAGCCTGCAGTTTTCATCCCGATGATCAGGCTTCTCTCAAACTCGCTTAACTGTGAGAAATGTCTTCTAGCACGTTTACCTGGCATGTTTCGCTTACCAAAGTCTTCCTACAATCGGTGGGTAATCGTTACGTTTATGAATCTTCGAATTTGCGCTGGCTTATATAGCATCCTCTTCCTGATTGTAGCACCACCTCGGCATATATGAGCATGCGTATTGGCACAAAACTTGGATCATTTGCATATCATATTACGCTGTACTTATTTGCAAAGTTTCACGATTGTACTTAGCTTCTTTCTTGGGTCTCTATTTTCAATGTTCCTGAGTGTATATATATATATAACTAATTAATATTATTGTGACTACAATAGATATTGTAGTATGTTTACACACACACACACACAGAGAGAGAGAGACATCAAATATTTTTTACTCTCCCTTTCCCTTCATGGTTCACATTTAGGAGGTTCGCCATTAACAGTCTTAATGTTTAGAATCGCAACTTTGATAAAGCATGATATAAATTATTTGCCTTATGTTTAAGAACGCTATTTACGTTTATTTGTTTGAATATAAATAAATTAAAGTAGCTTTTTAATAGAAAATTACGTTGTTAAATATCAGAAATATTTCCCGTGGAAAAAATATCAATAATTTTTTATTTCAAGTGCGATAATTTCGAAATCCTTTATGACTATGTACATTTTAAATGAATTAAAAAACATCAAATATTGTATTGGTATGTTAATATGTTGTTGATATGTTAATTGTGTGTGATTTTTTAAACTATAAATCTTGTATGGAACTAAATAAAGTAAACTAAAGATAAAGCGGGGTATCTCTCCTTAAAAGCATCATCCACTGATTCGTAAAATGAATTACAAGATGAAATTCCGAAAGCAGAATTAAATTTTAAAAATTGGGAAAAATTATGAAACATTGACATATTGTTAGGAGTTTCTTTGCAGAACTAGAAAAAATTCTTTTACTGTTGAAGTATTCGAAACATAGTTTTTATGTATTAGGTGTACAGCTTTGCTTCCGCAGTTTTTTCCGAAATTCAAGGCTTTATTGTAAAAAACTAATTATGCATTTATGATTCAATAATTGCGTTCGATAACGATCACCTGTGATTGTTTCAGTCGGTTTTAACAACTCATAATAAACTACGCCGAGTTGGTCCAACCAAATGCCTTGCAGATCTTCGACGCAAAATCACCGTTCTTGAAGCGTTGAAACCACTCTTGGCACGTTCTTTCACTAATAGCGGCCTCACCATAGGTATTTGAGAGCATTCGATGAGACTCAGCCGCAGACAACTACAAAGCCGTAAATCTATCTTGTACTATTTGCTTTGTGTAAGAGTCTGGTGGGAGTATCATGATATGGGGCACGTTCTACTGGCAGGGGTGCTCTAGTGTTCCTCGAGGGTAGCAAACAGCCATGAGATACCTAGATATACTGGCAGATCAAGTGCCCCCTACAATGCTGCTCTTTTAACCTAAAGGAGACGGATACTACATGGATGATATACAAATATACAGTTACATATACACGCAGGAACATTGAAAGTAGCGACCCAAGAAGAAAGCATCGGATTGAAATGAAATTTAATACACATAATGACACAGATGAATGATTCACTTGATCTCAAAAGCAAGACATTTTAACGAATACAGGGTGTGCAACGACACAAATACAGCAACGACCTTTCCAGTCCACCGCATAGCCTGAATCTTAATCCCGTAGGAAATGTGTGGAATATGGTGGGAAGATGCGTTTGACATAGCACTTTTCCATCTAATAAGACCTAAACTGCTGTACAGCAAATGCATGGCATTCTCTGAACGAAAATGCACACCAGAAGTATGTACACTAAGTACACGAAAGAATTGGAGCAGTTAACTATTAAAAGGGTTGCCCAATAAAACATTGAGCTTAGGTTTCTAATTCATCAACCAGTATGTATATTTCAATAGAAATAGAATTAGTAGCGAAGAGTCACATATGAATATCAACCGATTTGTAACTAGCACTGCTCAATCCCTACTTCACACAAAGAGAGGAAATGACAAAATATTCTAATACAATTTCCAGCCAGGTCAGCTCGTCGATTGAAAAAAGAAATAAATGCCTGTTTTTTTTTCTGCTTCAAATTAAAGACAAAGCTATGTAATTGCGTTTTTTTTTCTTCTTATAACTGGTCATACTATAATGAGGCCAACAGCGGTAATCATAAATTAAATAATGAAGAAAATTTTCGATTATGTATGCGAAAGAAAGGAGGGGTATTTTCGATGATGCTTTAATGGTATCAAGAAACAGTTAAACTTGTAAATCAAAAGTCGATTGTTCCCGACGTAGAAACAGACAGGCTAATGTAAAATGCAACAGAAACAAACTGCCGGAGTAAGTATATGAAATTGAAACTGATGTAAAAAAAAATAATTTCTGAACTATAAGTGTATACTGTATGTGTTGGTGCATCCGGAATTGGTTTACATGGTTATTTAAAATTAATATAATAGATTCTTGAAGCCAGAATACATACGTAAGCAAGTATGCTGCTAAACTGCCAATATAAGGGAAAAAATAGGAAATAAAAAAATTAAGCATGGTGTAGAAATACTTGAAAATAAGTAACTTCCTATACAAGATGAGAGCAGTATAGATGAAGAAAATAATTTCGAAATTGAACTCATAGACCACGGAGGGGCCTTTATGGCTCACCGTGCCATTTTTTCTAAAAAACAATATTTAATGAAGTATTGACGCGTGCCGTCAAAAAATATTTCCTTCTGATTATTGGGAAAATAACAAAACTAAAGAATAACAACTCAAAACTCTTTATTTATTATGAAAATATATATTTGGAATTAATAGTAAAAAATGTTTCAGTCATTTAAATTAAAGTAACATTAATGCGATTTCAGCTTTTACATATTAGATGAAATCTAACTTGCATTATGATTGTAAGACATTCCTTTAGCACAAAATGCATGCTGGATTGGAGACATCTGCCAAATGTTTTTAAGAGAGTCTTTTATGTTATTTTTCTCTGAAATCAATGACTCTCAGGAGCAGGTAGATGAAAATATGCTTAAAATATCATGGCCCAGCATCTGTAAACAGTTAAATGAGTCTGGAATCGGATTCCATGTTTCCAAAATTTCATTTCTAGTATGTTTATTTAGATTGAATCTAAATTAATTATCTTAGTATTTTTTTCTACATTTAGATCGAAGTACTGTTTATTTAAAAGAAATGGCATTTTTTATCAGCTTAAAGGGTTGTATTTCAGGAAGTCAACTATGTTTTTAAAAGCTTGAAATAATACCTCGAATAAATGACTTCAAAAAATTAGAGCGTTGTGTACATAAATATTTCAGGAGTCTTCTTAAAAAGGAAATGTGCATTATGCGGCGAATATGCCAAAAAATTAAAAATTGCTGCTTGAAAGTATATATGTGCGTTATACGTTGGTGTGCGTTACGCGGCAAATTTTACGGTATTTTGAATTAAAATGCCAACCTTTTTGATAGGTGGCGTGCCCAAAATATTGTGCCAAGTGCCATTGGTTCACCATCCCTGTCAAAGACCAAACAAATGTCGAAGTAACGTCTATTTCTGAATAAGTTATTCTACCATTTCAACTGTTATGTTATAATTCACCCATGCGTAGAAAGGGTTTATTTTCCAGTGAATAATAAAACAAATTACGTAGATACATAGTATTTGTTTTTGTTTTGTTAAAATAGAAAAGAAAACCTATTTTTTTATGAAAAATAAGACTAAATAAACAATAGTAATAAAAATTATGCAACATAGAGAGTAAATATTTACCATTTTTGCGTTAATTCCTATTTTTAAAATAAATATTAGCAATTCACACACACACATGCATATCAGTATAAAAAAATAGAAACAATTTAAGTGACCAATTTCATTAATTTTTATAAACTTTTCAATACATTGTTACATAGGAAAGATGTATTTTCAAAATTCATTTGAGTTAAAAACAGATAAATTTCTGTGTAATAAATATTTATATAAAATGGGACTAGCGAGATTTTTAGATAAACTACTGCTAAATTTGGAGAGTAATAAATAATCCCTATAAACTTTGAAAATTACTGAATAGTTAAAACGATGGAGAGGAAACAGTGGTATTCCGCTGAAAGGGGATGCACCCAGACACTAATGACTCAATCCTTCAAGAATTATCTCTGGTCGATCTCAGTGCATGGTCAAATGCATCATAGCAACCGTATCTCTTCACTGCATCCCAATGATTCAATATTCGCCATTTAATTCCAGGATGTCAACTGTGGACGCCACTATGACATATTCCATCAATACATTCTGAAATGTATTAAAGACGTTTGGTAAAATTCTTAAGCGAAACAGAATATTTTTGACTCATTTTTATATACTGAACGGTAGTCTCGAAATATTAATGATGCTTATACAGAAATACTCCGAACTTACGTGATTGGTGGGAATTGTAATAACTACGTAAATCAATACCACGTCAGTCGGTGTATAATTTCGTATATATATATATATATATATATATATATATATATATATATATATATATATATATATATATATATATGTGTGTGTGTGTGTGTAATATTGTTTTTAGTTGGTGACGGAGATGAAAAAAAAATTGTGTAACAAAATCTTAGCTATTACAAATACAAAACCGCAAACTCAAGATATTTAGATGTAAGAGATTTCAAAAAAATCTGACAAAGTTTTTATGTTCAAAGAATTTTTTCCCTTTAAGTTTCCTTGTAGCATGCGAATACTTTTTTATTCCGCATTTTATTGAAAAAAATATGCTCGTCGTTAGAATCTGTATTTTTTAAAATTAGTAACCCTTTTTCTATTAAACTGAAGCACATATTGACCAATTCCCAAAACGTTATTCGACCTTCTGATTGAAGTGGATCTAAATACTTAAGTTCTTCCTTGTCTTGCTCAGGCATTTCTATGAGCGTGCCAATTGTCAGCTCCTGATAGTGGAAATCCAGCAGTTCTTGAACATCCTTGCTATCCATTTATCAATTTATTCGCCTACCTGGCAAAATAGCCAACGTATTCAATCACATATACGAATTTCATCAGACTCTGGTTCTTATTCTGTCTGAGTTTCAGTGAAGAAGAAAACTGAAAGGGAAAAAAAAAGACAAAGCGTACGCACTAAGAGATTTGAAAGGTCGCTCAACTTCCGGGTTCGCTTAAGTCGAGGTACTACTGAATTGATTTGTAATTTTTAGTTTTTCGTATTCACTTTTCTCCCATTTTCAACTTATAAGCTAACATACAATTTTATTAATTATCAAATCCTTATTTTTTTCAAAGCGAATAATGTTTTCCTTCGTCAAAAGTTTGCTTATCTACGCCTAGGATATATACTTCTTTTAAACCTACACTTGAAAATTTATGATACTCAAAGTCCTCTTATTCTAGCGGTGTGAAGTTTAGAGTAGCGGAGTTCCAACGCGAACGTCATCTCCGTCACTTGACAATGGTTCAAATGTCAATATCCCCTACGTTGCTTCGAAATGCGTGGCCGTGGTAGTCAGGTGGTTACGGATTTGAACTCGTGGCTGAGGCTTTTGAATCGTGGATTTGAAACTTTGTTCCGCTGAAAACTTATCATGTAGAAGGCTGATGTACGTTACAAATCTTTCGGGATTCTAAGTTCTCTCATTGGCGTGGTATGGCTGTTTGGAGAGTATAGTGCCACTTGACCGAATATCAAAATGATCAGGTTCGTCGCATAACTCTTAGAGTAGCTTCACAGTGCGATATGCTAACAAAAATTCAAATCAAATTCTTTCAATTATTGTATTAATGAATATTCCATTTGATTCTTGCATTGCGACCGTTGCGAAAAGCCCTAGTGTAGCTGCACAGTGCGACGGACTTCTATTTTATAGGTTAAAAATTATTTTACTTGTCTATGATTTTAATTTCTAAAAAAGCTTGCTTTTTATTAATAGGAAAAAAAAAATTTTTTACAAAATTTTTTTGATTTTCGTCAATCTAGAGAAATATGACAATTTCTGATACCAGAATCTGTAAGTTTGATTAAGTACACACATGAACTAATATTTAGCTGTCATGTCTCTTTATACCATCGTCAAAGCAGTGTTTCTCAAACTGTGCGGCGCGCCCCCTGGGAGGGCGCGAGCATATCGAAAGTAAAAACTTAAAAAATAATTAATTTGCTGGAATAAATTAAAACAAAATACTTTCAGACATAATAAAAAATGCACTTTTACTCTGATATAATTTATAGGCGCGCGCGATATTAAGTCATAAAAATTAAAAACTTCTTCAATACCTAATTAGCTATCTTTGATCCTATAACCAAATAAAAAAGCTTTTATTTGATTTGCTGTAATCTCATGATGAGAGATTTTTTTTATTACGCCTGCTTTTTAAACCTAACATACTACTCTTTCAGATAAAAAACAGATTCTAGACTCAGAATCGAAAAAATTTAGGAACATAAAATTTCATCACTGTCTTTATTTTTGAAATACTGCGCATTATAGCTGTAATCTGTTTGACCTTCTAAGTTATTGGCACAGTTAGTTATGACCCCTCACTTATGTGTTTGTTTCTCATTTAGGGAAAGTATTTCTCTATTGCGCTTTTTCCCATCCAAAAGAGTTTTATGATATTTGGAAAACCATGGAGAGCACACACTTTGAAGGATTACTTGACCAAGACTTATTTTTAAGAGTATTATTCTCAAACATATGAAGCATAACGAAAAACGTTTTACAGAATTTTTTTAGCAGTAACATACATGTTATCATAATGAATATACTTTTTACCCGGAAGTGGTCGCGCGGGACACACAGATTACGAAATCGTTAATTCTGGCAAAACTGTATTTGTTACCAAAGAAAAATTGAAAAGTACTTGAAAGTAGGTAAGTAAACTTTCTTAGTTAAATTATTCACTGGAATCATGATTTGTATCGTGTACAATAAAATAATTATTAAAAAGTTATTAGGGTGACTCAATAACCCCGCTCGACCGTATCGAGTGCGCGCCTGCTCCGGGTTAAAGCATGTTGAAGTCTTTTCGCATTAAATATTAAAAATAATACAATTTTTCTCCGTCGTAATTTTATATTATTCATTATTTAACATCAATTATTAATGCTTATTCTGTGAGGCTTAAAATTACAATTCGCTTAAAAATAATTATAATTGAGCAACCATTTTAAAAAAATCAATTAAAATTTTTGTAAACATTGTCGAGCATTTGGCTTTCATCTCCTTACAATTCAGCTATTATATCAATAATGTTTCATTTTCTTATAAATGAAGTCGTGCAAAGAGCGGGCACTTCAGCCGGTATAATTTTAATGCATCAGTGCTGCACAGAGGATTTTATAACTAATTAACTAATACTAAGTTAAGAACAGGTTTAATAAGTATTAAAGACTTCCATGGGCTTGTTCTACAAAGCAAAGTTTTTATAAGGAATGCTTATGATTAAAAATGACCCTCTAAGTTCTTTTTCTATATTTAGCAGATATCTATATTTTGTCTTCTAAGCAGCCACCGCATTTTGCAATATGTTCAATTTAAAAACTAGAGAAAGGAAAATAACATAATAATTATCCTTTTATTTTTTTTATTTATTGCTTACAAGTAGTATACAAAATTTAATACTTATGTTACTAATTTGTATGGTTTATAATTAAGATCGCCTATTATAACTTTAGCGTCTAAGTGTATTATTATTGCATTTAGTACATTATAATTGTAAAAGGGAGGGGGCGATAAAAATTGTGATCGAAAAGGGGGGCACCAGTATTGAAAGTTTGAGAAACACTGTCGCCAAAGAATATAATTGTACTCTTAGTTCAGCGTTTCTCAAACTGTGGGCTTGCCTCCCTAGGGGGCGTGATAATTCTAAAAGGGGGTGCGAGCATATAGAAAAAGAGGAAAACAAAAGATTACTTTAAAAATCATAAATTTACTGAAAGTAAACAAAAAACATTTTCTGACATAATAAAAAATAAAATACACATTTACACTGATATAATACTTTTAAATGTATCAGTTCAGCACGATGTATTTTATAATTATTTTAACAATGCTAATTTGAGAACAAGTTTAATAATTACCAGTGACCCCATGGGCTTGTCATATATAAAATTATATACAAAGATTAACACACTTATCTTAATAATTTGTACTGTTTATAATTGATTCTTTAATTGCTGACTGAAAGTTACGCAGTTCTCTCCCCGAGGACACCATTTTCCTCGTAGATGCGCTATGTGGCGGATGTGATCTACGGTAAAGGGTGGTTGGGTGAGTGAGTGAATATTAACTACGCAATGTTTTAGCTACACGAGGGCTATTGGCGACAGACCACGTAATTTTGAACGATGATCAAGTGACGTGGACGTCATTTGACCTGGTACCCCCTCTTCTAACTTCCACACCATACCAAGAAGGGGGGAGAAAAGGAATAAGTAAGCAAATCCTCTGAAATAAGTAAATCCTTCGCTAACTCTGTCAAAATACTTTTCATGCATTCCAAAGCCTTTGGAAAAATGTTATGCACAGCAATGCACTGAAAAAGTCATACTTCGGAACGACGTATATATATGCCTAGGACAATTAACGCTTTGGCTGAGTGAGACGTATATATACGCCAGTGACAAGATGTTTAAACCGTTTTGTAGCGTTAGCGTCGAAGTATATTATTATTGAATTCAAAACATTGTCGTTGTATGGAAGGGGGGCTCGATGGAAATTCTGATTGAACATTGGGTCTCAAATATTGAAAGTTTGAAAAGCACTGACTTTGTTTATAGAAAGGGCACACACACATTTTTTCAGTAATTTAACTTAACACTCTTTGCTAGAATTAAAATTTAAACCTCGATGTCATCGTAATTACTCCATTGATACACTACTTCCATAATTTTTTTAGTGGATTAACACAGGGAAAATCTATTGTGTTTGTTAATTTTATTTTAGTTAACATTTAAAACGTTAATGTAGTATGGAATTTTGGAAAGGGTGAAGCATCAGCTTGAGTATTGTCCTCGTCACTGGACCAAAGATCATGAGGACGAAGCTCATTATATATATCTTCTTTTTCATAAACTTCAAATTGTTCAAAAAATATTCGATGACTTCAAACAATTTAATTACAGTCAGACCTCTCTTTATGACGAAGTCGCTAAGTCCCGGAAAAAAGTTCGTTGTATGGAAAATTTGTTATATAAAGGTTCATCTTTCAATATACTTTACAAACCACATAAAATTAATTTTAAACTTTTTAACGCTATACATTAAAGAAATTAATTATTCACACCTTTTTTAAAAATTAATATATATGTTTATTTAATATATCTTACCCATCAAAAAAGGAAGAAAAACTGCAAGGAGAACAAGAAAAAGGAATGTCGAAGGATTCACTGTATTTTCAATACTAAGAAAAAAATTTTATACTAAAATTAATGCATTTTAAGGACATTTTATAACTTAAAGCATACAAGTAATCCTAAACATACATTATTTTATAATTAGAATACGGGGACAACTTCACTAAGGGTGAAACAGGATATCCAAGATGGTGCTAGTGAATTCGGCAATGGGGGTTAAAGAGCGCACCTTTTGGATGGAACATCCAGAACTCTTTCTCTCGTCGAGTTAGAATCTAATAAAATCAGTTCAAGATATATGACCACCATAAGATGGGTTAAAGAGAAAATAGCTCGAAATTTTTTATTTTTGACATATTTCCTCTCGATTGCCGAGTTTTGTTAGTGATTTTGGCGAAAGAAACGGATGTTGGTGACAGGAAGTGACGTAAGCACGTGCTATTTGATTTGACCAATGAGCGTACTTGAAGAGTCTCTTCGCTACCCTCGCTTCGAGGCCCAACTCGCATGATAGTGTCTCTTCACTACCCTCGCATAGGGTCCAACTCTAGTTGGTAGTTATTTTTTATATTGTTTAAGTTCGCATTTAAAAAGATTCGAGTTCTTATTTGGGATAAACTTACGATCCTTACACTCAATTGTCTAAGTCTCAGGACTCGTAGTGTAAGAAAGCTGAGGTTAATTTATATGTGTAAACTATATTAATAATTATATTTACTGTTAGGAGTCTGAAAAAGTTCAACATTTTTAAGAATATACGAGTAAGTAATATGGAATTCGAATAAATATTTTAGTGCGTATCTTTTTCATACTTTGAGATTAATTCCTGTCGCTGTCAATAGCAAACAGAACAACTCATATGTTGTGACTCCTCACATGGGCATTATTTATCGTCAAACAAGTGGACTGCGTATTGCTAGTCAAGATATTGGGGACATATGTGAGGCAGAATGCATATTTGAAAATGAACAATCAGGGATTTCGTTGGCCGTATACATTTCTCCGAATCAAATGGTTCAAAAATTAAAGATCTCCTGCATTTTATACTTTTACCATATACCGAAGATGGTTCTGCTCTTTTAAAAACAAACTATCACTCGCTCCCATGATTTTGAGTGGTGATTTCAGTTTGCCAGAAGTTGAGCTGCTCATAGCTTTCTTGACTAATTAACTAAAACTCGAAATGATTACAAATCGAAATATTTCGACAACTAACAGTGGTACTGTTATTGGCGCTGTTTTTCAACGGCTTTTAAATACTTTCAAATCACAAGTATATGTGTCATATTTTACTTATCATAAGTCTATTGCATCCATTCTTCCCCAAATTGAACAAGAATAAATACTTTTGATTAAAAATTGCGTTACTCCTAAATAAAATTGTCTTTAAAGATATAATTATTCGATAGAAAATTATTTCCCATCATACTCGATTCAAAACTCAATTTAATCTCACTCAATTGAATCACACACGATTCAATCACACCTAAAATCACGGGAAAAGAGTGATAGTTTGTTTTTAAAAGAGTAGAACCATCTTCGGTATATGGTAAAATAACAAAATGTAGGAAATCTTTAATTTTTTAAACCGTTGCCTTTGATTCGGAGAAATGTATATGGCCATCGAAATCACTGTTTGTTCATTTTCAAGTCTATTGTATCCACTCTTTCCCAAATTAAACAAAAATAAATAATTTTGATAAAAAAATTACATTACTCTTTATGATAAATAAATAAAATTTTCATTAAAGATATAATTATTCGATAGAAAATTATTTCCAATCATACTTGATTCATTTTTTTCAGGATTTAAGTTACTATTGCGTATTTACCACTATAACATGTCAGATGTTACACATCATATGCTACTACTGTAAGGCTCGTTTCTTTTTTTCAGAAATACTTTTAAAAAAGGGAGAACAAAAATTGAATCACAAAAGAAAAAAAAACATTATATAGAAAATGCACTTCATAACTGAGAGGTTATTTTACGAAGAAAATCGCAAATAAAATTCGTAATATAGAGGTTCGGCTGTAATTATGTGTTGTTTTATATTTATCTTTGTACTGTAAAAATGTGATGAATCTAATCATGTTACAGCTTTTTTACGTCTTGTTACTTAAGCTACACTGTGGGACATTTAACTAATTCACTTGTTTCAAACTCATACAAAATCGAAAGAATGTTTCCAAAGTCTGCATTTGTAAATTCTATTTAAAAAAATATTTTTTAACATTTGAACATGACTTTCCATTTACTTTCCGAACTAAGAATGCCTTTGGAAACAGATTCCGACATTTGTGACAAAAGTTATTTCCTTCAGTTATAATGGATTTAAAAATTCTTCAGAGCTTGCAGTCGCGATCTTTACGAAATTCTACAACTGGAAATTGTGTTTTTATCCAGAAACTGCTTCCTGGTAAGCTTCTAATATTTTTATCAAATGTCAAAAGTTATAAATTAAAAATGTATTCTTTTCAGAAGAAACAAATCTGATCTTGTTTTTTAATCAGTATTGGGAAAACTGACTCACATCTTTTAAAGTAAACTTTCTAAGACGCTCTACGATTTGTAATTTATCAGCGTTAATAGGTACTGTATCCCTGTATATGGAAATGATACACATTACTACATATATATATATATATATATATATATGAAAGAAATTTGTATTATATATCAAAAACAAGAAATAATAGATAATGAACATAACAAGAAATAACATAATAAAAATATAAAGCTAAACATGAAGATCAAAATTATAGAAAAATAAAAAAGAAACTACAAAAAAGGAGAACCTAGCTAGTCAGAAAGCAATTTCGGACTTAGGACCGAATAAGTGGTGTTAAACTAGTTTGAAGGGGCCAACCTTCCCCCTTTGCAACTCGGTAGGAAAAACCAAATAAAATAAAATAAACAAAAATTCTGAGTATATAAAAACTCAGAGAGTATGATAAAACCACTCACTACTATTATGTAACAATTTCTCCCAAACTCCTAATGCAGAAAAATCGCAAAACAATTACGTAAGAACTGTAGAAAAATCCTGAAACAATTACATAAGAAAAGTATTTTTCAAAAAATAATTTAACAAAATTTCCCTACTCACAGAGCTTTTACCAAGAGAATCAAGCGTCTTGACATCAATGAAAATCAATTATTCACCAAGTTAAAAAATTCAAATATACATAAACACATCTTTGAGCTATATATATATATATATATATATATATATATATATATATATATATATATATATATATATATATATATATATATAAGCATATATATATATATATATATATATATATATAAAGGCTATTTATATATATATAAGCATATATATATATATAAGCATATATATATATATAAGCATATATATATATATAAACATATATATATAATCATATATATATATAAGCATATATATATATATATAAGCATATGTATATATATAAGCATATGTATATATATAAGCATATATATATATATATAAGCATATATATATATAAGCATATATATATATATAAGCATATATATATATATATATAAGCATATATATAAGCATATATATATATATATATATATATATATATATATATATATATATATATAAGCATATATATATATATAAGCATATATATATATATAAGCATATATATATATATAAGCATATATATATAAGCATATATATATATATAAGCATATATATATATATAAGCATATGTATATATATACATATGTATATATATAAGCATATATATATATATATAAAAGCATATATATATATATAAGCATATATATATAAGCATATATATATATATATATAAGCATATATATAAGCATATATATATATATGAGCATATATATATATGAGCATATATATATACATATATATATATATAAGCATATATATATATATATAAGCATATATATATATATAAAGCATATATATATATATATATATATAAGCATATATATATATATACATATATATATATAAGCATATATATATATAAGCATATATATATATATGCATGTAATGAATTATTTAGCATATATCTTAATTAACTCTTTTTAATAATATTCAAATAATCTTTTAATTATTTGGTTCGAAACTAACACCCTGATCTTAATCGTAATCGGCTAGTCCGAAATCCCTGTCACGCCAATTCTATCCAATCAGAACTACTATTACGTAATAGCCACTGCCGGTATAAAAAGCAAAACTCTTTTGTAATCGTTCTCTCTTTTGTCTATTTGCCTTCATCATGTAATCAGCTTGCTGCAACGTGTTCCATGTTCATCTTTGTTTGTGTTTGTGCTATGATGTTTGCTTCTTGTATGTGTAATGCCGTCCCTACTGGATCTTTATTTTTTTTCAGATGTGAAATAAAATAATAATGATTCACAGGAGTGCGTCTTCGATAATACCGTATCCGACCACGTTCCACGTAACGTAGAAAATCACACCACCGACCACTTCTTACAATTATTTTTACCACTCTCCAGAAATATTACAAAATTATTTCATATATAGGTATATATCAATAAATTAACATTAATACCCTTAGGTATGTATGGATAAATAATAAATAACTGCAGGGTCTCTCAACTTGATTTATGACCGAATTCAATTCCGACTGTCTGGCCTAAATCGGGTCAATATTCAATATTATTTTCATTCAAGGGAGGTATAGATTTTATACATAAAGGGAAATTTTTAATCTGTTATATATGACCGTCAAATTGCTGTATATAATGTGAGAAACTTGTAATATATATTCTATTTTACTTATAGTATATTTTATTTTGATGACTAATTTAAATACTATATCGATTCTGAAACTGAAAGAAAAAAATCATTAGCAAAATGCATTTTTATAAGATTGCATAGCAAATAAAAATACAGTCAGTCACAAATTCTACATACACCATGTAAATTACATTAAAAGAATGAAACAAATGTTTTATTTACAGGGCTTTGATTCATAATTTTTTTCCGGTTCAACTAAGACAGCGGTTCTCAAACTGTAAGGCTTGCCCCATTTGGGAGGGAATAGCAAGTATGTTGAAAATTCAAAAACAAAACATTATTTTTTAAAAAAATTATTAATTTACCAAAAGGAAGCAAAACAAAATACATTCTGACATAATAAAAAATAAAATACACATTTACGCTGACATATTACACTTATAAATGTGTTAGTGCTATACAATGTATTTTATATAATCAATTTAACAATACTAAGCTAAGAATAAGTTTAATTATTAACAGTGACAGATGGGATTGTAATTAATAAAATTATGGACCAAAATTAACACTTATCTTGATAATTTGTACGGTTTATAATTAATCCCTTAAATGCCGATTAAAAGTTACGCGATTCGCTTCCCAATTCCAATCTTTTTCCACGTAGGCGCGTGTGTGTGATGTATAGGGTGTTTTTTAGAGGTATAGAACTTTAAATTGCAATAAAACAACGATGTATTATTCGATTGACATGGATTTTTTTTATTCGAAAGATAATCTTGTGGCATTACATTTTAAATATGATTTCTGGCATAGGACTGCCACGGCTGGCTCGAATGTAGTCCAATCTGGACCTCCAATTTTCGATGACTTTTTCCAACATTTGTGGCCGTATATCGGCAATAACACGGCAAATGTTGTCTTCCAAATGGTCAAGCGTTTGGGGCTTATCCGCATAGACCAATGACTTTACATAGCCCCACAGAAAATAGACTAGCGGTGTTAAATCACAAGATCTTGGAGGCCAATTCACAGGTCCAAAACGTGAAATTAGGCGGTCATCAAACGTGTCTTTCAATAAATCGATTGTGGCACGAGCTGTGTGACATGTTGCGCCATCTTGTTGGAACCACAGCTCCTGGACATCATGATTGTTCAATTCAGGACTGAAAAAGTTAGTAATCATGGCTCTATACCGATCACCATTGACTGTAACGTTGAGGCATTCATCGTTTTTGAAGAAGTACGGACCAATGATTCCACCAGTCCATAAAGCGCACCAAACCGTCAGTTTTTCTGGATGTAACGGTGTTTCGACATACACTTGTGGATTAGCTTCACTCCAAATTCGGCAGTTTTGTTTGCTGACGTAGCCATTCAACCAGAAGTGCGCTTCATCGCTAAACAAAATTCGCTTCTGAAGTCATCGAAAACTGGACGTCCAGATTGGACTACATCCGAGCCAGCCATGGCAGTCATATGCCAGAAATCATATTTAAAATGTAATGCTACAAGATTATTATTCGAATAAAAAAAATTCATGTCAATCGAATAATACATTGTTGTTTTATTGCAATTTAAAGTTCTATACCTCTAAAAAAAACACCCTATATTAGGGGGAAGGAATAAAGAGAAGCAAAATTCTTCAAAAAAAAAAATGCCACGGTCCTTTTATTCTATGCCAAAGCTATTGGAATAATTGTATGGATAGCAGTGCAGAGAAAAGATAGTATTTCAGAACGGCGTATATATATATCCTGGTAAATTAACGCTTTGACTGAGCAAGACGTTTATATACGTCGGTGGCACTTAAAGGGTTAAAGTCATATCGTAGTTTTAGCGTCTAAGTATAGTATTATTGAATTCGATACATTGTTATGCATGAAGGGAGCGCGACAAAAATCATTATTGAAAATTGGGTCGAGAATATTGAAACTTTGAAAAGCACTGAACTAAAATAAATGTATAGGTTCAGTTTTCCGGTTTTCGATCCGCCAAAAATGGCTGAAATTTCAAATGAAAAATTTTATTTTACCTATATTCTAATTTGCACTAAAAATGTTATTGTTTCACATAAACGAAAAATAAAGGAATTCTAACAATATTTAAAAGAGTTTATTGTTTTTTAATTTGCACACTTGATAAATTGATACAATTAACAAGCATTTACGCGCAATACGACAGGTGAAAAGACAACGGCACACATTGGCATTGTTATTCATTATCAAAATCATATTGACAACTAGTTTCATGATTATTTTTTGTTTGTCTAAAAAGCCTTCATAAACATCCGTGGACAATCGCATGCTGAGATGCGAAGAATATAACTCGGACCGATATTTTTCTTAAAAAGTCCTCTTATTCATCCAACTTAATTAAATCTGCCTCCTAAAATTAGCTTCGTGTGCAACTGAAAATGAAAAGTACTAGTGAACATCAAAACAAGAAATTGGGAATTTTACAAATAATGATGATAATTATATGGAAGACGCTAAATTAGAAAATATTGATAAGCTGGTTACAGTAACAAAATTACCGAAACCATATAAAACTGAAATAATTAGATATTTATTCTTTCGGTTCTGTTCTAGCTTTCGTTCCGACAAAAATAACGGCTTTTTTCCGTTTCTCGGTACATTTTTAGAACTAAGCCCTGATTATATAACATAGGGGACTCATTTTTTAATTGTTAGGTCATTACAGATACTTTCTACTAAAATAGCAAGGACATTCAAAGTGCAAAACAAATAAATCCAAATTAATGGAACGACGCATTAACAAAAATTTGCAAACAGCGCAAAAGAAGTAATATATTTCATCTAACGAATGTACAAACAAAAAAATTAATTCTTTTCTGTGTGTGTGTGTGTGGACCATCTTTCGAAGCAATAACTGCCTTCAATCTCTAGAACATCGATAAAAAATAATTATCTGTGAAACCAAGAGTTATATTTCCTGAGCAGTGCATTTTTTTAAGAATCGTTATGTCAGAAATGCAGGATATGCTTATTCTTCTATCAGGTTCATCCCATTAATATTCAAGGGGGTTCAAGCAAGACGACTGAGTTGATGAATGAAGCTGGCATTTTGAACAAGGGCCATTCCTTCACAACGTGCTGTGCATGCTTTGGAACGCCGTCCTGTTGGAAGACCCACTTTCCTTGACAGGCCCAAATTTGTTTACAGATTGTTGCACTTTGTCTTGTAAGATCTTCGCGTACTGCAACCGGTGTATGATATCTTAATAGATACACTAAATTTCCCATCCAGCCGATGGCATTAGGCTCCAAACCATTACACCGAACCCCGAGATTCACTGAAGATACAATTTGCGTCCTCCATTTCAGCGTTTTTCCTTTACAAAACTATCCCATCAACTTCACTTCTAAAAGTGCCAAATCCATAAATAATACATATTTTTTATATAAAACAAAGTTCTCTTTCTTAAGATACATTTCTTCAAAATCTAATCTTTTCTGACGATTGAATGAACTGTTTAGTCGTTATCCACGTGACGCCATGATACCTTTTAGACTGAGTAGGTCCATATACTGTCTCAGCACTTACAGTTTTATTGATATGTATCACAAAATATTCTGCCAACTTTGAAGCCAATAGTCGTGCATTTGTCTTAAGATGAAAACAACCATCTGCGTCACATAAAAGCCTGGACCAATCATTTCATGGTTTGTTAATGATGTGACCAGCTCTTGAATTATAACTTGTTATAAATATTTGAACACTTGCATGACTTTTCTTGATTCTTTTTGAGATTCCATTATAATATTATAATTGTTTCTTCAACATAATATAATACTTCTCAAATCCAGCAACATTTTATTTCCAATAGACATCTCAAAGGAAGTTATTTTTAGAAACCACTTAAAATTAAACCGAACAATCACTTCTTATTATACTGGGTGATTCGCTACTAGACCGACAAACTTAAGGATCAGTAGGGGGTACAGAGACGACTCGGAACCACATAGGAATGCAGGGTCGCAAATGCCGTAGTTGTGATGTATGGTGCAAAGAAACATAGAAAATCAACCGAGAACGTGACACATTAGTGGGGCAGGAAACATTTTAGTAAACGGTTGTTTAAAAACAGCTGTTATATATATATATATATATATATATAGAAATTACGACCAGAAGTATAGTTTCACAGGCCTGGAAACTACTCGGCATGGAATTCTTTATGTTCTGGAAGATTCATGGCATGTCACGTATCCTCTCGGCAGCTACAAACATAATACTGAGGCCTTGAACTTATGAAACGGGCATCTTGTACTCAAAAATATTCATGTTACCTCAGAAAAAGTCCCTGCATGAGAGATAGGGTGATTTGGCGGGATACTCAACAAGACCACCACGACCTACCTACCGCTGAGTAAATGTTGCGTTGAAGTACTCACGCAGCGCCGCTGTCAGACGACTGCTGGTCATAGTTATAAACACCTGTTGCAGCACAATATTTCACTAAAATTGTGACGTCTTACGCGTCTATTCTTTAAAAAGTCCTTTGGGATCTTTGGGCCAGAATTAATGGCAACTCTTTTCCAACCAAATCCAAGAAACGAGAAGTGAAGAGATGCAAATAATAAAGGATAAATATAGGATTTTAGAGTAAGCGTAATGACAATGTAATGGTAATGTAAAGGAATGTTAGACAATTGACGTGCGTTGTGGCAGTTGATGAGTATTGAAGTTCGTCGTTCAAGATTTAAGTTCTACGTGTCGTGGATAAACATATTGGTGATCGATTAGAAATTAAACGTCTAGCTACATACCATTTTAGATAAAGACAAGTTTATTACAGAATAATATAAGGTAGGATTGATTACTTACTAGTATATTTGAAGATTAGGCGTTTCGATTATTGGGATTGGTCTGAATTATATTGTGTGTTGCGTATTGCGTCATCGTAGATTCTCTCATTAATTATTGATATTATATTTGTTCAAAATTTAAGTTGAATATCTTAATAAAGTCCTACTAGAATCAAACATTATCTTAATAAAGTCATATTAAGATAATGTTTGATTCTAGTTCTTTCGTTGACTCTACACCTCTAGCTCACGCTGATGCTTCGAGGGATGTACTTCCAAGGGGAGGTACATCACAAAATGTTTCTTGTCCAATTAATGTGTTGATTTCTCTGTTATTTCTCTTTGTTTCTTCGCACCATAGCTTGCAAGTAGGGCACTTGAGACCCTGTATTCGTATTTGATTCAGAATCGCCTCTGTACCCCGGAAAACACCCTGCAAGTTTGTCGGTCTGGTAGCAAAAATTATCCTACATGCTACTCAAAATTAGAATTTCCTTCTAAAAGTAAGTTCAAAACCTCGTGACCCTGTGGCTGTGTGCAGATCTTTTTGACATCTGATATCAGCATTTATTCCTATTTCTCTAATTTTGAGCTCATTTTCCATAAAATATTGTTGTATTCAAAATTATTTTATACTTTTGCTTTCACACATAATTAATCACTTTTTCACAGGTAACATGCCGACACATACACACAGCCTTTTAACTGTACACATAATAAAAAAAAAATCTGGCCACACCGGCAGACATTTTTGTTGATAGAATAACGATTTAAGAAAAGCAAACGACTTTTAAAAATTGTATCAGATTCAAAATCTACGAGATCTAACACCCATTGCCTCGTCTCAATCGTTGGCCGTAGTTGTGGAGGAGACATGGTCGCGAGCTCTTGGCGGCGTGGTTGAGTCGTAGGCTCAAGTCCTAGTGCTGGTGTAAACACTCTATGTAGAGAGGTTGATGCATGTTAAATCATTCGAGGTTCAAAGTCTTCTGTGTTGATGCGCTGTGGATGCTTGGGTTTCGTCTTCATCAATACACTGTGACTTAAAATGACCAACTCCCTCACCAGTTGCTCATGACAAACGTCAAATTTTGACGTAAATCAAAACTCCATTTTGCGCGTTACACTGGCAAAAAGGTAATTACAAACCAAACAGGTAGCCATATTTTGAGAAATAATTGAAAGCACCATTTTTTGCGTGTTTTCCAAAATAAAAAAAAATTAAGGATAATTTTTAATTTTTCTAGATACCAAAAAGAATGATTTTCGGGTTATTTAATTATGTTTTAAAGAGAGGGAAAAAATGATTTTAAATTCAGCTTTAAAATGTTGATTTTAAAAATAATTATTTACTTGAACAATTAATTTATAAATGCATAAGAAAAATATATGAAATATTATGTTTCCAATAATGGTTGCAAGGATAAAGAGCCATAATATTTTAAAGCTACATTTATTTTAGTAATTTTACAACATGTAAGTAAATTTGTTAAAAGATTTCAAAAAAGGTTCATTTTAAAAGGAAACACAAGCTAAAGGAGGTGGGAAAGGATTGGCTTTTTTTCGCTCATCATAGTCATGAAAGTTCAAAGTATTTATTGGAGCTATGTTATTATATTTATGTGAACTTTAGGTATTGATCTTTACTTTTATTCTAAAATAGTAAGAAAAACAAATAGCCTGATGCATAAAAAAGTCATCAAACTTGGCAAACTCGTTGAGTTTTTTTTTATTTTAAGCGCTTTTTTTTCTAACTTTCATTAAAAAGAAAATCTGTTAAGCAAAATTTAAGCACCACTTTCTTTTTTGCTAAAATACTACAATACTAAGGCTTTTAAACTGACATTCATTTGTTTTGGTGCATCGAGAGCATTGATGCGATACGAAACAAAATAGCTTGTCCTGGTTCTGCATTCCTGGATAAACACAGTTGTCTAAAGATGTTAACGAGACACGTTTGATGACATCGAATCCTTAGGGAGTTGAAGCAGTAAATGGCCAGCTCCAGAACTGGAGAGCTTTAAATAATATTATCCCAAATGCCAAAATACAATATATTGAAGATTATGCTAAAATCGTTTGTGCAATTCTTATTGCTTTCCACCAACAGGACTTAACAATAGTGAGGACGAAAATGTAATTGCCCAATGAATGCTAGATTTAGTAAAGAAGCCTAATTACTTTCCACAAACAGTTGAAGAAAACAGCTTGGCAAGTAAAAGGGCGATATGGACTTTGTTAAGTGACTCTGATCTTCCATATTTTTCACGTTTGACTTGAAAGGAGCTACAATATTTAACTCTTGGGATATATAAGCTTAAGTAAAGCCAATCACATACACTTACGAACTCATTAATCGATCGGAGCTGTACTCTCTTTACGTAAATCGAGAACATTCCTTAGTTGTTCGACTTCAGTTGATATCACGCCACACAAGTTCAAAAGTACTATAACACATGGATAAGAACAGGTATAGGTCATTATCCAAACATTGAATGGCATTGTCAGTGCAAAGTTGGTGCTAGAGTTGTTGGCTGCTGTGCACATGTTGCATCTGTACTTCAGTACTTGGGATACTGGCGCAATAATCACACTGAAACAAAAACACCAAGTCTTGTATATGCTGATGCACTTCAAGACGCTGCTACTGGATGTTCCAGTGACGATTCAACCGGTGATGAAAAGGAAATAAAATCAATTACATTTGTTACAAATGGTTTAACATTGTTATTTTTTCCCTTGTTTCCTCTATTTAATAATATATTTTTTGAAAAAGACACAAGACGTTCATTTTAACAGAGTATCAGGATTAATATGTATGTAAAGAGTGTTTTTTTTCCAGGTAAAGAAGCTTAAGTTGGCATTACTTTCCAAGATGGTGACCGATTTAACAGCTGTCAAGTGATTTATTCTCAGTTTGGTTTGGCAATTCATCAAAACAATCATCAAGCAAGGCGTAGATTCGTCGAATGGGCCCAAAACGAGATGGCCGTTGTTCCCGATTTTCATAAGCGAATTTTGTTTAGCGATGAAGCGCACTTCTGGTTGATTGGCTACGTCAACAAACAAAACTGCCGCATTTGGAGTGAAGCTAATACACAAGTGTATGTCGAAACACCGTTGCATCTAGAAAAACTGACTGTTTGGTGCGCTTTATCTGATGGTGGAATCCTTCTTCAAAAACGATGAAGGCCACAACGTTACAGTCAATGGTGATCGGTATAGAGCCATGATTACTAACTTTTTCATTCCTGAATTGAACAATCATGATGTCCAGGAGCTGTGGTTCCAACAAGACGGCGCAACATGTCACACATCTCGTGCCACAATCGATTTATTGAAAGACACGTTTGGTGATCGCCTAATTTCACGTTTTGGACCTGTGAATTGGCCTCCAAGATTTAGATCCTCCTCTTGTGATTTAACACCGCTAGACTATTTTCTGTGAGGCTGTGCAAAGTCATTGGTCTATACGGATAGGCCACAAACGCTTGGCCATTTGGAAGACAACATTTGCCGTGTTCTTGCCGATATACGGCCACAAATGTTGGAAAAAGTCATCGAAAATTGGACGTCCAGATTGGACTACATCCGAGCCAGCCGTGGTAGTCATATGCTAGAAATCATATTTAAAATGTAATGCCACTAGATTATCTTTTGAATAAAAAAAAAATTCATGTCAATCGAATAATACATCGTTGTTTTATTGCAATTTAAAGTCCTATACCTCTAAAAAGACCCTTTATATATATATATATATATATATATATATATATATATATATATATATATATATATATATATATATATATATATATATATATATATATATATAAATTTGCCGTTGAGCGAAAAAAGGCCAGTCTTTACCCATCTCCTTTTCACGCAAAATTAATTTATTTTGATAAGTTTTGAAACAGACAAAAAATTGAAACACTGTTATTCCTAAGCTGTATACAGAGAAACAAATAGTATAGACATCTTTGATATGTGCACCAGTGTTTTCTTAAGAGAGAGAGAGAGTATATATCATGTTTTAAAATTCTCTCATTTTTAAAAATGTTTTTGAAAAATATAAAAGCATTTTCTCAAGCAAATGAAGAAACGAGTAAAATAAATCAACAGAAAAACAAAAACTTTCAGTACATTATTCGAAAAGTAAATTATTTATTATTAATAAAGGCACAAAATAACTTTTTGAGAATAATAAATTTTGTGCCTTAACAGAAATAATACATATTACATGAGAGAGAAGAAATCCTCAAAATAAAAATATTTCCAGCTAAAAATAGGAGGCTAAAAATAATCAAAAGCAGTTTATAATTTTCTCTCGGAACAAGAATATATATTATTTCAGAATAATTTTGAAAGAAATAACATAGGTGATAAAATTAAATATATCTTTATAATTATGGTACATAAATCAAATATATATACAATACTTTTCTGCCTTAAACAATACACCTAAATCTTTAATATATATTCTATTATATTTAAATTAAATTCTATAAAATATTCTCTGGAACTAAATTTAAAATAGTTTATATAGTCATCAGTATTTATTTCCTTTAGTAAGATAGCGTCAGAATTCAACTAATATGTACTTGATATTATTACTTTTTCACTATTTCATAGATTTCTGTATGCTGAGTTCGTTTTACATCTACTAATTTTTATTTCTCTAGAAGACATGGAAAAAAATATTTTACCATTAATTATAGATTTGAAGCGTTATATATTAAAATCCTCTATTATCTAATTCAGTGCATTACATAAAAATACAAAATTTTCCATTATAAAATCTAATGCAAACTATTCTGTAGTAAGGTAAACATGTAATCAACATTTTCATAATTATATATGTATATATTTATTTATTGTGTATATATTTTTTCTCGATAGATTGCTTTTTACACGTGCTTAAAGTAGTATATTAAAAGGTAAATAATTTCGGCTGGCATACTAATGATATTAATTTTTTTCTCTCTCCCAAAACTTTTTGCCGACTTTTGTAATAATAATAATATATAACTGTATTGAAATAATGATTTTGTGAATTATAGGGTAATTAAGAAGGTATAAAACTAAAATCATGCATTAATTAATGTATAAACTTATGTGTCAACTAAGAATGTGTACGAAATTTATTTTTAGTTCTTTTCGTTGCTTATTTTAGTATTTTTTGAGTATTTATTTATATGTTTGACACTTTTTCCGTGTTATAATTTTAGAAAGTGTATACACTCTAATTATCAAAGTCTATAACAATATTTAACACCTTTCAGATCCATTGTACTTTTGTATATACTTGTATTTTTATTAACATTTTAATCGAATAGACAATCGAGTAGAATTTAATCAAATTACGCAATCTTTCTTTTTATCGTAAATTAGGCAATCACTATCAATTTTGCATTAATTATTGTTAATGAGAAAAAAATTTGTCGTTAAATGACTTTCAAACTCATGAGAACTTCAGAATTAAAAATCAAGAGTCTTAAGTACTGCTCGAAATTATCTGCTGATGCACACTAATCAATACAGTAGATTTAAAAACATAAATTTACAGAAATATATGCAGAAACAATCAATGCGCTTATATAAATCCATATTAGAAACACTCCATACCTTATACAAATATATATATATATATATATATATATATATATATATATATATATATATATATATATATATATATCTATATATATAAAAATGAATGTTTGTATGTATGTCATCGATGAACTCAAAAACTACTGTACCGATTCTTATGAGAATTGGTATATATATATAATTTTTCACGGAGAGGTTTGTATAATATGTTCATTGATGCCACTCGCCACCCAGGTGGCGCTGCGGAAGTGGCGGCTTCTGCCCCGTTCAACCGATTGTCATGAAAATCATTATGACCATGTATTTTTACACAGAGGAAACGAATATGATATTCGTATTAATGGAAGTTACCACCAGATGGCGCTTCCATGTATCAAGTTCAATACTGATTTTAATAGATATCTATACGAATTCGTATAAATAAAAGTTCTCAAAATATATTTTTGGTGCGATAAGTAAAATAAAAAACTATAAACTTTTCTTTTCTTCTCTATCTCTTCTTCTCTTCTCTTTCTCTTCTTCTCTATCTCTTCTTCTCTTCTCTTTCTCTTCTCTTTCTCTTCTCTCTCTCTCTTTCTCTATTCTCTTTTTCTTTCTCCCCCTCTATCACTTATTCCCCTCTCTTCTCTCTTTCTCTATTCTCTTTTTCTTCCCTCTATCACTTATTCCCTTCTCTTCTCTATCTCTAAAAATGATTGTTTAAATGTGTATGTCTTTCTAGAATCGTAAACTATGTGTTTGATTATGAAGATGTCATTCTTAATGAATTTCATATATTGTCGTTACAGTTCATGCTGATATGAATTGAAACAAATGAAACGAACGATAGATGACATTTCGAGTCGAGAGTGACATAAGAATTTGTGTAGGTTGTGAAATTCATATCTAGCTTACATTAAACAGACAATATTGTGCGTATTTTTATATTTGGGAGAGTTTTTCGAATAATTTTGTGCATTTCATCGTAAGCTGAATTAATTTAGATAAATGCTTCAATGTAGTTTGTTGTTGTTTGTAGTTTCCGTGAGCTGATTATATTCATTTTCTACAGTGAATTTACGAAGATCATCGAATGTGTATGAAGGATTTGACTGCTGATTGACATTACGAACGCATTTGCTGTGCGGTTTTTCTTATTAGCATCTTATACCATCTGCGACCTTTCGACGTTTTATAAATTCAAAAGCATCACGTCGTTCCTGTATAATTATGCCAAAGCGACGAGCAATTGGCCGATCTACACCTCAAGCACAAAGAGAAGAGCATTACGAGCCTCAGAATCAGACGAGCAACGAGCATTAAGGCTGGAAAATCTTCGAGTACACGCCACTGAGACTCGTTCGTCTGAATCGTCTGACCAACGAGAAGTAAGATTTCAGGGAAACTGATCGAATACGTACTAATCAGATCCGTTCTTCTGAGAGAACTGAATTACGGGAAAGAAGGCTGCAAAATGTTCGAATAAGCACTGCTCGATCAAGACGAACAATGCACGCTGATTTGAATCTTAGTGCATTCCATTATGACAGTAATAATGATTACAGTCTTCATCCACAAATATCGTCATTGGAAATAGATAAAATTTGCATGTATTGTAGCACTCAAATTTAAAAAATGAAACGCGTGGAATGTGCTGCGCCAGTGGAAAAGTTAAGCTACCAGAATTACATTCACCACCCGAACCACTGTGAACGTTTCTATCTGGTGTTACACGTGTGTCGAAGCATTTGCTTGAAAACATCCGCAAGTACAATTCATGCTTCAAATGACATCGTTCGGTGCAACGAACATCGTGCGCGAAAATTACATGCCGACATTCAGAGTCCAAGGGCAAATTTATCATCATGCTGGATCGCTTCCCATTGCCGGATGCAGATCACAAGTTCCTTCAAATTTAATTTATGGCAAACAGTGATGAACAAATTGAACAACGATGTCATTATAATGCGGGCACTAGACGAGAAATTGTGGGTGCGTTACAAGGGCGTCTTTTCGATCAACACAATGAATTAGTTCGGTTGTTTAAAACCGCCATTCAACGAATGCCAGCTGATGACTATGCAGTTGTGATTCGAGCAGACAAAAGACCCGTTGGCCAACACGAGAGACAGTTCAATGCACCAACAATCGATGAAGTGGCGATCGTTATAGTAGGCGAAGAATTTGAATCGCGCGACATAATTCTTCATCGCAGAATTGGTGACATTCAGCGAGTCTCCGAAACTCATCGCTCATACGACGGATTGCAGTATCCGATTCTGTTTTGGCGAGGAGATGATAGATATCATTTTAACATCAAAATGATAAATCCACAAACAGGAGGGAACGAATAAGAAAGTCAGTGCCATGAATATTATTCGTATCGACCCTGGATGATTCGTCAAAACGCTGAGAACCACATTCTGAAATGTAGACAATTGTTCCATCAATATATCGTCGATACATGTACACGCGAAGATGAAAAACCGAACGAAGCTATTTATATATTCGATTGAATCAAACCGAGTTGCGCTCCTGGACAGTACATCCATTTACGAGACGCAATCTTTAATGATGATAACGTCAATCCAAACGAATTAAAGAATGGCCATATTACCGTCTACATTCACGGGGAGTCCACGGCACATGCATGAATACGCACAAAGATGACATACACGTTCGCGCATATGGTCATCAGATTTGTTCGTCACCTACATGTAATCCAACATGGAATGAAATTAAAGAACTTCTATTAGTTGGACAATCATCTTCGGGCCGCCATGACATTACCGCACGCGTGTTTAAACAAAAATTGAAATGTTTGATGGATTTTATTATCAAGCATCATCATGTTTTTGGAGAGACACGCTGCTGGATGTTCCATTGAATGGCAGAAAAGAGGATTGCCACATGCACATATATTTTGGTTTGGTTAATCAACAAAATTACGCCAGATCAAATCATCTCAGCAGAAATACCAGATAAGCACATTGATCCAAACTTATTCGACGTCGTCACCAAAAATATGATCCATGGCCCATGTGGCGCATTCAACAATAATTCATCATGCATGTCTGATGGGAAATGCACGAAAACGATACCCAAGAGAGAGAAAATTGGTTTCTGATACTATCACTGGCAATGACGGATATCCACTGTATCGTCGACGATCAGTTGAGGATGGTGGCAAATCCGTCGTTCTGAAAGTAGAAACATTGATATTGAGTAGATAATCGTTGGATTGTGCCATATTCACCACTGCTTTCAAAGACCTTCAAAGCACATTAATGTTGAGTATTGCAATTCAGTGAAGTCGATCAAATACATTTGCAAATATGTCAACAAAGGAAGCGACATGGCAGTCATCGGAGTAGGGAAATGTAGCTGCACCGCTCGATGAAATCAACCAATACCAACTTCCTGACGCTACATAAGCATCAATGAAGCAGTATGGCGCATCTTCTTTATCATTTCCAATCCATGAACGACATCCAACAGTAATACACTTGGCGGTGCATCTCGAGAATGGACAGCGCGTACTTTACAGCAGATTATATACGTGTAAGAGCATTGGTTCCACTGGCAACAACTTTAACTGCGTTTTACTCATTGTGCCAAGATCTTTTTGCTAAAACTTTGCTTTATTCTGAGTATTTTCTTTATTCTGAAGTATTTTCTTTTTATTCCGAAAATTCTACACGTGGAATGCATCGACTAAAAAGTTTCAACGTCGCAAACAAGGTAAAAGCAGTTGAAGGACATACCAATTTATATTCCAGTGATGCATTGGGTCGTCTGTACACTGTTCATCGAACAATACAGAATGTTTTCTATCTAAGATTGCTGTTGATCAATATACGTGGACCAATATCCTTCCAAGATTTAAGAACAGTCAATGGTCAGCTGTGCGCTACTTATCGCAAAGCTTGCCAGGAGTAAATCTTCTTGAGAATGATGCACATTGGAACACTGCACTAGCTTTCGATACATCGAATAAGCTTTTGCTCGACCACAGCAAATACCCACGCCATTTGCCATAATATTAACAACCTGCTTCCATCTAATCAAAAGATCATTGGGAAAAATACAAGGACTACATGAGTGAAGATATTCTACATCGTTTGCGCGCTGCGAATCAAAAATCCGGACATTCAATTCACACCAAACGTGTATAATGAAGCATTGATTTTTGATTGAAGACATATGTTTGACAATCGCTAACAAGGCACTGGTGCAACTGGAATGCCTGCTTCAAACCGACCTGCAAACAACCTTGATCACCGTGATTTGCAAACGAGAACACACTATGATTCTGATGAACTGGGGACATTCGTTGGACAAATCTTCCGCAAAAGATTCTAGAACAAAAACGCATTGCGTATGACAAATTATCGTGCAATCACATAGGAACAAAGTGGTGGACTGTTTTTCAGATGCGCCCGGTGGTACAGGCAAAGACTTTTCTTCTTTCACTAATTTTGGCAACCATACGATCACAAAATAATATTGCACTGGCTATTGCATCATCTGGAATTGCGGCAACTCCTTTGGATGTGGCCGAGAACAACGCATTCTGCATTGAAACTGCCGTTGAATTTGCAAAACCCTGAGGCATCAACATGCAACATCAGCAAACTCTGGAATGGAAAAGTACTCCAAACGTGTGAAATTATCATATGGGACGAATGTACAATGTCTCACAAGAAAGCATTAGAAGTGCTTGATCGTACACTACGCAATTACAGAGGAAAGCAGACGGATCTTCAGGTTGCACTCATTTTATTGTCTGGTGATTTTCGACAAACACTGCCCATTATACCACGATCAACACCCGCTGATGAACTTCATGCATGTCTTAAATCATCAATTCTATGGCGTCATTTACAGAAATTGACTTTGAAAACTAACATGCGTGTACAACTACAACGGGATGCATCGGCTGGAAGTTTTGCAAACAATGGTAATGGATATTGGAAATGGGCGAATGGAAATTGATCAATCTACACAATGTATCACCCTGCCAGCAAACTTCTGTAAGATAACAGAAAGCATCGACGAAATGGTGCAAAAAAGTTTTCACAAACATTGCACAAAAAACTACAAAAACCATCAGTGGCTCAGGGGCACAAGTGCTATATTAGCAGCCAAAAACTCGATGTCAATACCATCAACTTCACATTCAGCATGGAATACCCAAACGACAACATATAAGTCCATCAATACTGAGGAGAATCAAGATGAGGGTTGTCAACTATCCACACTGAATTCCTTGAATTCGCTTGATTTGCCAGACATGGCACCGCATCGCTCTTACATAGAAAATTGGCGTACCGCTCCTTCAATTCTTCCGAAACATAAATCCACCACGCCTTTACAACGGAACCAGACTCTCAGTCAAGAAAATGAT